>WAAF01002155.1:492759-972881 GCA_013400475.1 Tricholaema leucomelas | reverse complement strand
AGACACTGGCACAGGTTGCCCAGGGAGGTTGTGGATGCTTCCTCCCTGGAGGTGTTCAAGGCCAGGCTGGATGAGGCCTTCAGCAACCTGCTCTAGTGGGAGGTGTCCCTGCCTATGGCAGGGGGTTGGAGCTGGATGATCCTTGAGGTCCCTTCCAACCTAAACCATTCTATGACTCTATTACTGTTGACCAGCACCCCCAGCTCCCTCTCTGCCTGGCTGCTCTCAGCCACTCTGTCCCCAGCCTGTAGCGCTGCTTGGGGCTGTTGTGGCCGAAGTGCAGAGCCTGGTGCTTGGCCTTGTTACAACTCATGGCACTGGACTGTGCCCATCTCTCCAGCCTGTGCAGGTCCCTCTGCAGAGCTCTCCTGCCCTCTAACAGATCGACACACACACACTCCCAACTTGGTGTCGCCTGCAAATGATCCCCCACCGGTCTGCTCCTCTCCTCGCATCAGTGTGGCTTGCAAGGGCGACTCTCTAGAGACCACCAAATGCAGCCTTTCCCCGATTCCAAAGGCTTTTGCTGCCTGCTAAACACCTCCTGGCTCTGTCCCTCACCAGGGAGCAGCTGAAGCTGTTTCGGCCTGGTCAGCAGCAACATCTAGTGGCCACGTCCTCCGTGCCTGCTGCCAGGAGCAGGCTCCTGTCCCCTGCCTGTACTTTGGGAAGAGCTTGCTGCGGTTGACAGAGAATCGCAGAATCAGAGACTTGTTTGGGTTGGTCTTGGAAGGTGCTTTAAAGGTCACCTAGTCCAACTCCCCTGCAGTCAGCAGGGACATCTTCAACGAAAGCAGGCTGCTCAAAGCCCCAGCTTGACCTGGAACAACTGTGGGACAGACCTGTGGGCAAGTTGGGACAGAGTTTCACCATCCTCAGTGGAAGTAATTTCTCCCTTCTCCAGTCTGAATCTCTCCCTTTTAGATCAAACCATCACCTCTTGTCCTCTCACAACAGGCCCTGCAAAAAGGTCTGTCCCCAGCTTTCCAATCGCCCCTTTAAGCATGGAATGACCATCAGAAGGTCTCACTGGTGCCTTCTCTCCTCCAGGCTGAACAACCCCAACTCTTCCAGCCTAGCCTCACAGCACAGAGCTTCCAGCTCTCCCAGCATTGCTGTGGCCTCCTCTGGCCCTGCTCCAACGCATCTCTGCTGTGCTGAGAACTCCAGATCTGGCCCAGGCACTGCAGGTAGGGTCTCAGCAGAGCGCAGCAGAGGGGCAGAATCCCCTCCCTCCACCTGCTGCCCACGCTGCAGGGGATGGGCCTAGGACAAGGTTGGTCTCGACTGGAAGCTCAGGGTGCCGGCTCACGTCCAGCTTTTCGCCCACCGCTACATAGCCTCACGTTTTAAAAAAAGAAAAGGGTAAAGTCGTATTAAAGGCTCAAGAAGAAGAAACGAGCAGAGAGGGTGCTGGGGCGCAACACTCACGCTCCGCAGGCTGAGCGGCAGCTCCGCGAAGCGCCCGTCCTCTGCCCAAGCGTGTCCCCGCCGCCGCCCCGTCCGACTCCACGGCAACGGCCCCGCAACGGCGCCGAGGCGGCGCTCGGCAACATGGCGTCCGCGGCCAGTCCCGGTGTTTTCCTGCTGGCGGTCAACGGGCAGATCGAGAGCGGGGAGGTGAGTGCGGGATGGGGAAGCGGGAAGCCCAGTCCCCCGGCACACCGCATGGCCTAGGCCCCGGCACCGCGGCCTGGCTTCGGGCGCCTCTCCCCTGGCGCAGGGCCGTCACCGAGGGCGGGCAGGGCCTCAGCCCCGAGCCGGGCAGTGCGGACTGGCTCCTGGTCATAGAATAGAATCATGGAATGGTTTCGTTTGCACGGTCATCGGGTCCAACCATTAACCCAGCAATGCCAGGTCACCACCAAACCGTGTCCCTCAGCACCACATCCACATAGCTTTGAAACTCCTCCGTGGAGTGGGACATCACCACTGCCATGAGCACTCTGTTCTAGGCCTTGACAGCTCTTTCCACGGAGGAATTGTTCCTCACGTCCGACTTAAACCTCCCCTAGCACAACTCAAGGCCATTTTTTCTTGTCACTTTTTACTGGAGAGAAGAGGCAAACCCACACCTAAGTAGAGCCAGGAGGTCTCCCTCAGCTTCCGTTTCTTCAAGCTGAACAACCCCAGTTCAGGTCGCCACTCCTCGCAAGACTTGTTCTTTAGAACCTTCACTGCCCTTCTCTGGACACACTCCAGCACCTCAGTATCCTTGTAGTGAGAGGCCCAGAACCGAACCCAGCACTCAAGGTGTGGCCTTACCAGTCCTGAGTACAGAGGGACAATCTCTACCCTTATCCTGCTGGCCTCACTATGGCTGCTCCAAGCCAGGATGCCATTTGCCTTCTTGGCCACCTGGGCACATGCTGGCTTATATTCAGTCACCTACTGACCAATACTCCCCAGCTCCTGGTCCTTTTCTCCTGGGCCATTTCCAGCCATTCTGCCCCAAGACTGTAGCATTGCTGGGGTTGTTGTGACCCAAGTGCAGGACCCAGCACTTGGCTTTGTTGAACCTGGTACAACTGACCTTGGCCCATTGTTCTAGCCTGGCCAGGTCCTTCTGTAGAGATGTGTGCACATCAACACTTCCACCTAATTTGTCATCTGCCAATTGACCTCAATCCCCTCATCCTGATCACTGAGAAAAATTTTAAACAGATCTGGCTCTGGTGCTGAGCCCTGAGGAATGCCATTTGTGTCATGGTGGTGCAGGCTGCTCTCCGACTTGGGCTGTCTCTCTGTTCCACTAATTTCTTACCAACACAGCCACTCTCTCCCACAGTTCCCTGGATTTGATGACCTCTACTGCAAGTTCTGCTTCGTCTATGGCCAAGACTGGGTTCCCACAGCGGTAAGGCCCCATCGTGTGCCCTGAGACCCAGCCTGCTGCCAGGCACACCGGCAGCATGTCGTGAGCTTAGTGCAGACCCATGGCTCCTACCATTCTCCCCACAGGGCCTGGAGGAGGGCATCTCCCAGATCACCTCCAAGAGCAGTGTCTCACCCACAACGCTTGTCTGGAACTTCCCCATCGACATTACCTTCAAGAGCACCAACCCATTTGGCTGTGAGTGTTGGGGATGGAGAGGTCTCTCTCCCAGAACAAGCACCCCTTTCACACGGCCTTCATTTGCAGGGCCACAGATTGTCGTGAGCGTCTATGGACCAGACTTCTTTGGCAACGATGTGGTCAGAGGTTATGGAGCTGTTCATGTTCCCTTCACGCCTGGAAGGTGAGGTGACAACTCAGCTCTCAGTACTGAGAGAGATTTTTTTTCCCACTTACTGTGTTGTTTGAGAAGCAAAAAAAGTTCCCCTATCTCCTTGTCAATGTCTTCTCAATTTGGTACAAGGAAAATGGATTTTCTAGCAGCTGGTTATCAAGTAGCTCTTGGTAATCCTGCAGAGAACTTTAAAGTCAACACTGATGTGTAGGAAGCCCAAGTAGGAAGCACACCACATCACCTCTCCCCCCTCCCTCTCAGCTCATCCTAAGCTTTCATTCCACCACTGGAAATGGAGGAAGATACTCTCTGCCTGTGCAGACCTCTTTGTGGAGTGAAAGTATTAAACTCTGAGATGTTCAGCAGTCTGATGTGTCTGAAATCCTGATACCTTCATAGATAGAGCAAGTGTTATAGAGAGAACAAGTTCTGAGTGTCTCATGTTTGTTTTAGGCATACAAGAACCATTGCCATGTTTGTTCCAGAGTCCACGTCGAGGCTGCAGAAGTTTACAAGGTAATAATTAAAGGCTTCTCCTTTTGAAGTCTTTCTGTCTCACACAGGTATGTCTCTAACCCAGAGATAACTTGGATTTAACATAACATGTATGAAATCAGTTTTTTACCTTAGACAAAAAAAAAACCAACAAAAACAACTTACCTTTGATCAAAGCAGATCAACAACAGACTCCTCAGAACTCTCTACTGCAAACAAAAGCTGGGAGTCTCATTAAACCCCTGCTTTGCTTTTGGAACGTCAATTTAACTGTATCAAATCTACACACCAATGAATGTATCCAATTAATTCTTCCCTGTTGTCTTCTCCAAGTTGGTTCACAGGGAGACGTCCAGAATTTACTGACCCCAAAGTGGTAGCACAGGGAGAAGGACGAGAAGGTGAGTCCCTGGGAGCTCCTCACTGCAGCCCTCACAGGACAGGAGGCCACAGCTTAGCTATGTTCTCGTGCTGATAACAAAAGATTGGTTGTTCCTGCTGAGAACAGTCCTACCTGGGTATGTGAGAGTTCAGCAACTCCTAACCTCTCCTAATCAGTTTTATTTGCATCTTTCTTCCAGTAACAAGGGTGCGCTCTCAAGGCTTTGTGACCATTTCCTTCAACATAATGACCAAGGATATGAAGAAGCTAGGCTATGAAGTGAGCCCCAGCGACATGCAGTGCCCATCTCTGGCCCCTGTTACAGAAGGGATTCTCAAGTACTGAACTCAGGCATGAGATGTTTGAAAGCTCACAGAGAAGTTAAGGACTTTGGGCCTTTTTGTGGCAAAGGGAAAGGAGCCTCTGACTCAGCCGAGAACATTTCACTCCAGACTGTTGTTCCAAAAGAAACACAAGCCATTGAGGATCAGTCCCTGAGGATAATCCTTTCAGTAAGACCACAGATTGAAGTGTTATATACATCCAGGTCAGCACATTTAGGATTTTTATGAGTAGTATCAGACTGTATCAAAGTATTTTTATAACAGCCTTTTGTACACTATACCCCTAAAGAACAGGACCGTTTAGCATTGTAGCAGTTGTGCTGTTCAAAACATCACTGCAAACCCAGTTCTTTTTACTGATGTTTTGGTGACAGAAATGGGAAATAGGAATTATTGCACCTGCCAAAAGGGGGGAGGGGGAGGAATATGGCGAAGTTCCAGCAAAATGCAGATGCCATCAAATGAGAAATGTGCCATGTGCTGCCCCCTGCAAAAGCAACAGCAGTTCCTTTGCAGTCCCATGTAGTCCTTCAGTTTTCATGTAAAATAGATAAGGCATTGTAGAAACAAAACTTTCCACTTGACCTTTTGCATTTTTAGAACTAGATGATGACTCTTCCATTCCCAGATATTATTTCTGCATCAAGCTTCAGGAAGAATTAAAAAATAAAAGGACAGGAGTTTATTTTAGAGTTTGAGAGACAATGGATTTACCTTCTGGTTGAGCAAATTGCATTTGAAGTGCAGATACTGAGTGAAAAGGCTCTGCTAAGAAAGCAGAGTCTGAGTATGGCAGCTGGGTGTGCATTTAGCCCCTGATCAGGTACCAAAAGCTCTGTGCTGTACAAGAGAGGGAAGCAGCAGGAAGGATATTGTGCCCCCAGTAGGTGTCCCCAGCCAGTGCATTACACAGATAACCACACCGTGGCTTTCCTCAGCTGCTTCTCCTATTTAAAGAAGGACAGAAAAAAAACAACACAGTGATGTTCAGGTCTCCTAATCTTGGGGTTTCTGTCCCACTGCATAACCTCCAAGAGGAATCAAATGGATGCTGGTGGTTGTTTGGGTGTGACAGGCTCCATAGCTGCTGTGCTGCTCTCAGGTGGCTGCAGCATCAGCTGCCCTTGGTCTGAGGAGCTTCTCTGATGCCTGCCTCCGTCCTTACAGTGTATCCCCCCTAAGCTAATATTAGTGCTCTTCTTTGAGGCTGACCAAACCCAGCTGGTTAAATACCTTTGTTTTTCTGCTGCTGGGGTTTCATTGAATCATTTAGGATGGAAAAAACCTTCAAGGTACTGAGTCCAACCAAGCACTGCAAGGTCACCACTAAACCTTGTCCCACAGCACCTTATCTGCAGAGCTTTTTAGTCTCTCCAAGGATGTAGACTCCACCACTGCCCTGGGCAGCCTGTTCCAGGCCTTGACAACCTCTTCCATGGAGAAATTGTACCTCATGTCCAACCTAAACTTTCCTTGGAACAACCTGGGGCCATTTCCTCTTGTGCTGTCACTTATTCACTGGGAGAATAAACCAACCCATCTGCTTTCAGAGAGTTGTAGGGAGTCTCCTTTTCTCCAGGCTGAACAACCCCAGTTCACTCACCCACTCCCTCTGTATTTGTGCCAGAAGGGATGTTTCTAAATCCTGCATCACCCAAGATCTGCCCTTCTTACAGGTACAAAGAAAAAGAAAGGAGTGCTACAATGCAGTGAATAATTGCTATGTCATTTTCATACTTAATTTTGGGCCTGTAACCTCTTGCATTCGACTGCAGCTGCCAAAAGGTGACTATGAGAGTGACTTAATGTGACACCACCCTGCCAGTGAACCACAGAGACCTCGAAACTATTGATACAAGTCATATGAGGGTGCAAAACTGGACACATTTGAAACAAAGAGGCTGCTTAGAGACAGTTGTGGTTTCGTGCTGCGCGGTATGGTTGAATAAAGACCATTTCTGAGGAGACAATGTGATCACTGCCACCTTGCTGTGAGCGTTAGCACCTTTTACACTACTTGGAAACACTCTTCCAAACATACTACAGATGATTGTTCATCTCTTACTTGTTTCCCATCTTCTTTTTGTTGATCTTACACTTCCAGTAAGCTACTCCACAAGCTGTTTTGGCAACTGCTGTAATCTCCAAACTGAGTCATGTTGGAATCCAAATTAATAAGTATTTCCTGCTGGCTCAGAGGGATGCAAGGAATTTTGTTTCCTCTTCAAAAGTATTTGGGAAGCAGTTAGCTACAGTAGCAGGATAAATATCTGTGTTTGAATTACCCAAAAGGCAAACATTAACCCTTCTAGGCTTAAACTTCCCTCAAGCACAGTTACCTGTCCCCATTCCAGTTAGGGCCAAGATGCCCAGCAGAGTTTCTACACAGAAAAGCCCTGTCAGACCCAGACAATGCCCAAACTGCCCAGAGTGGTACAGGGAATGCATTCACACTCAGCTTTGCAGCATGGTGCTATATCTGATCTGAACTCCTCTTGCAAACCATTAGCTGGACACTTAACCATGCTGCAACCTATCAAAGCAGCTCCACCTCTCCCTGTGCCCAGCAACCAAAAGCTGTCAAATGAACCGAGGCTGTGCAAAGGGTGGACAGGTTCTACATCAGCCAGCAACATGCCCTTGGGGCCAAGAAGGCAAATGGTTTCCTGGGGTGCATTAAGAAGAGTGTGAGCACCAGGTCAAGTGAGGTTCTCCTTCCCCTCTACTCTGCCACGCAGAGGGCACAGCTGGAGTCCTGGGTCCAGTTCTAGGCTCCCCAGTTTCACAGAGAAAGGGAACTACTGGAAAGAGTGCAATGGAGTCTGAAGAGCTTGGAGCATCTCTGTGAAGAGGAAAGGGTGAGAGCCCTGGGGCTGTTGAGCCTGGCCAAGAGCAGCCCCAGAGGGGATATCTTCTCAATATTCAGCAAGAGCTAAAGGGTGGGAGACAAGAGGATGGGGCCAGACTCTTCTCAGTCTGCACCCAGTGACAGGACAATGGACACCAACTGGAACCCAGGAGGTTCCACCTGAACAGGAGAAAGTTCTTTGCTGTGAGGGTGCTGGAACCCTGGAGCAGGCTGCCCAGAGAGGTTGTGGAGAGCTTCCAAACCCACCTGGACACTGCAATCCTGGACAAGCTGCTGTGGGTGCCCCTGCTTTAGCAGGGGGTTTGGACTGGATGATCTCCAGAGGTCCCTTCCAACCTGCTGGGATTCTGTGAAAACCAAACATGCATTTGCAGTTTCACTGTTCACAGCCCAGCTGCAGGGCCTCTCAGAAGAAAGGTTAAAAGAAAACAGTGAAAAGCAACAGTCTGAAACCCACAGAAACCCCAACCCCCCCAGAGCAGGATTTCAGACACGTGACTGAGCAGATCCCACACTGCTGCCTTCGTTGTTAGGGCTTTTTGCCTGTTTTCTTTGGGTTTGGTCTGGTTGGGGGTGGAGTAGGGCTTTGGCTTCTCAGTATCTGAAAGCATGTGTAAGAACCTCACATACCTTCCTCAAGGCCTTAATGCTGTTTCGGTTGTGAGCGCTTCACTGCTGGAGGTTTCTGGCCGGACAGTTTGCTCCTTACACAAGGGCACGTGTGGGGGTGATGTTTTTGGGAAGCATTTCCTGAGCTCAGTGGCATTCCTTTGTTCCCAGAGACAACTGCTGATCTCTTTCACAAACATGCTCTTCTCCCAGAGGCAGCCTGGCTGCTGCCTTTCCAATTTCAAGGAAAACTGTCTTTGGTCCTCAGGCGTGGCAGAGGGTTTGCAGCTGTTTCACCCTGGAGAGGATCTCTGCTTTCATCACAGGAGTAAAGACAGACACGACACTACCAGAGTGGATGACATTAATAAGGAGAGGATTTATGACCCTTAGTGTTAGAGGTTAGAGGAATCCATGCTTCAAAACCAGCCAAAACACAGAAAAAAAACCCCAGCCTTGCTCCAAGTAATTTCCTTTCCCCCATTCCCCAGGCAGCTGTAACCACCCTGCTCCTTCACCAGTTAATCATTGTCCCTGTTATTCAAAATTGAAGTTCCCAGCCCCGTGTCACAGTGACAGCAGTGGGGGAGTGCACCTGGTGCTGCAGATCCTGTTTTGTTTTGCTGAAGCCTGTCCCAGATGGTGAATTTTGCCATTAACCTCCTGAGTCAAGATGGGCTAGAGAAAAAACATCTTTACTCAGAACATCTCCTGACACAAGATGAGGCTTCCAGGCCATCAAAACAGAGTGAGACCTACTAGAGGGAGGCAGATGAAGCCTGTGAGATAGCTGGGGACTCCGGAGAAACCATCCTCTGCTTTCCCGGTCTGGAGGAGCTTTGGAAAGAGCTGCCCCGGCAGGACCATCCTCACTTCAAGGGAGAGATTTCCTGCAGTCACCAGTGAGGCTGCCTGGCAGGGGAGACAGCCAGGGACGTGAATTGAACAGCAGCTTGGGAAACAAACCCTCCAGAAAAAGGAGAATCATAGAATCTCAGACTGGTTTGGGTTGGAAGGGACCTTTAAAGGTCATCTAGTCCGACCCCCCTGCAGTCAGCAGGGACATCTGCAACTACAGCAGGTTGCTCAGAGCCCCAAACAACCTCACCTGGAAAGGTTCCAGGGATGGGGCATCTCCCACCTCTCTGAGTAACCTGGGCTAGGGTCTCACCACTCTCAATGTTAAAAAAAGTCCTCTTTCTTCTCTCTTGTCTGAATCTCCCTTGAACCATCACCCCAGGCCCTGCAAAAAGTCCATCCTCAGCTTTCTGATCAGCCCTGTAAGTACTGAAAGGCCACCAGGTCTCCCTGAAGCCTTCTCCAGGCTGAACAACCCCAAATCTCTCAGCCTGGCTTCACAGCAGAGGCCTTTCAGCTCTCCCATCATTGCTGTGGCCTCCTCTGGAACAACAAACAAACAAACAAAGTGTTAAAAAATATAATAATAGTAACTTTAAAAGAAAGCCTTTGGCTAACCCCTTAGGAGCTGCTATTTCCAGCCCTTTCTACCAACAGCAGCAGCAGCAGCAGCTCCTGCCCTCTCGTGGCAGATTCCAACCCTCAGGAAGATGTTTGGAGGTTACCAATTAACAATCAGCTGAGAAGGTTGCATGAAGGACGCCAAAGATTTCCTCTTCCTGCATGGAAATTGCTCGGTGCAGTGGTGCTGGCTGACCTGCCACTGCCCCTTGTCCTGAGAGTGCAGGGCAAAGATGTCCCAGCTGCCTGGCAGGGAGCAGGACTGAGCTGCCAATCTGTGCTTCAGCGAGCGAGCACTGGAGAAAATCCATTGCTGTCCTGAGGCCACAAGGCTCTTTTACAGCAGCAGTATTGCAGCAGCTAGAAGTTATCTCCCTCTGAAAATGAGAGTCCTGCAGATGGATTGAAGCTGACAGCAACTGCTCCCCAGCAGCAGCCTCAGTTCAGGAGCAGGAGCCTCCTGTGAAACAGTCCAATGGACAAAAAGGGAAACTACAAAACTACAGAACTGCCATACTTGGAGAAAATTGGAGCTGCAGCTTCAACTTTCCCTGGGTTTGTCCCCAGCAGTGTTTCAGCCCATTGCAAACCAGCCCAGGATGACTTAATTGTGCCAAGGTCACCAAAGCATCATGCCAAGACCCACTGTCTGGAGATATTGCAGGCTAAACGCCCTGGATATTGGCCTGTAGCGGGACAGGAGGACAGAACAACTAGGGTGGGAGAGGGAGGTCACAGAACAAGTAGTATCAGTGGTGACAGAGCCACAGCCTGGTGGTGCTGGCATCTAGAGGATCTCAGGCCCCATCAGCACAAGCCACCTTCCCCTGGGCCTCTTCCCTTTATAACCCAGCAGTGACAGTGCATGGCATGAAGCACCAGCTGGACAAGCAGCTGACTGCAGCAGAGCACCCACGGGACAATCTCCAGCTGGCCCTCAAACATGCTTAAGGAACCAAACCTCCCCTGTGAGAGCATCATGAACCTCCTGTAGCCACCACCCAGCCCAGCTGGAGACTCGAGGTCCAGGCACACACACATGTGCCAGCAGCATGGCTGCAGCAGCCACAGCCTGCCAAGGGACCTTATCCTCTCACCGTTTATCCACAGGGTGTGTGCTATAGAGGGCATCCCCAAGAGTTTTCCACCAGCTGGGCAGTCCCCTGGGAAGCCAACGTGGGTGAGCTCAAACCTTGAGGCACTCAGGGGTGTCTGCAAACCCAGAAACAACCTCCACTTTTGGCACACAGGACCTAAAAACAACTCACAAAAGCCCAGCTCCCACCAGCCTGCAGAGAGCACCCAGCACCCTCCCTTGCAGCACAGCAGGCTGTGGAACACAAGGATGGTATAGGTTAGGAGGACTGAGCTCAAGATTACAATTTTCCAGTGCCTGGCTGTCTTCAGAACACAGATCCTGTTAGAAGCCATCCTTTGGCCACCAAACCCAGGCTCAAGCCACCAGAAAGGAGGCTGCAGAGGAGCAAGGGTGCAACACAACCTGTTTTCATGTCAGGGTGCAAGTGATTCAGCTTCTTGTCCTTCAGAGAGAAGATCACCAGAAGCATCTCACTGCTGTAGGTTTCTATTTTTATGCCTCTATTCAGGCCAAGATATTTAAGTACCCAAATTCACCTCAGAGAATATCACCACATTTAGTGCCAGACTTGCTAATGAAGACATTAAGAAAGGGGGGGAAAAACCAACTAAAAAAACCCTGCTGCCGTCACCCAACGCAACCCCAGCCAGCCCACAGTCTCCTGGGCCATCTGTGCTGCTACGCCAAGGCAGAACTGGCTCCCTTCAGCTTGCTTAAACCACCAAATTTCATTCCTCACCCAAAAAACCCTTCAAGAACAACATGGACCCCACTGCCTGCCTGTCACGGGTTCCACGTTTCCACTGCCGTAAGGCACAAGGATGGCATCTAACGATTTTCCATCTCAAGAAATTAGTGGAGGTGGTTCAACAGCTGCACTGAAGCATCTGACATGGGTGAAGTGACAGCATGGGGCAAACCTCAGTACCAGCACAGGCTGGGGGATGAAAAGGTTGAGAGCAACAGAGAATGGACATGGGGTGCTGGTGGGTGAAAAGCTGGAGGTGAGCCGGCACCGTGTGCTCACAGTCCAGAGCAAGCGACTCCTGGGCTGATCCCAAGTGGCAGAAGTTGTGGAAGCATTGCCAGAGCCACAGCTCAAGCTGGTCCACACCATTTTCTCACAGTCTGATGAAGAGGAGCAGAAGGGCAGAGCTGCACCACTCAGCTCAGCACAAAAAGAGGCAACAGCAATGTCCACATTCAGCAGAAATACTTTGGCAGCAGCAGTGCGGACGAGGGCAAGCCCTGAGATAACTTTATCTAGACAGCCCTTTTCCTCCCCCCAAGCAGGCAGATGCCACCTCACTTCAGAGCAGAGGAAAAGGAAGCCCAGAAAGGCAGGGAGAGCAGCCTGGCCAAGGTCAGAGGAAGGCTCAGCCACAGATAGCTTTTTCTCACAACAGGTTTATCAGCTCAGGCTCTCTCCAGCTCCAGCCTGCAGCACTCAGCTCTTTCTGAGCCCTCAGAGCAGCTTCCACTGAGCCCTTCCCAAAGCTTTCCTGTAGCCAGCAGCTTTATTTCAAAACGTGCCATTTCCAGAGGCCTAAAGTAAACAGTGAAGTATTGACCACACAGAAAAGCAGTGGCCAGAGGAGCAATAAACACCCACACAGAGAAGAGGCCTCCTGCAGAGGAGCAGGAAGCATCCCTCTGTGAAAATGAGAGGCACAAAAAAGCAACAGGTATCTGGGCTGAAACCCTAGGCCAAAGGAGGCTTTGCTGGGTTCCTTATTGGCCAAAACACAGAAGCAAAACAAATCAAAGACATGACCAGAGGCAGCCTCACTCAGCAGGGAAACTCAAGTGTTCCTGGGGTGATGAGTTGGCACAACAGCTCTGTACAACAGATACAGAACCAAAATAGATGATTTCCCCCACACACAACTCTTCATGGCCACCTTCCCAGCACCTCTGCACTTCCAGCATCAAGAAATCAAGTATTTGATTAGTGATCAGCCTGATTGGCAGCACACCACAGCTACACAAAACCTGGAGGGCTTCTGGAGAGGTGGCTCTTGAAATAGCCTGCTAATGAAGCACCCTCCAACCTGAACCATCCCAAATTAGAAGCTGAAATGACGTTCCAGCAGTATGCAGGCTCACTGTTACCTCATCTGCAGGGCCCTTGAGCCAGAGCCAAGGCTGCGGGAAGGGTAAGACTGAACTGCTGCAAGAAGGAGAAGTGAGGACTCCCAGAGCCAGTGCTGTCACCGCTCCCCAACCCTTTTTCCATGAGCTGTGACTTTAAAAATCCCCAGCCTTCTGTCTGGACGTACATACTGGAGGCTCCACCAAGACAATGCTCAATCATCCCTCCAAAAGTGCTGTTTGATGGGGAAAGTGGTGTAAAGAAGCAACTCAGTCATCTAAAACACCAGACTTGGTTTTTAGCCAGGCAGTATCTGATCATCCCTCTGAAAGTGTTATTTGAAGGGGAATGTGGTTTAAAGAAGTGATTCAGTCACCTGCAACACAACAAGTCTTCATTTTTATTGAGTTAGTAAGGTCTCAACTGATTCTCATTTCAGTGAGCTGTAAGAAACTCTCTTTTCTCACCACAGGAGCAGATCTGCCCTGGAAAGTGATGAACGCATCCAAGAGCTCACGTTGACAATGTACATGAAGCATTACTCTCAGGAAGGGGTTAGGTTTCTTCCAGGCCCTTCAGCACAAACCTTCCATCACCTCAAGCCATCATCCACCAGCTTTCTGGAGGACAACACCCAGCAGGGCAGCGAGAGTTTTCCCAAAACAGGCTTAGAAACACTACACAGAGGCTGGAAAAAGCAACACGGCTGGAATATAAGCAATACAATTTTAATTCTGACCAGTCACCTACAAACCCCTTTGTCTTTCCACTGTTCTGATGGCATTACTCAATATCACATCTGTGACATGGCTTGGGGAGAGAAAAACAAACAAAACAACAAATAATAAACCAAAAAAAACCCTCAACCAAAACCCAAAAAGAAACAACCAACCAAGAGAGAGAGAGAAAAGGAGAGAGACACAAAGATACAGACCTTATGATACAATAGTACAAATGATAAATTATTTATACAGGAAATAATGTCGATAACTCAGCACAAAGTCATCAAAAGCAGCCAGCTCCCAGCATTCTGAAGGGAAAAAAAAAACACCAACAACAAGAAAAAAACAAAACAAAACCAAACCAACACCACCCAGTTTGGTGACTATTTTGGTTGTAACACTTTGCAAAAAGGAAGCGAGGCTCTCGAGATCCTGCTGTGAAAGAATGAAAACCCAAAGCAACCAAAAAACAAAAGGAAAGAAAGAAACCCCATCCATATTTCTCCACAAATCTGTGCAATATTCATAGATACAGTACAGGTTAGAAACAGTAACAGCAAAATAAAAGGGAAGCTGCAGAACAAGAGTTGGCTTAAAAGTCCCCTTCAAAGAGACCTGTAAACACCAAAAAACCCATCAGGGTTTTTCTTTCCCCATCCTGTTCCATGTAGTTTAGCTTCCACATAGTATAAAACTGAATAAATAACTGAGCTTGTTTGGGGTTGAAAATGATGTTGAGGGTTGGTTGTTTTGGTTAGGGTTTATTTATTTCTTTAAACCTATTTTTATTCTTTACAAAATATTTAACACTTTTCTCTTTGGTCAATTTGACCAGTAAGGCTATTATGGGATACTAACAGGGTTTGGTTTTTTTAATTTTATTTGTTTTTTTAAATCAAAAGCACTTTTTAAGATTTGCAAGTGAGAAAAGAAGGGGGGAAAGAGGGAAATGGGGTTGGAGAAATATGCCAGAGTGGATGTGAGCGGACACACAGGCATCCCGCACGTGGAAAGAAGCAGAAGGGCAAAGAGGAGAGGAGGAAGGGAGGGAGGCAGAGAGGGAGAATTAACCTGGAAAGCATTTAAATTATTGTGAAAAACAGATTGACCATTCTGGGTACAACTGAAGCTTCACCTAGCTAGGACAGCCACCACTGCTCAGAGTCACTGTCACAGCACCCCACACTGACCGCTGACCCCAGAGACTGGTCATTCTGGGCATGACTGAAGCTCTGCCTGGCCACTGCTCAATCACTGTCACAGCACCCCACACTGACCACTGACCCCAGAGACTGGTCATTCTGGGCATGACTGAAGCTCTGCCTGGCCACTGCTCAATCACTGTCACAGCACCCCACACCGACCACTGACCCCAGAGACTGGTCAATCTGGGCACAACTGAAGCTCTGCCTGGCCACTGCTCAGAGTCGCTGTCACAGCACCCCACGCTGACCACTGACCCCAGAGACTGGTCAATCTGGGCATGACTGAAGCTCTGCCTGGCCACTGCTCAGTCACTGTCACAGCACCCCACGCTGACCGCTGACCCCAGAAACTGGTCATTCTGGGCACGACTGAAGCTCCACCTGGCCAGGACAGACAGCCACTGCTCAGCATCAGTGTTGCAGCACCTCACATCCACATGACACTGGAGACAGGCATATCCCCAGCAGATTGACCAAACTGGCTGCTCATCCTCCTGGGTGTGGCTCCTATGACAACCCCACCTCAGGGCTGGGGGTCCCAGCACAGGCAGTCCTTGGTCTAAGGCTATAGAGCATCACAGTGTGGGGTGGCCACGGTTTATTGTGTGATGTCTCTATGCATCTGTGTGTAAAAGTAACACACCTCTTAGAGAGGCAGCTGGGTAAAAGCAAGGATTTGCCATTCAGCAGCTTCAAGCCAGGACTCCCAGAGCACGCATCTATCAATTCACAGTGATGGATTGTGACTCAACTGCAGATGACTTCTTCATGTTCAATTCCTACTACCAACCTCATCTCGCCTCCAAATCCAGTTCCCTAGTTTTTAACGTGTAGGTGTGGTTAGAACTCCTTGGCTGAACAGTCACTGCCCCATCTAACCACTGCAAATGCACTCAGGTGACAGGCTCAGGGAAAAACATCGAGTGACCTCAGCTTGACTGCTGATAAAATTAAACTGGAGAAATAATGACGGGTAAATCTTGCCACAGATCAATTGGAAAGCACTTCCCCCCACCCCACCCCTACCCCCATCTGCAAGAATCACACCCTTCCTGGTCTACACTTTTCAATAACTTCAACAACAACAAAAAAAGTAAAGTATTTTTCCTTACTCTGAAAGGCAACATGAATGGGTTTTTTTTGTTTTGTTTCTTTAAAGACATACTGGGTGTGGACAGCAATTTTCTTCCCTCCTATATAAAAACAAGAGCAGATGAATATTCTGAATCCTACTTGAGCTCAACAGTATTCAAGAGGACAGAACAATCTGCATAGAAACATCCACACATTTAGCATTCCACATACTAAAAGAGCTACACTGACCTACACAGCTAAAATCTGTGATTGTAACCTAGATTTGATAGTCTTTCAGCCTTCCCTACTCACCAGAAGATAGAACCCAGCCCCTTCCACATCAGCCAGTCCCTCTCTCTTTCCTGCAGCACGCACCCCTAGACTGGCACAGCCCCACAGAGCATCCTTACACCAGAACACTGGCAATTTCTTTCAGCTTCTTTTGTTTTGGTTTTGGTTTTGGTTTCCCTAACCAAAGGGAAAGGCCACCAAGATGCATCAAGTCCATTCACAGAGATGCCCTCAAGACAGCAGTAATGCATTGAGACATCCCTTTCCCCATGCTCTGTGGGATGTTCGCGGTGCTTGGTAAAGCAGAGCTGAGAAATGTTGCCATCTTTGAGCAGGCCAAGTTTCCACCAGAAAGCCTGGCTGAAACCTGAACGTGGTTTACTGCCAGTGAGTTCAGGATGCAAGTTAAAAATGCAGACTTCAGCTCACAATTAACAGCTGCCAATGGAACCTGTTATTAACATGGGAGCGACACCTTCCGCGAAGAACAATTAATCAATAAAATTAACGACTCGTGTTGGTAGGTTAAAATTGTTCACATTTCAAGAAGTCTTAGGAGATAAAACAGCCTCTCTCTTCTGATGTTCACAAAGGCTGGGAAACCGGGAACAAAGCAAGGGAAAGGCGACTTTAGTGTTTTTCTGGTTTAATATAGTCTTCAATCATGTTACGCTCAAATTCATCTAAAAATAATTAGTCACGAGAATTTGTTTTGATTTGCATTACGAATACTTCATTTAAAAGTAAATATTTTAGTGTTAATCTTCCCTTTTAAACTCTCTTTACAGAAACAAAGAGCTAAAACCATAAATAAGAGGGCATTAAAACCATAAAAATGACATTTGCCAACGTCTTAATTTTCTTCTCTTTTTTTTTTCCAGCCAGACTCGATAAATCTATCAAAACCAGACAGTTAAATAAGAACCACATTATAAAAATTAGCAAAAAAAAAGAAAAAAAAAGACTATTAGGTAACTCTGCAAACTCAAAATATGAAACTGTACTAAACAAAATATGTGCAAAAGTATACAAGAGTAACTGCATATAGCAAGGTTAAGCCTGAATTAGTTTTAAAGCTTGCCCCGGTGAAACTGAATTCAAAGTTGTCCCGCTGTATTTAGATGTTTGTTTTTTTTATCCTCTTTCAACTCACATTGTAAGTCAAAATAAAACAAAATACACATGATAACTTCCAAACGAAGCTGGTACTGGACAAGCACAGAGCAGGACACTCACTCAGCACGAGTGCAGCATGCCACTCACAGAGAGTTCCTCAGGAGTCCTTAGAGTAGTGTGTACAATTCAACACTGCGTACGACAGCACACGGGATACTGACACCTTTGCGAATGTTCTTGAGGGTTGTTTGGGGGTATTTTTTTTGTCTGTGGGTTGGGGTTTTTTTTGTGTTTTGGGTTGTTGTTTGGTTTTTTTTTTTTTTTTGTGGTTTGTTTTTTTTTATTTGTGTGTGTGTGTGTGTTTTTGTTTGCTTGTTTTCCTTTTGAGACAAGCTTGCTTTCATGGTCAAACCTCCGGAGAGGAAAAGCGGTGCGATCTCGCGTTGCAATGTTTAATGCATAAAAACCAGCCACCTGGGCCCTCTGAATCGTTCTCTTCTAAGAGTAAGGACTATGGGTGAACCAACAGTCTAGAACTGTGTGTAGTTATGTGCAAAAACATTCACTAGCACTCTGAATCTCAGGTCTATCAGATCGGGCATAGGAAGTGACGGATGCAGGTCAATAGGTACTTTTTCAGGATCCAGCACATCATCATCTGACATCTACAAAATAGCCAACGGAGTTTAAAATGGCAGGTTCTCCCTAGAAAGTGTAGTGAAATGATTAACAAAGTAACAAAATGGGCAGAATCTAACTTTGGTGGAAAAAGTCTGAACCATTTCAGGTAATGCTCAACAAGCCAAAGTAAGGTACCATCTGTAGCAAAGACTAGATTTAGATTAACTGGTAAGTAGAGACAACTCTTCAAAGATCATAACTGTAAACTGCAAATCTACTTCCAAGTCTCTTACACACCGTTCAGTCCACACAGGCCACGTTCATCATTCAGCTGTAAAGACTTCAGCCTGGAAACACTATGAAAAGAAAAAAAAAAGTTCCTTTAATTGGGTCTTTATAGGAGAAAAGGGTTAGTTGTATTTGTCGACTGGGACGCTGATGGCAGGATCCCTGTACTGTGAAGAGGTTGGGTCATTGATCCTGCAATGCTCAGCCCCTGGCCCATCCTTGTTATAGATGGCACAGTGCCCATCGCTGGTATCGGGGCCATCCCCACAGGCACTGGGGCCATGGAAGACAGAGGTATTGGCTCCATGCTTATCGGTGGCACAGCGCTGAAGGAAGGGCTGGTTCCCATCACAGGACTCGCTCGCATCTGATTTAGAGTGAGGGGTTGAGGCTGATTCACTTGGAAGGGGTTGATTGGAGTTGGTGCTGTAGCAGCGCCTAGGTTTGAGAGAAGAAGAGGGGAAGAGGGAGAGAGATCGCACCTCCACGAACACAAGGCTCTGGAGATCATCTTTGCTGGCAAAGAGCGTACTTGTAGACACCCCCCTGACACTCCCAACCTCAAAACAGAATCACAGAATGGTTTAGGTCGGAAGTGACCTCAAAGATTATCCAGTTCCAACCCCCTGCCATAGACAGGGACACCTCTCACTAGAACAGGTCACTCAAGGCCTCATCCAACCTGGCCTTGAACACCTCCAGGGAGGGAGCATGCACAACCTGCAGAGATGCCACTCAGCACACTGGAGCTGCACTCACAACCAGAGTCATTTCCTTGAACCTACCAATGCCACAAAATATCCCTGTGCTGGCTGACAGTTTTCACCAGAAGGACAGATTACCTGGCATGTGCCTAACCATGCCACCCAGATCAAAGAGCCATCACATGGTTTGGGTTGGAAGGGATCTAGTTTCAACCACCCTGTCATAAGCAGAGACACCTCCTACTAGACCACCTTACTCAAGGCCTCATCCAACCTGGCTTGGAACACTTCAGGCTTAGAGCCTCCACAACTTCTCCACGCAACCTGTTCCAGTGCCTCACCACCCTCATGGGTTAGAATTTCACAGGCTCACAGGGTATTAGGGGTTGGAAGGCACCAAAGGAGATCGACTCCAACCCTCTTGCCAGAGCAGGACAGTACTATCTAACACAGATCACAGAGGAACACATCCAGACAGGCCTTGAAAGTCTCCAGAGAAGGAGACTCCACAGTCTCTCTGGGAAGCCTACTCCAGTGCTCTGTGACCCTTACAGTAAAGAAGTTCCCCCTTGTGTTGAGGTAGAACCTCTTTTGCTTTCTCCTACTGTCTAAAATGAGCTTCTTCCAGTCTGAAGCCACCACCTTTCATCCTGTCACTACATGTCTTTTTACAAAGTCCCTCTCCAGCTCTTCTGTAGCCCATTTCAAACCCTGAAAGGCCGCTGTGAGGTCTCCCTGGAGCCTTTCCTTCTAAAGGCTGAACAAGCCCAAATCTCTCAGCCTGATCACTAAGTGTTTTTTTTAAATTTTCCTTAAAATACACATTTTGGAGGAGAACTGCAGCTCTGCACTCCTCTGCTGCAATTCAGCTACTGCAGACGTGTGCATCTGCTTCAAGATCTCCTCCAGCCCACCCCTTTTAGCTGTGCATGTTTCTGGCACTGAGTTTTGACAAGAATTCATAAAGCAAACAAGTTGTTTCCGAATTACAGCGGTGTTAGAAACAGCAGAGAAGAACTTTCCCAGCGTTTGAGGTTCTCTGGGTTGCTGCCAACACTACAAATTCCTTTTACTGTAGATGTGCTGCCTTATTTGGATGGCCCAGTGACCCCTCATAAACTTCTTGTAGTAACCGGTAATGGCAGATACACAGACTTCCTCTTGCTAAACACTGCCAAGGCTGGTTGGAATTACTGGGTTCTTCCTACCCAAGGAGTTTAAGAAACTGGTTTTTTTTTTCCCCCTTTTTAATTCTTTTTCTTCCTCTCCATTGGAAGAGAAAAAAATAAATCATAGAATAGAATAGAATCAGTCAGAGTTGGAAGGGACCATAAGGATCATCTAGTTCCAACCCCCCTGCCATGGGTAGGGGCACCCTACCCTGGATCAGGCTGGCTACAGTCTCATCCAGTCTGGGCTTAAAGACCTCCAGGGATGGGGCCTCAACCACCTCCCTGGGTGGAGGTAGCATTTTGAAGTACTTCACCACAGTGGTGTCATACAGAAATGTCAGTGCCCATGAAGAGGTATTTTAAAACACATCTTCCATGTGCTTTGTTGTCACCATGAAAGGCTGCTCACTTCCAACAGGGGCCACTTTGTAGAATTACAGTACTTAATTTTTACAGGACTACACTGACTGTGTTTTGATGAAAAACAGTTTATCATGCTAGGCTAAAGACAGCCTAACCAGCAACCCACTAGACTATACTGCAGCTCGCTATCTGGAACCTCAGGCTGCAGGCAGAGATCAGAGAATGAAAAGGACCTTGAAGAGTTCCAACCCCCATGCCATGGGCAGGGACACCGTCCATTAGAGACCAGGTTGCTCAAGGCCCCAGACAACCTGGCCTTGAACACTTCCAGGGAGGGAGCATCCACAACCTCCCTGGGTCACCTGTTTCAGTGTCTCACCATCCTCACTGTAGAGAATCCCTTCCTAACCTAGAGTCTACATCTACCCTCTTCCAGCTTAAAGCCACTGCTCCTCATCCTGTCGCTACAAGCCCTTGTAAATATAAAACTCTTGTGAATAAAGCTCAGCCAGCAGATCAGCTGCAGACATATGCAGACACTCTGTGCTTTCATGCCTTAAAACCATGATGTCTCACCCTGCTGCTCTCAGTCATGATCTGCTGCCTGAAGTAATCAAGAAAAACAAGCCCAGTCCAGTTTACATTAAAATCAAACAGACCTGAGTTATGCAGAGTTTTCCTACAGGAAGGGAGAGCTAAACCAGAAAACTGAAGGAACAGACCTGGTGCCAAGAATGGATTCAGTGAAGTAACAGGTTGTGGTGGCTTAGACACGAGTGAATCCAGGTTCACCAAAGCAGCATTGGGGCCCAAAAAAGACTCAGGGGTTTTCCGAGCTGCACTCTGTTTGCCTGTTGTCACATTTGGGTGCTGGGAATCAAAGAGATCAGGACTTGTGGTACCGCTATGCTGAGATGGCAAAGTGGAACCTGATTCAGCTGAAACAACACAAAGAGGAAAACAAAACTTATCTCAGTAATCTAAACAGTCAAGCAAAGAATACCCTCAAGTCTGACATCAGAGATGTTTCAAAATCTAGTGGCTGCATTAGTCAGATGTAAATGGTTCAGCACATTACACTCCCACAGCATGCAAGCAGATAAATGTTCTTTAGCAGAGCATGAAGAAGCCACGGTTAGATTTGCGGTGCTCTACCAAAGGTGCTACCTGACTTGCCCTGATAAGTATTCTCACAGCTATGCTGCACAGATTGGACTAAGAGTCTGCAAGGAGAAGACACTGAAAGCCTCAGCTTCTGCTCTTGCACTACACCACTGCTGCTCCCTAACTAGATTGATTCCAGCCAGGTTTTCTTCTTTTGTGTTAAAGGAGCCCAGCCCAGTCACTGTTCTTTCAGGCAGAGCCATCCTGAAAGTATCAAAGCACTCACAGGTTAAGATCTGGCAGTTTTTCCTTTAGTGACTAATGACCTAATAAAAAATAAATTAAAGCCTTCATAGAAGTGTTTTCTCATCTTCCTACTGTTGTTACACACTGGAATATACACGTCTGAGAAAGACATTCTGCATTGTTTTGTTTGACTGCGAGCATGAGGCAGACTGCAAACACTGGGCACTGTCAATTTAGAAGTCAAACATTTCTGGGTCAATGCAGCAAAAGTTACAAAGTGAAGTTTTTTGCTTCAAAATGCAAAAGGCTCATTCCCCATAAATTCATACACAGGCCAAAATGTTAACAATGAGCTTTTACTGCTGCATTATGACCAGCTTTAGCCTTTTCCGTTGTGAAAATCGATTTTTATTCCTTTGGGTCTTTCAAATCAAATTTCAGAATAGAGACATTTGTTGCTGAGCCTATCACCCAACCTGTCCACATGCTAAGAATTTGATTCATACCTGGCTTTTTGGAAGTTCGAAGTGTGTCAAATTCAGAAAAATCATCTTTAACTGTACCATTCAAATTACTGAAGAGGTCAAAAGATGTACTTCCTGTTCAAAACAACAAGACAGCCCTGTCATGAACAGATCTTTGGATGCATCATACAACTGAGCCTACTGACAGTCATTTCTAACCCATTCATGTCACCAAGAAACTGCTCTGTCAGGTTCCAGGGCAGCAGCTCTGATCAGCCCAAGTGTTTCTACTCTTACTCAGGCACAGGGAGGAAAGGATCTGTCCTTTCTTACAGGACAAGTAATTCAGAGCTATGTGTTTTTAAACCAGCATAAGGCACACCTCAGCATGCTGGCTTTTACTGAATGTCTGCACTACAGACATATAGGCAGGGATATATTGCTGCAGGAGGAGAGAACAGCATTGAATTTACAGCCTAAACTATAAAGTGGGTTAATCAGCCCTCAAGTAAAACACACCTCTGAATAAAACCCCAAAGACAAACATAGCATTGCTACAACTTCAGTGATGATTCGAGTTTATGCTTCCAAAGTTAAAAGGAAGAGGAATGCAATAGAAAAGGTCACCTATGCCGTGTAGAGATGGTAAGGACCTGTTAGCTAAAGCACCAGAACTTGCCCACAGTTTGCAACCCATGAAAATAGAACATTTTCAACATGTGAACACAGCCTTACCTTGAAATAGAGGAAGAAAAACCATATCTAAATGAACAGCAATCTGAAAAGCCTGCAAGTTCCCCCTCCCATTTTCTTCCTATTAGTTTAAGTGTTTTTCTAATTTAGTTTTAACCTTCAACACATTTCAAGCAAATGAAGGTAGAGACTCAGCTCCATAAAGAGTACAAAAAGACAAATCCATCAGAATGAGTAAAAATTATATATAAGCAATGCTACTTATCCCACAACGAAGACCCACCAGTTAAAGAATCACTCCCATAATGATCCTGTTATTGCCCTTTGCCCAGTGAAAAGTTGATTAGGCAGCACTAATTTCTGCAGTACTCAGATTCCTTTGTTTATTACATACAGAAATGAATGACCAGCAGAAAATGCATTTAGGATGCATTTAGCCACGGTGCCAATGTGAAAATACCAGGTATTAAGATTCATCAAGGTTGCATTAGTCACAGAGAGCCTAGACAATTACATCAGCACCTTCTGCATCTTGCAACACAACAGCTTAGAGTAACTTTCACACACTTTTCTCAAGCAGCAAACCTTAACTTGTACCTCAAAATGTCTCCTCAGAGCATGGAGCTCCTCCACCTGTCAATCTACATCTGCAGAGACATCCATCTGCATAGCTATTTATCATGATGAAAGGTAAAATTATAGTATAATTCATTTCCACAAATTATGTCCTTGTCTAATTAAAGATAAAGCCCATTTAAACATCCAACTGCAGTAGCAGTGGTAAGTGCTCAGCACACATCTACACATAGCAATAAACGAACACAGAAGGGACAAAGCACAAAGCAGCAAGGTGAATTCAGAGCTCCAAGTCAGAATAATTACATCTAAGCTTTTATCTGCTGCTAGCTATTACAACTCACATTTATTTTACAGGCCAGTTCTCCAAATTGCTCAGCACATTGCTACTTCTAACTAACCAAAGCAAGAAAACCATTCAGATTTCACCTCCATTACTCAAATACAGATATGGGATGAATCTGTTTCTCACCAGAAGTAGAGAGAGGTTTGTTTGCAGGTGCTGGTCCCCAAGGATCCACAGAGGATTTTGCTGCAGTAGAAGATGGCTGAGCAGGAGCCCAAGGGTCAACATTTTTGGACAGAGGCTGAGCTGTGGTGGATCCTGCTGGTGCTGCCCAGGGGTCAACAGAAGCAGCTGGTTTGGCACCTGCAAGAAAAGCCAGCAGGAACACATGTCAATACAGCTCCCTTCGGACAGCTTTCCTGGGAGATCGATCTCTCTTCTGATTCATTAATGCCAATCAGTACTGAACTTAAATAGGAGAAGCAACTCAACATCAGGAATGCTGATAAGTCTCAGCATCTGTGTACAGCACAAGAAAACTCTGTGCAAGGCAGAAAGAAAGAAAACAAATCTCCCACTTGAAACTCAGTAACAAAATCTGCAGTTCCAACCAGAACACACACTTGCTTCTGTTACAGACACTGCCACCAAAACGACAATACCTGGCTGAAGGTGACCTAAATCTAGAGTATACTTCTGAATTCAAGGAAAAGGAGGATTCTAAAAAGCCTCTGTGTAAAAGGTAGGAAATACATAATATTACAACTTGGACAAAGCAATCTGTAAGGCTCAAAGGGAATAGTTCTCAAACTCTTTTAACCATACTGTTATTTATAATTAACTCCCTTGAGCTAATTACGCTTTTTGTTCCCATTTCTAAGGACTCGTCCTGACACAGAGCTAAGGTGTCCACTGACATCTCTTCCTGTCTCTTCTTTTTTTAAACCCAATTCCTCTATCTTCAGGATTCCCATTTTAATAATGGAAGATGCTGAAACTCTTCATTCCTGCAAATTCAGATGACCAAACTGCTTCAGGATGTGCAGAAGGTCAGGGCTTTTTGAGTGACAAATTAAGTGACAAAGTAAAAGGAGAAAGAAAGAGAAAAAAAATTGCTTCACTGTATAAAATTTCCTGAGAGTTTATTTTCTTCTTCCTCTCAATACTAATGTATTGCTTTTCAGCTTAGGTGACCCCTTCTTCCTTCTGCTATTAAATGAAAGTATTTTGGTTTATCAGACCGAGAATGTGCAGGAATGGGAACCTCGGACTTTACGTGCACATCCTCTACAACTCTACAGGGATCAATCAACATCAAGTCAAACACTACATGCAAACATTTCCCCTTCCCAGTGAAACTTCTCAACCAGTCATGGTTTAACTACTAAAAAAGAACAACTGCATAATCCAAGAACAGGACAGCATTATCCATGCAGTACACAGCTGTTATCTTTAACCACCCTGTGGGTTTCAAGTTATAACTGAATGTTGGTTTATTTTTTACCACTACACATAAAATGCCCCTGGCATTGCAAGGTCTTCTGAGGAGTGGCTGGGGAAACTGGGGTTATTCAGCCTAGATAAAGGAGGCTGAAGGGAGACCTTCTGGCTCTTTACGACACCTTCAAATGAGGCTGGAGCAAGGTCAGGATTGGTCTCTTCCTCCTAGTAACAAGCAATAGGATGAGAGGAAATGGCCTCAAGTTGACCAGGGGAGGTTTAGGTTTGGACATCAGAAACTTCTTCACTGAAAGGGTTCTCAAACACTGGAACAGGCTTCCCAGGAAGGTGGTTGTATTCCCATTTCAGGAGGTATTTCTAAGAGGCAGAAATGTGGTGCTGAGGGGCAGTGTTTATCACCAGACTTGATAGATGTAGAGCATGGCTGGAGTCAATCTTCAAGATCTTTTTCAAGCAAAATGATTCTGTGACTCTACAATAGCCTTGACAATCAATTTGACACAGTGTCAGAAATGCCAATTTGCAATATTGGTCTTTGTTTCATCCACAGGCAGCATGATCAGCTTTGGAGAAGGAAATGCTAAAATTCTCCTAGTAAGTCCAACTATTCCCACACGGGTGCTTACATTTCTTTTATCCACCCTTAGTGCTGAGTTACGAGCAGTGTCACACAAGAAATGCTAATGAAAGCACTCCCCATAAGAGAAGCTTTCAAAAATGACTTTTCTCTCATATAAAGAGAGCGCAAAGCGAGAGCACTTGGGAAGATACCTTCCCGTAGCTTCCATTATCCTTCCTGAAATGCCAAAGCACAGGCAGGATTTGAGAAATACAGTTTAATGAGTCACTCTTATTAGCAGTTAAACTCATAAATCATACATCTTCAAGACTACCCTCAGGAGCCACGTGACCAGCAAGCTGGGACAGGAGTTGTTCTATGGCATTAATAAAGTTGGAAGCCACTGAGAGGAACTGCTACAGCTGCCACTGATGCAAGGAAAATCTTGTCAGAGGATGATCTACCAAGCACGAGGTTCAAGATGGATTTTGTTTGGTTTTTAACCACAGGAAAACACACTGAGCAGCCTGAAGGCACTGAAGTTGCACTTTTTGATTTCATGCTTGCAGTTTATCACTAAAGAAATTACATTTAGAACAATGGACTGCAATTGGCCCAACAGCTATGTAGGTGCCTTTAACATTACCATGAGGAGGGGAAAAAAAATATTCACTGCATTTCATTATTAAGCTTCAAAATTTTCATCAGGAGTCTGGACTGTGTTGTGCTGAATACTAATGAAAATGACTTTGAAGCACTTTATAGTGGAGGTCATAGAATCATCTGCCTCAAGCAAAACTGACAGAACTAAGCTGTTAGTCCTCATGAAAAAGCTTCCCTTGGCACAGAAACCCCTTGACCCTTAAAAAAAAAGATTTTTTACAAAGTAATCCAAAGCCAAATTAAATATATAAATAAAAAGATGCAGCTTCAACTCCACAGCTATAGCAAAGAGGAGAAACCATCAACTTTATTATACAACTCCTTGGATGGCCTTTGGCTAATCTAGACACAACAAGCAGACAAAGCATGAGCATTCCTCCAGCCTGAGAAAAGTTGGTTTTACTCTGTAAAGACAACTGACAGTTCAACTCAAGATTTCTTGAGGTTCAAAATGCATAGAGAAAACCCCATCTGCTTAAACATCAGGATGAGAGTGCAACGTCCATTTGTTTCTGCTTGGAAATGTATTAGGGTAAACTTAGATCTAGGCCATGAGACACAATCAAAGCAGACTCATTGCCATCACCATCCAGCATGACCCAAGACACGGAGATAGTCTGAAGAGTCCCACATTAAAAACGCGCACTCTTTTAACTGAGCATTTCTGCTGGCAGTTTACTCTTACCAAATGATTGCCAGGGGTCAGAGGCAGTAGCTGCAGCTGTGGATCCTCCCCAAGGATCAGTTTGGTTTGCAACAGCTGGAGGTCCCCAAGGCTCCGTTTTCGGCGGGGCGGGTGCCGAGGTGGGCAGGGCATCCATGAGGTCCAGCAGAGTGGTGTGCTGAGGGCAGGAAGAATCTGAGCTTTAATCAAGAGCATCACCCGTTGGAAGACAAAACCCACGAGAGTGAAGAAGCAATTTTTTTTACATTATTCTTTTTTTTCCTTTTACACACCTGCATTGACTAGTAGTTTGAAATTTAACCCACACGGAAGAAGCTTTAAGCTATACAACAAAGCAATCCCAAAAGCATAAAAGAGCTCAGTTATTAAGCTATTTTGTGTTACTGTATTTCAGCTTTTGGCAGCGTAACCGGGAATTTCTTAGTCGAAGGCACTACCTCCTTCTTTTTGGGAATTTTAATTGTGTCTCTGCGACTCTCCTCCAGAGCCATCTGTAATCTCAGATCATCTCCGCGTCTGAGGCGTTCCTCCTGCAAAGGAAATCAACACTGTTGATATAGACCATTAGCCTAGACTGTGCGGCTCGTTCCCTCCTGGTGTCTAGCCCCCTTGGCAGGACATTGCCAGGGAAGGCCTGGCACTGTTCCCTGCCACCCTAGGAGTGATGCGTGTCACAGGCACCTGCAGTGGGATTGCCAGGATTATTTGCTGGAACCTGTACATATAGTGTAAGTAGAAGGGAAATGATTTCTGGTGATTCTTGCCTCAAACAGAGGTCAGGAGCGCCTTGACTCCGTAACAGCTCTCTAATAGCATGGTTGCAACTACATCTATTTTGCTGACTGAAGTTTACTCTCCTGTAGTTTCGATCCTCACGGGAAAGCTACAAAGGAAATGTTCTTTCCAGAGTTCAACGCTAGAAGCACCACAGAGCTTCAAAACAAAGTCAATAGCCCATCTCTAAATTACTGTGATGAGCATTCAAATCACCACTGAAAGACACAGTGATTTCAACTTTAACTCTCCTGGCTTTTTTCAGCTTCCCTCCACACCGGATGCAACTGTCAGAAAGAACACCACATGAAATCATCTAGCCACCTCCATGCGTATTTTGTAGGTTTTTAACATCTAAACTACCATGTTTGTGGTACATTGAACTACTTTAAATATCTTTGCTTGCATCACGTTCTTCAGAAGTTGACTAATCCCCCAGTTGGAATTTCCCTGGTGGTTTTTTTGAAGCTATTTCAACTGATGCTCTGATTTTTATTTTCTTTAACTTCATTGCTCAATAATGATAAAGTTTACTGGACGATAGTTTCCCCTTTCCAAGCAGAGAGATACTAATCCTGCAGTAAACTAAAGTCCTGATGGGAAGCCTTTAAAACATTACAGGCACTCAGAATGGCTGACTTGAATTTTCACTCATAGCTGAGATTCAACAACTTTGTTATGTATTAGCATGCAATAAACTTGATCCACAACTACAGCATTTACTCCAAATTCAGAATGAACCTCCTCAAAGTTAACACAGTAACATAACTCATGAGATAGGTAAGGAAGCAATTCTTTTAAATCAGGTTCTTTACGTGTTCTAGAAGTTTGTGTCCAGTCACCCTTCTGTTCCAGACAATCTTACCCAATGAACAGACCACTCAAAATTTCACTGTGATCAGAATTCACCGACATGTCTCATGCTGGCCCCGTTAATGAAGGTTTTCAGGACTAGTCATGCTTTCAGTTCTTCCTAACTGAAAACATCTTCAGTAATGTGCTGATTAACATCCTCCCACATAAAGTCTTCTTTGCAAAGTGACTGTCATCTTCCACTAGTCTCAACAGCTCGGAGGCTGAAGTTACTTTAAAAAGAGATTTAAAAAAAAAAATAAAAATGACAGAGTAACATCTTCCAAAATGGCCTTTCTCCTTTCTCTCCCCCTATTCCACCTGGAGCAAAGCCAAGCTGCCATTGAAAAAACAAACCAAAACACAACACAAAACCAGACAGGATTGTAGACTTAACTATGAAAACATGGACACTTTGGAAAACCTACACGGGAACTGACCTGCTCCGCCACTTCTCGGCTCATGGCCAGTGCCAGCTGCAGCTGGAGCTCCTCTTCTCCACTTGTCTGAGGCCGGGCCTGCTCGAGCTCTGAGGAAACTCGAGGGGATGTAGCTGTTGAGACAAAACCCACCATATTTAACACACCCAACAACAAAAAGGTAAGTCCTATCACAAGATGAGTGGCAAAGCACTGGCAAAGCTTACTCAGAGAAGTTGCGGAATCTCCAAGCCTGGAAACGTTCCAAGCCAGGTTGGATAGGGCCTTAAGCAACCTGGTCTAATAGGAGGTATCTCTGCTCATAGCAGAGGGTTGAAACTAAACCTTTAGCATCTCTTCCAACACAAACCATTCTATGATAACAGGTTTCATTATCGGAGCAGACCACCCCAACTTTCACATAGCCATTCTGAGAAGTCATCAGCACAGCAACAGGTTTTCTGGGTGACAGGGCCACCAATTTGCTGAGTACCAGCAGCTCCCTCAACCAATCAGCAGCAGCAACCTCACCTATTCCAGATAAAGCTGGTAGTAATGCTGAGGTTAACCAGCCTGAACAACTGAACATGAAAAACTTTGTAAGGCAGTTCCATTGCCTTAAAGGAAAACCATTCCTGCAAAACAAAGGCTTTCTGTGTTGGTGGGGTTGCAGTATCAAGAAGAATCATCGAAGAATGCTGGATGCACTGTCTTAGCTATCAGAGTTTCAAGGGGCAGGGCACCAATTTTAAAGAAAACTACAGAATTAATTGTTCAGGAAAACATTTATTGGTATTTCTTACATCTTCCAATGTCAATAAGGATTTGCTGGGAGTTGGCCAGTATCAGGGTAAAACTGGATACCACCCACTCTTCTGTAAAATAATACAGTCTTAATGGGGCAGATAAAGAACTATTCTTGACTACTGAACAGGCTGAGAGTACAAACAAGCCAGCTATTCATACTCCAAATTTACAGAAATACTGTATGGTTCTCTGTTTAAAATAAATAAGTTTGGTACAGAAGTTGTGGGGGTTGTTTGGCTTTTGTTGTTGGTCATTCTTTGGATGAAGACATCTGTTAGTTGGTAATCTGCCCCCCTCCTCTTCAAGTAACAGTCAAGCTTGACAGCTTATGTACAATTTCTTGATACACAAATCATCTTTTACTGATGTTTGTACTACAGCAGAACACAAAAATTCCCACCCCAATGGGACACCACCAGCAGGTTTAGCATTAGACAGTAATTCAACACTTTCTGCACTCACTCCCTCAGATAATTCTCTAGCATCAAAATAATTTACACAGACATTGTCTTACTCCAGCAAGGAAGTTTGTATTAAGGGTCAGAATGATAATGACTTTGCCAAAATATATACTGACATTTAATAAAGAGAAACTGTATTTTTAAGCTGGTGTGTCAAGCTCAAAGAAATCCAGTTCCTCTTTCACAGCTCAGCTAGGTGTGTAAAAACTAGCTTGCCAACTGTCACTTCAAAACCAACTTTTTCAACCACTCCAGATATTCCCCAGTCCTGACTATCTCCAAATATTACAAAATAGAAACTGCAACCTTCTCTCTCATCCAGCAGGCCTGAAGGAAGGTTACTCTGTAAAGAAGGAATGACTTTCAAATGTGCCATCCCATCCCACTTTGTTTCTGAAGTGACAAATTAATTTATCACCCAAAACAACTCTTCCATGTTGTGCTGATCCTGAAGCTTTTTGAGCCAACCAGACAAGCTCCTTACTTCACATAAAGATGTTACTCATACCTCAGTTCTATTACTTTTCAAACTTAATTTATTTAGATATAAAGCATCTAAATTTAGCCTGCATCATGGGTACTTTTTGCTCCAACAGTCACAGACAGGCCCTCCAATATATTATATGGACTGTTGTAGGCTTAAGGGGAGAATAAACTGGGCTTCAGATAGGAGGATGTATGGCAGGATGGAAAATACAACCTTTACATGTTTGTAAAACTTCAATAGTCTTAAATATGGAAACAAAGAGAATGAAAAACAAAACAAAACTCATCATGAAATTATCAAAGGGAGCTCATGACAGAAATATGAAGATCCTTCTCTGATCTTTCAGTCTAAAGGAAAAGTAGTTGAGTACATCTACACGGACTCAGCAAAGCACTTTATAGTACTAAATAGGATGTGTTTGTTAAACAGAGGGGAGTGTAAGAACTGAGACAGGATCTTAAGGACCTTAAAGATCTAGTTCCAACCTCCCTGCCATGGGCAGGGACACCTCCTGCTCGACCAGGCTGCAAAGAGGAACTGTCAATGTAGGAGGAGAAACTGGAATATTTAAAAGATGACTGAGAACTGAAATGGGAAGATAAGAGAAAAAAAAACGTTCCTCTAACAATCACCTTCTGCTTCTTGAAGGCATCAACTGCAAGTGACAGAGACAGGGAACTTTCTTCAGTACTAAACCACTAAACTCCGAGGCACCAATCTGAAACTATCACCAAGCTCAGCACTATTGAGCTGCTCTAACACACCAACTGCAGCTCCAGACATTCAAAGCCCAAAGAGATGGTTTCAAAACAGAACAGATGTGGCAATACTTCCCTTCCGAGTCCTGATTTATGTGCTTGAGTTTACAAAGAGAAGATTGATCAGTTTATGATTTACATCAGGCTTGCAAGGACAATGAAGTGAGAAAAGGTATTTAAGATAAAGGGGCAAGAATTAATGGTAGAAATTGATCATGATTAAATTTGAGATACAAACAGAAAGAAATGGATTTCCAGCAGGAATTCTAGAAAGAAAGAGTTATAACTGGCTTAAAACCAGGGCTACATAAGCATACAAATGGAAGACCATTTGTGACAGAATCCCAGCATGGTAGGGGTTATAAGTGACCTCTGGAGATCATCTATTCCAAAATCTCAGCTAAAGCAGGGGCATCCAAAGCAGGCTGCCCAGGATCACAACGTCCAGGTGTGTTTGGAATCTCTCCAGAAAAGGAGACAAGAGTCACCTGAGAACAGATGGCAACAGGACTACCATCAGGCAGGTACCTTCTGCTCTTCTCTCCCTTTACCTGCAATCATGGGGAAGAATGTGATTTCCCACACCTTTTGTACAGGATTTTTCCATCTCTGTTGACATTCCACAACTAAGAAGTTGATGGCACAATGACTTTAAAATTATCTGAAATGAGTTCACTCTGCTGATTTTCCTCCCATTTCCACATGAAGAACTACTTACTCAAAGCACTTGCCAGATTCAGCTTTTAACAGCATTGTGCACTAAAAAGCTGCAAGAAAGCAGGGATTGCATCCTACTCCAAGCACTATCCTTGCCCTCCCGTGATGAGTTCTGCCTTCCAGCTGGGCAAGGGAAGGGCAGGCTGGATTTGGCAGGGAGCTACATGACCTCAGGGCTCCCAACATAAAGCAGCATTCAGTGACTCTGGGATGGGCACAGAGATAATAAGAGGTCTCACAGATACAGCTCATTTCTTTTCATTCTTAAGAGTTTTCAGCAATTCCTTCTACTTGGTTTTATCAACTCTAAAAGCCCCTTTAGCACTTGCCTTAGGGGAAAAAAAGGAGAAAATTGTCAACTTGAAATTCTTCTTTAGGCTTCACATTAAAAAAGATTGATAAAAACATTGTTCTTTCACATTTATGCTTCTGCAGTGGTTATAAAACCATCCACATTCAATAGTTGCCAGCATACTATTTGAGAAAGGATTAAAGGTCCTCAGCAGAGGAGAGACACAGACCTGTTGGAGCAGGGCCAACAGAGACCACAACAATGTAGTGAGGGCTGGAAGTCCACTACTGTGAGGACAGGCTGAGAGAGTTGGGGTTGTTCAGCCTGAGGAAGAGAAGGTTTCAGGGAGACCTTCCTATGGCCTTTCAATACTTTAAATATTTATGAGGTTTGCAAGAAAGATGGGGACAGACTTTTAGCAGGGCCTGTAACAACAGAAGAAAGCATGATGACTTTAAACTAAGAGGAGATATTTAGACTAGAGAAGAAGATGAGATATTTAGACTAGGTAGAGAAGGGGTTTTTTTTTGTTTCATTTTTTCCCACTGAGGGTGGCGAAAAATTGACCCAGGCTGCCCAAAGACATAGTAGATGCTTATTCCTGGAACCATTTGCAGGCCAGGTTGTTTGAGGATAGGTGAGAGACCTGCTCTAGTTGAAGATGTTCCTGCTAACTGCAGCGGGGGTTGGACTCGATGGCTTCTAGAGATTCCTTTCAACCCACAGCCTTCCGCGATTGTCAGAGAAATCCAAAACACTGCTCTTTGTATTAACCTGACACGTCTTATCCAGCAGCTTCACTCCTACATTCCAACAGCATTGCAACTGCCCTCCTATACCAGCCTCAGCCTGCGTTAATGTTTTAATCGCAAGGATCCAACATAAAGGTTACTGCCCCAGTAACAGCACCGCTGCCACACAAAGGATCTCTTATCCCACAGCACATGACAGTTAACTCAGACGTTTATGTAAGATGGGACTCAATAGATCAATTCTGACCTGCTAAGCTCAGCTTTTGTAGCTGCTTTGAGAATTTGGAGATCCTGGCCCTCCTCAGAAGCAACCCTTGCAGGGCTCTGCTGCTGCAAGGAGAGATGCTGTCGGGACAGGCTCTCTTCTCAACACGATTCAAGCTGCAGCAGGAGGAAATAATTTCCAGCCTCAGTTAATCACTAAAGCAGGATCCTGCTCCACCATCTGTCTCTAGTACAGGCGGTGACGTCTCTCATAGTCATCTGTGGGTAATTTACTATATTTTGGCTGTATTAAAAACCCTCTGTAAGGGTCTATAGGCTTGGATAAGTTAGGGAGTTGAAGTGTATGCACATTGTGCACCTAGAAAGCTAAGCCATTGCTTCTTGCATTAGTAACAATAATCAGTCCCAGCACAAAAAATGAGACTGAGTATTGTCATGCAAAAATGTGTGCTAGGATTTTTGGGTTGTTTTTTTGTTGCTGTTGTTTTTCCAATGTCAGCGCCAAGTGATGGCACAGAACACCCTGGAAATTAAGTCCCAGCTTTATCACCTGCAGATGACATTCTTAAGAACAGAATTCATCTCTTAGTCATGCCTGTTCAGAAAGCAAAGCTGCTCCCTCCTCCAATCAGTACGCCTACAAAGGTAGACAAAACCCAGGCTGATGTGAAAAATTAGAATAATATGAAGGTAAGAACTTAGAAATTGAGAGCAATTCACTTGGGAAGCAAGCAGTGATGCCATCTGTTAGTTCTCAAATGAAAGACTATCTAAAGAAAGATGAATACTTTGAAAAAGCCAATCTAACCTCTCAAATTATGACAGGGCATGTGCAAACTGCTTGATCAAGGAGGACTCCTGTAATCCACCTTTCTGCTGGGAATTGAGGAGATCTTTTCAAATACAAGAATTAACAGCACTTATTGATGTGACAAGGCAGAGCTGCTGTTCAGCCTTCTGCCACGATTTCCAACTGCACAGAAGCAGACTGAGCACTTTGGAAACTCATTTTAAATTGAATAAATCCTTAAGGCTTGGTTTGGTTAAAGAGCATTTTCTCTCTCTCAGGTGATCTCTCTGCTCACCTCAGTAGACATAGTTGGATCATTTACTGCAGCTACAGAAGCCTGCTTACACCAATGGCATCTCCCATCTTTACTTGGAGCATGAGAGAAATAAAAGTATGGTAAGAAGATTAAATCAAGTGGTCAAGTGACACCAGACAGGTAACACAGGAGTCTACCAAATCCCTTCAACATCTCTAACTACAGAACTTATCCAGGCAGCTCATCCAGATTCACAGCTGGAGGATATGACAGATACTCTAGGGCTACAAAGATGCTGAGGAAACTGAAGCACCTCTGTGAGGAGGAAAGGTTGAGAGACCAGCTGCTGAGCCTGGAGAAGAGCAGCCCCAGACAGGATCTTTTCAAAGATCATCAAGTGCTAAAGGGTGAGGAGCAAAATAATGGGGCCAGACTCTTTTCAGGGGTGTATAGTGACAGGATGAGGGGCAACAGCACAAATTGGAACCCAGAAGGTTCCATCTGAACAAGAGGAGAAACTTCTTTGCTGTGAAGGTGCTAGAGTCTTGGAGGAGGTTGTCTAGAGATTGTGGTGTCTCCCTGTCTGGAGAGATTCCTAAGCTACCTGGACATTGTGATCCCAGGCAAGTTGCTATGGGTGCCCCTGCTTTAGCAGGAGGGTTGGACTGGGTGATTCCCAGAGGTCCCTTCCAACCCCACCATGCTGAGATTCTGTGATACTCTCTGACTAAAATGGAAGGCCACCTTGAAATGATGCAGAACAAATTACAGAAAAGCCTTTATAAACAAGAGCATTTTGAATTTCCTACAGTCTCAAACCAAATCAGTAATTCCTCTGAAGTATTTTCTACTCCAAGCAGAAGAGAGACAAGGCTGAAACAGATGAGTGAACACAAACTTGCTGATGCTTCACAGAACTGTTCTTAAATAATGACTCAATGTGAATAACCACTGGGAATATCAAAACTCATTATTTCAGCTAAAGAAAACTGCTCCCAAAATCTTTCCAGGTAATAAAAACAGCCCTGGTATTTCACAGGATCCATCAAAGCCTTTTCCAGTCCATTTTCACCTATTGCCCATCAGAAAGACTGTACAGCTAATGAATCTGATGTGAGTCAGGCAGTCAACCTCTGAGCAAAGTGCTCCTCTAAAATGAGGTCACATTGTGGATGCCACCTCATTCCTACGCTGCCAGACTTGTGTAAATGAAATGAGGACCTTAAACACACCAGTCCTGCTCTGCCAATGTTACTAAGTGCCACTCAAACCCAAGGCAGCAGATGGCCAAAGGAAAGGATATGTATGGCCCAAGATAACACAGACAGATCCTGAGTTACGTCTCATATGATAGGACCTCTTTAATAAGCCAGGCTTCAGTAAATTTGGGTTTAAACATGAGGCAGTATAGAGAAAAGACCAACATCCTCTAGCAATCCTTCCAAGTTGAAACTAATTAAAAAACATGATCTTCTGGGGACAGGAGTGCCAAGGAATTGACTTTGTCAGGCACTTCCCTCCAGGTAGAGAATTTTCCCATCATTTTTCTGACTCACATAATCACCTCAGCCACAGCAGATGACACTTCACTTCCTGAGCAGCCACAGCTCAATAGTGACAGTCTGGAGTGTTCCACTGAAGGGAAGAGTCAGGAAAGAACAAAGTACTCTAAGTCCCTGCATTGTCAGATCTCCTAGAAGATTCTGCAGGCCCAAGGTGCTCAAGCACAGCATATTGCAAGTCCTCTAACCTGTCTGCCACACAGTACTGTTACACTTCTGCCATGCTGAGGATTCCAGCGTAGCAACAGAGCAATATTAATATTTCTGTGTAAGCCTCTGCTGGAAGAGCACTTTAAAAAGATAGTTGTTGAATGAAGGACTTTATTAGGACCAGTAAAATCTAACAAATGCAGTCCCAGGCTTGAGCCAGCACACACTTCAGACTTAAGAGGTCTATATTAAGCACACCCTACTTCTCCCTGTGCAGCCCTAAATCCAGAATCCTATTTAAGTGGTCACTGGCAGCTGTGGATAAAACAAGGCTAGGAACAAGAAGCTGAAGTATTCAAAGAAGAGTGACTAACATCTAGCATAAAGACAGTATTTAGGCACAATGCCAGATCAGAGGAAGGGATCTACTCGAAAGATTTCATATATTAACCTTATATTCCTTCCTCTTCTGAGCAGGTTTAGTTTCAGCAGCACCTACGAATGTTCCCCTAATAAAGGGGAAATAAAACCTGCTATCAGATTTCATGCAACTCTGTAACATTTACACAATTTCCAAAGTAAATAAAACCTTTTATGTACCTTGTGATGAAATATTTAATAGCTCTTAATCTGAACATTAATTGCCCCTGGATGAAAGCTGTAAGATTGCCAATGGTCCCCAGTATGTCAGAAATTGTTGTCAAAATGGAGATTGGGAGGAGCTTTCTATTTGCTTTTAGCTTTACAGTATCTCTCTTGGCTCCCATTCACAGATTACCAGACCAGATAGCAAAACCATACTGGTACAAATGTTTCCATCAATAGTCAGTAACGTTCACATGCCAGAATGTCCTTCCTAGAATTATACAAGCTTTACAGTGCAGAAATCTCCAGGGCCAACAAAGTCATTAAGGCAAAGCTTTGGAGGAAAGGCTTTTTTTATTAAGAACTATCATGCTTCATCATTTCATTTTCCACAATTTCTAAAGGACTGTTAGAGATGAAATGAAAATACCTGCAAGGAAACTGGGGGAAATGGCCTTGCCTGCCAGCATGCCTTGCCTGCAGCAGTGAGAGATGATGGTACAGCAGTTAAGAGATCTTTTTCCATCTTGATTTCTCTCACACTATATGGGCTATCAGTCCTGCTTTTATTTGTTCATAAAGGATAAATTTGGGACACAAAGACCAGCAACTCTACAAGAAAAATCTCTCTGGCTCAGCATCAAACACAAAACTCATTTCTTAAATGCACTGTCAGATACAAGTCTACACAGATGCTTGAGCAGAGCAGCAGTTTGAGCACTGTAATGTTTACAGTCAGAGCTGTACAGTGCAGCTAATTCAACACTCTAGAGAATCAGCATATAAAAAGGGTCCACTGACTTCTCCAATAGTGCACTTTCAGTAACTGACAGAAGGGGAAAGAGATCCTTCAGGCACAATCCAGACACGTTATTCACTGAAATTTCTTGTTTCTGTCCTGGAGAAGCTATTAAGCTCTTTCAGCCAGCTCCTCAGCAGGAAAGTATCAAAAGTAAGGAGGAGATTCTGTAGGCAAAGAATTCTTAAAACCTTCAACTCTCACCATTGCATCCAGCACAGAATAAAGTAAAAAGCAACAGGAGAGTGAGAAATTAAACATTTCATTGGTTAAAAAGCAGTAACATTCTCATTTGGATGTTAATCAGACATGTGAAATATCGAACAAAAAGGGTGCATGTGCATTTTTAATAGGCAAATCTCATGCTATAGATTGCAAATCTAAATGCCTCTGATCTCTTCTTCAAAGGCCCAGAGGAACAAAAGACAATTCTACCGGCATATACAGCACAGCAAGCACATCTCAGAGCTGCTGTAAAGTGAGTATTTCCGAGGAGCCAGGCATCACTTAATGCCTTTCACAGATTTCACTGAATCCATGTTTTCAGAACAAAAGGAGGGGTTTGTTATAGACTAAAAGAAAATAATGTTTGATACAATCTCTTTCACTTTAAATAATGAAAAGCATAATTTTCATTAAATTTAGAAGGCACAATGACCACCCCACGTTCATGTAACAGATTAAAATGTCTGGATTTTGATGAAACCCCTTCCTCGTTTCCTAAGATAAAGGACAAAGCTCTACATGAAGTTCTCCATTACTGGAAGCAGAGTTTTGCCAAAGTAAATCATACAAAAAAAACACAAACATGTTTAAATTTCAAAAGATACAGATCATAAAACCTAACAACCATCTGTATTTTTTTAATAGATAATTTAAGTCCAGGAGAGTCAACAACAGAGGAAGAAGCTGAAGTAGAAGAGCAGCCTGAGATTTCTAAAGCTTCTTAGGTACATACTTATGGGGGAGGAGGAGAAAAAAAAATAGATTACCTCAAAAGCAACCCTGCAAACAGAGATGCACAGGCAGGGGAATGAGAGTGTGCAGTAAATCAACGCTGCACTGACAGAACCACCAAACCTGCCTCTTGATATCTCACTCCCCACCAAAATCCTTCAAGTGTCCAAGGAACAACTCACAAACACACCCTGTATTGCTCAAGCCTTCTGTATGGAATAGTTTGAAGCCTCTGGTAGCATTTAACATGGCAAACAATAGTTACACACTAATTAAAGTTAAGAGCTGATGAAGTAACAACCCTGTGGAACAAACCAAAGGTGTGCTCAGCATACCTTAGTGACTAACACTGCAGACCAGCAGCCTCAGGATGAAAACAACAGTATTTCAAGCCAGCTCCTAAGTTAAGATTTTTTGTCCACAGAGATCTCCAGACCTCAGGAAAAAAAAGGGGGCTGTCATGGTATTAAATAGAAATGTTCTTCATAGTAACAAGTGATAGGACAAGAAGGAAATGGCCTCAAGTTGCATCAGAGGAGGTTTAAGTTCAGTATCAGAAGAAATATCTTGACGGAAAGGGTTCTCAAATGCTGGAGAAGGCTTCTCAGGGAAGTGGTTGAATCCCTGTCTCTGGAGGGCTTTAAAAATCACGTAGATGTGCTGCAGAGGGACACAGTTTAGCACTAGACTTGGTAGAGTTAGAGAATGGTTAGGCTAAATGATCTTAAACCATTCCACAATTCTTCAAAAGCTCACGCTGAACCAATGCTAGTGTATTGTTACATTGTTAGCTAGGAAACAGTAAAAATTCTCATACTTGAAAACCTTTATGCACTCTTTTTGAACCCTCCATGCTTGATTTGATCTGCTTTCTCCTACTGTCTTCCTCAGAAAATGTCCTTGCATGCCAGGGGACTGCCACCATTCTATTTATCATTTGAGCAAACCTTTGGGGGACAGGACACAATAAACTTCAGGTTCTTCGAAGTAGTGCTCTATCAATTCACCACATTGGCTCAGTTACAGTCCTCCACACACCGTAAGCCTCCATTTAAAGCAAAGATTTTCCTTCAGAACTAGACCACAACCACTGACACTCCAAGCCAAAGCAGCTTTCATCAGGTCATTACTTATATTAAGAAGGATTTAGTGCCAAATCAGGCCTCTTCCTAACGTGACGGGGAGTTCCCCCAAGCAGTGCTAGAAAGAATCTCCTCTTCCCACATCATTGTATTATTTTAAGGATGAAATAAAGTATTTTGTACTGATACTTTCATGTCAAATGCTGATAATATAAACAAACACAGATGTATTCATAGCATCATCAGTCTAGGAACTGCTGAGCAAACACAGGAAACTGGATACCAACACTCTTCCCAAAGTAAAATTGCAGCAACATAACATAACAGAACGATGCAGGAAATATTCTGCCTTTCTGATTTTTCTTCCTGAATTATATCTAAACCAAAAAGAACTCAGCAAGTTTTCAAGTATTCATTTTAAAACTAGAAACAAAAAAACCCTTCATTCACAATCTCCTTCCTGAGGCTGAGGCCCATCACATCAAACGCTGGAAAACGTTCACAAAAGCAGTTTGACAACACTACCTTTGGGAACTGACAGCAAACAGAGGCTTTTAAAATTGATTTATGTCAACACACATTGTCTCCAAAACAAATATTTAACTAGTCATTTGAAGAGATATTAGTGCCATGGAACAGGCCTGCAAAGACTCAGCCACCGCAAAAAACCCTTGCAGTCAGCATAAGCACATCAGTGCTCCTGGCAGGGACTATTTACTCTCATCTCTAACAGAATTACAAAATCTCTCAGAAAAAAGGAAGAAAAACTTTTTATGCATGCTTGCTTTTACTTACAGCCATGGTAAGATGCTGGAGATCCTCCAGACTTTCCATATTCCTGCTCTGAGTAGCTGGTGGATAGATTTGGCTGACTGGAGCCTCGGCCAAAGGTGATCTGATTGCTGCCCACCCCGGTGGCCACCTGAGCCATGCGTTCTTTGGTCTTCAGGGCTTGGGCCCTCTCTGTCTTGAGTCGTTCATCATCCTTCAGAAGAGACACCAGCTGCTTGGATTTCTCCCTCACATTGATGCCCTGGTCTTTACCATCTCGATCTATATACTGGAAATCTTTCAATGTCTGGATAGCAAAAATATTCTCTTTACACTGCTGTGCCACTCGCTCAGAACCAGTTTTAATCAGGTAATCTAGCAGAGTAAGGGCCTTGTAGACGTGTCGCCAGTTCTTGCCGTGGTCATTCAGGCGTTTCCAGATCATGCTCATAATTTCAGAAAAGGCCACAACATTGTATGTCAGATCTGCTATTTCAGTCATTAATGAACTGGAGGGACCCCAGGGGTCATTTGAGGTCGCTTCTCGAACTTTTATTTCAGCCTCTGAGTAATTGTTCACAATGTTCTTCATCTGCCGTCTGATTGATGTTGTCATTTTTATTTCCCTTTTCACCAAGACAGAATCCAGAACACAAACAAAATGGAGCTATATTTGCTCTGCTAGGAACGTTTCTGAACTGCGAAGGCTCCGTATCAGTGGCTTATTTGTAACACGTTCCACTACAATCATTTCCCCTCTTCAAGAGAATGACACAAGAAAGCGAAAATCATGACCTGAGTGAGGAAAGAAAACAAAGCACATGAGTCATGTCTTTGATTATTCCCACATGGAAAGCAATCTACATAGAGAAATTAGTTTTAGCAGGGGGGTTGGACTAACTGATCCCCAGAAGTCCCTTCTGACCCCCACCATTCTGGGATTCTGTAAAGTTTTGCTAGAGTTAACTGATTAATTTTCGTGCAGGATTTCTTTAGGACCAACCTGCTCTTCTCATAAGTAATATTCAACATTGGAGATGAAAACCTGACCTGCTAAAGCAGGAAGATCTCCACGCTGATGCAAATGCAAAATTCTATGAGCAAAACAGAAACAAAGTCCACAAAACTACTTCTGGATTTAGTTTTCCAATAATCTGTGTGTTTCGTTTCCCACAAGGCAAAACCCACCTAGAATCTGTAATGACAGAAATGTAATCCCAGAAGGCTGAGAAGAAACTGCATTAGAAATTCCACACTTAGCAGCCATTAGCTTCCCTCTAACAACTGACAACTGCAGTGCACTACCACCAGAGATTCCTACAGAGCACTGAGAGAGCAGAACTTACTAAACACTAATCAAGCCATGTCTGAAACTTCAGCTAAGTGCAAAGTACACTCGATTCTGATTTTCAGTGCAGAGATCTTTAACAGTGCTCCGCACTCCACTGAGGACCAGGGAAGAGAACCCAGCACCAGAAGGCTGCACTCCAACTCAAGGTCACCTTTAATGCTAAGCAGATTAAGGGGGAATTTTGGTTGGTTTTTTTTTCCAAATGCATTTACTTTGTACATTTGACAACACTCATCAAATCCATGTTTTCTGCTCCATGTGTCATTTGCACAGCACAGAAAAATATTTAATCATAGGAAAATTGAATTGTAAGACTGCAATAACTGACAAGAGAACCCAAGCACAAACTCTGGAGCTAGAAAGCTGTTGCAGTTATTTATTTAAGGTCACTGTTTCCAGCAAGCAGAGGCTTGTAAAGCTTTGGAATACATTACTTGGTTGAACTGGCAGGTCTTGCTATTATTTAACACAGAACAGTCTTTGATATTCACCAGTTGCATGGACACTAAGCCCTGACTCTGTAAAGGAACTTACCACATTACCAGAGCTTCCAAACTCAAGATGTCCTCTAATAACATTTCTCCAAGCACACTAAAGAAGCAGCAGCAGTATCACTTACAAAACGCAGAAGTAAAGCAGAATTAAGTGTCAACTCAGACAACACAGAGCTCCTCAATGACCTTCTCAACCTAAAGGCATGTTGCACCCTTCCTAGAAAACCATTCTGGGCAAGTACAACTACTACAGAACAGCTCCAGTGAGGTACTGTAGTTTACTCTGTTCCACTAAAGTTATTGTCAGAAGGAAAAAAAAATATCATACAACATTAAATGAGATCAACACTAAACTTCAGGTAATCTGCATCTATCCTAGGCTTTTCCCAATATCTAAAACCAGCTGTAGAAGAATGACAACCTGTTGCTGGTAGCAACAGGAATAAAAAGCAGCATCTTCTCCTGGTGCATGTACGGGTTTGTTGTGCACTGTAAACCCAGAATCTGAAAAGGCTGATCCTATATAAAAAAATCTCAGGTATTCCTAACTGCTGCTTCACTACAAATGTCCAAATCTGGTCACTCTCTAATGCAATAATCTCAAAAGCAGAGGTATCAAGAAACCCCAAACTTAACACACACTCCCTCATTTAACCTAAATCATTCCTTCTTGTCAATCATGGATAAGCCAAGTTCCCAGACAATGCTGAAACAAGTCACCCAAGGAAATGGCAGCATCTGGTAGAAAGATGGTCATATAAAGAACTAGCTGCAGGCAGTAACTTCTTCAGCTGGTAAAACTGGAGGCAGCAGAGGATGTAAGTGCCAATCTCGTTATCAACACAACCATACTGATGATATTGGTCCCAGAGTAAGAACAAAGCAGTCTCCCTATAAGGACTGAGCTTTTCACCCAACCAGAAATGCAATAAGTAACCCACGAGAACTATGAAATCTCCTAAATCAGTTTGATAAAAAGTCCACCAAGCCAAACATCTTCAGATACAAGTCCTCAAGCAAAGGGTATGAAAAAATAATATATATAATATATATATTGCCTTGCCTTATCAGCAGCTTAGGCACCTTAGATGCAATCTATGGTGGAGGCTCTACAGTCAGCAATGGGCACAGTGTCTCTACCAATACCTTTTTTGAAGGCACTTGGGAGACGTTTCTCATTTCACCCTCAGCAAGCACATAGGGGTGCAGTGAGCACTCTTCGCACACAAGTACTTCAGCTCTCTTTAATCTTGGGCATTTATTCTTCAAGCTGTACACAAGTGGTATGACTTAATGAAAAAACAAGCAGAATTCAGGTTATATCATTCATAATTCTATAGAAATTGGCCATCTCTTTCTGAACTGAGGATCTCCTGAAATTCAATTCCTCTATATAGAAGCTGCTCCAAATGTCCAATCATCCCTGATGTCTTTCCATGCACATACTACACTCTCATTTCTTGATATATAGACACCACGCCAAGCACTCTGCATTTCAGATTTGGCAGCAACAGAAGTATGTATTGCAGTATAATCACTTACTGCTCATGATTTCCTATTCTTTATCAAATGCTTTCTAAAAGTGTATTTACCTTTTGGCACTTGTGCCAAAGCACATGAAACCAGGGTCACTTCTGCTCCCTATGTCGCCACACTGAGGCAATTTCACCTGCCATTTTATCACTCAGCATGTCTCAATCTTTCATCCTTCCTTTCAATTCAAGATTTGTTTCAAATTTGACTTAACTTGGTTCAATTTGGCCACTTTATTACTTGGAGATGATCTGGAAAAACACTTGTAAGAGCACTGATCTCTGGCAGGACACTTCACTGGGAACAACCTCTCCCTGTGAGAACCAGGCATTTGCTCCTAACCTCATTTCCCGTCTTTTAACTCACTGTAACTCTATTAAAAACATTCCTGTCTTATGAGAGTTTTGTTTCTTTAAAGGCCAGGCATAAGAGGCCTCACTAAAATGGTTTTGTACACTATATAAGCAAATGCCTCACCTATCTGCACCTCCCCTACCAAAGACAAAGAGAAGTTTGTTTTATTACTTGTTACATCTTCATCAAAAAAATCACTTTAATACCACTCATAGTATTTGGGAAGGTAAATTCTACAGTGCATGGAACACCTACTACTTCTCAGCACACCAGCTCTGGACAGTGAAAGACATACCTGAAGAATTAATCCTAATCACACCATCAGCAGGCAGAGTGACAATCAGGGTGTGATTTTGCATGCTATACCTAGCTAACTGTAAGCCAGCACCAAACCCGGTAGCCTCCCAACCCTCTAACAGCTTCCCCGTTTTTCTCTTGCATCAAATATAACAATTACACAACAGCACAGTAAAACTAATCAACTTCAGGTCTCACCAAAAATGAGCTCTTCAGCAGTGGTTTGTTTTCTGTCACATCAGTAAGGTGACCAGGCTGCAGTGCGACACAGTCACACTCTGCTGCAAGGCAGACTGTGACAGGACTAGAAACAACCCAATGCTGGCCTCGCTTTTAAAGAAGGTAATTAAATATAACATAAAGACGTAAGCTCCAAAAACAGTACCTGAAAGAGCAGAGTCTTTATTCCTGCCTAACTGTATCACACACATTAGGAACCTGTGCACATGGTGTGAGAGAAGAATCCAAATGAACAATGGCAGGACTCAAGGCTCTGCTCTCCACACAGAATGTAGTTAAATGAAGGAAAACCATTCCTGGCTTTGCTGTGAAGTGGGAGCAAGAAGCAGAATAAAAGTCATAGCCTGATCCAGAGGAGAAAAGCCCATATTTGGATAACACTCAGGTTTATGTTTAGGATTTATGAAGTGAATTACTAACAAAGCTGCACCATAAAACAAGTGATCCTGGAGTATATACACATGCAGAAGGTCCTATTCACTGCAGCTCCAGACTGGAAGCTTTCCTTCTGAAAAAGGCTACTAGCAGAGAGTAATCCTGGAGTACTGCTTTGAACAACCAATAGAGCAAGCATTTGAAGAAGAGAACAAAATGGATTAAGTGAAATAATAATTTTTCACTCTTCCAGAAAATTAAAGCTATCACTTATTACCCTGTGACAGACTTGAAAACCATCAATCCATTACATCTAGGACGATCCTTTACTTTCATATCTTTGATTCATAAGAACAACAAGCAGAACATTAATTCCCATTTTTCCCCTTCTCATCCTATTCTCCTTTTAACCCACTAAAGACAATTTATTCTAAACTTCATTTTACCCTATTAAAAACACAGAGGATGACTGGAGTGGAAAGAACATGGACTTTTTAATCCCCCTCATCTAGTCTTACCAATACTCAACATAACAATTTTGGCAGCAGTAGTAATCCTCAGCACACCTTTCAATACCTGCTTTACAAACTCTCTGCTTCCAAACCACAAAACCAAAGCATTTCATTTGATGGTTGCAGGTCTTGAAGCACTGTAACAGCCTATCTCGTGATTGAAGACATCAAAAAGCCAGCTATGCCTACTGCATGAAAGCAAGGAAGCGTTTCTAATGCACGATCAAATACTTAGAGAAAAAGTGTAGGGTTGCTTTTTTTACCCAGAGACCTCAGTGAATTAACTTCTCACAACAAACCACAAGGCAGTACAATGCACTTGCAACTTCAGCAAAAATCTGAGTTTGCATTTTGAACAGCATGGCTGCAAAGGAAGCAAAAAGTAAAGCTAGCTGATGAAAGCTGCTGTTCCTCTCTTATAGCAGGAAAAAGACCATCAGCTTGGAGAGATTTATTTAAAAGGTTAAGCTGAGGGAAAGAGGGAGTTGTTAGTGTGTTTACTGTAGATGAGTCTTACTCATTTTTAATTCCTTGGTCCCTACAAGCCATTTTCTAAGTAACCTGTCATCTTTAGATAGAAAAAGAAACACACACCAAGTGGGTGACTCACCTATGCTATCAAGGGTAACCTGGAGGGCAATGTCTCATTTCCATTTCCCATACCAATAGTTGCATTGCACACTAACCCCTCCAGCGCCTGCAGAGGAACAAGCCCCTGCACCAGTACAGGTGAAGGGTTGTTCTGCTGGAAAGCAGCTCTGCAGAGAAGGACCTGGAAGTGCTGGTGGAGAACAAGTTCACCATGAGCCAGCAATGGGCCCTTATGGCCAAGGCAGCCAATGGCCAACTGGGGTGCATTAAGAAGAGTGTAAGCAGGTCAATGGAATATTGTGTCCAGTCCTGGGCTCCCGCGTTCAAGAGAGACAGAGAACTACTGGACAGAGTCCAGTGCAGACTACAAAGATGCTGAGAGGCCTGGAGCATCTCTGTGAGGAGGAAAGACGGGAGGCTGCTTAGCCTAGAAAAGAACAGCCCCAGAGGGGACTTTCTCAGTGATTAGTAACAGCTAAAAGATGAGAGGCAAGAGATTGGGGTCAGACTTTTTCCAGCGGTGTCCAGCAACAGGTGAAGGGGCAACAGGCACAAACTGGAACCCAGGAAGTTCCATCTGAACAGAAGGAGAAATGCCAGCCTGATGTAGTGTGAGGAGTACCCACCCATGGCAGGGGGGTGGAACAAGATCAACCTAGTGGTCCCTTCCAACCCTGACTGATTCTACGATTCAAAGCCCTGGAGCCAGCTGCCCAGAGAGATTTTGGAATCTCCTTCTGTGGAGAGATTCCAAACCCAACTGGACATCGTGATCCTGGGCAACCTGCTGGGGGTGGCCCTGCTTTAGCAAGGAATTTGGACTAGATCTCCAGAAGTCCCTTCCAAAGCCCACCATGCTGCAATTCTATGAATCCTCTCATGGTGCTTTTCAAGATGCAATGTGAAGACAGAAGAAATTCTTGACTGAATTTCTCAACATCTCTGCCTCACAAGAGGTTAAATTCAGTAAATCAAATTTACATGAGGAAACTATCTTTAATTTGCTAAGACTAACACAGAATGAGGCCAAGCCACAAAGTCCTTCATAAACTTAGTTCAAAGTAACAGCCACACAAATTCACCTATGTACAGGCTTTCAGCAGAATCCATTCAGATCTCTGGAATGCAAAACTAAAACCAGGGTTTGTCTCCACTGATAAAATGCCCTTCATAACCAGCCTGAAGGTAAATATATACACAGCCCAGCTAAGTATGGACTGGAAACAGGTATCAAGTGGGCCATAAAAATGTTTAAAATAGCATTAAACATAAGGAATTCACCAGAAATTTGCATAAAATTTTAATTACCAGTGTTAGAGGCAAAGTATATTAAGTTGGATTAGACATTTACAGTTAAGTAACATGCACAAAAGAGAGAGGGATTTTCTGTATGCAGTTATTAATTCAGCCACTCTGTGATTTCAACACATCTTAAATCTACGTCCCCCCCAGGTCAAGAAATACAGGAAAAGACAGCTACAAGTTTTCATCCAAAAAGTCATACTCCAATACAAAGATTCTTCTGGCAATCACTAGAAAACACACTCGAAGAGTTCAGGGAGATTCCCTTACTCAGTTCGAAAGGACAGTCCTCAGCAGCTGTGCTGGCAACTGGGGGACCAACACTGACCTGCAGCAATACTGGAGACACAGGGGGCTGTCAAGAGGCCGGTTTGCTGCTAAGCAGCTCTGTATAATCACAGAATGGTAGAAGCTGGAAAGGACCATCCATGACAGTGCATCCTCTGAACAAAGAGATCAGAACAGCACCACCCAGGATATTTGCACCTCACCATCACTCCAAAGGAATGGAAGTGAAATCTAAAGCCTTAAAGAGCCACCAAGCACCTCCCCTAGCCCAAGATCTGCTGCGGTGGTTGCTAGGAGAAGCTCCAACTTAACATAAAACCGAGGCTTGTGCTCTCCTCTAAGGTGTGAGCACACACAAATAGCTACAGATCTGCTCTCCTTGCTGCTAAGGTGGAATGAGATAGACAGGCAACCCCTGGGGACCCATACTCCAGGACAAATCGGAGAACCCAGGGCCTGGAGAGCAAAGAATCAAACTGAGGAAAGTGCTGCCAGCTGCTGATTAAGGCAGAAGCTCCCCTAGACAGACAAACACTGACACCACAGCCGCACTGAGCAAAAAGCACAACCCCAATTGTAGTAGCAAGCTCCTGTCTGTGGCAAAGGAAAAGGATTCCCATTGTCTAGCACTGTAAATTCACATCCCAGCTTTCTTCTGGTTACACGTACAAATCCAAATTCACTGTGCTCTTGGTCTCATTCTCCACGCACAGGAACAAGAAATGCCTGTCACAAATATTAAGCACAAGCCTTTGTTTAAACTTCAAAACCAGAATAATCAATGAAGAAAAAAAAAGCAATGTTGTTTTTCTTACACTGGATCCCACACTGCTGGAAGAATTTTCAGACATAATTAATTCTTTCACCTTTCACCCCTCCCTTCATAAATAATTCTCACAGAACAACTGGATGACCAGAGGCTATCACTATACTGCCTAAAGTGTAATATCCTATTGCAATACAAACACTGTTCCCAAAAGCAAACAGGAAGAGGGGCAACTGCACACTGTGGCCACTTGAGAGGAGCATTAAGAGAAGTAAAGAAGCTTGGCACTATACATAAAAGCCAACAAGCAGCACACTTATTAGCTCTCTCTGGCTATTGCACAGCAGAGAAAACAGCAATTCATGTGGATGAAACAGTCAAATGAAGATACTGAAATTACCATCAATGCCCTTCCTCAACCTTCAAAATTGTTTAGGAAATGAGTTACAAATACAGACTGGCAAACGGTTTGAAGAACAGGGCTAACGCCAGAAGAAAGGTTTCAATTCCATTTTTCACAGCTTAAATGCTTGTCTGCTTCAGTGTAATTTCTGAGAAGAGGAAATGGTTCAAAATTCAAAGTTTTGGATGCTTTCCACTCCCTCTTACAAATGAGAGAACAAGGTTAGCTTTCACAGACAGCAGGTGGCCAAATTATTTCTTTATTTAAAGAGTTAATGCTGAAAATTAATTCTCCTTCACATTTATGCATATTCATGAACCCCAAGGTTAGATTCTACACTGACTCTCAAGACTCACAGAGAAAAAAACTAACTCCAGCTGGTAGGGCCACTTAGTTGTAAAACAGATCTGCTTAAGTTTTCTTTATAACACCTTTTCTTACTTCATGTCTACTTAAATTACCAGGGCAGTGCTTGAGCTCACTGGAGAGCTTATCTCATTACTCAAGAGTTACAGAAAGCAGCAGAAATCTAACTTGCATCTTGCAGTGAAGAACAAACAGTGCTACCTCGTCACTTTGCTTTGGGATCCATCAAGCCAGAGCTGTCAGACATTCCCTGTTAGGTATGACTTTGCAGCACATAAGGTAGCTAGAACTAGTGACAATGTGGAAACACACTCCCAAGTGCTGGGTAGGGGGATAGCCTCTGCGGGAGCCCTGCAGATCACCACAAACGATCCAAAGCCGGCCTACAGTGGAGATCTAATTTTAGGATTACAAGCTTTGACATCTCTTTATAAATAACATGTTCCTTCTTCTGTGGCTGGGCCAAGTGTCATCAATGGCACTACCTACATTTCAGAAGGAACTCAGTTAGGTCGCCCCTGGTAATACAGCAAGTGCTGGGTGTGTAATGAATAACAGAATATTACAGGATACAGAGTAAGGTCAAGCCAGTACGCACTGAACCAGAAAGTCTAAATGCAAATTAATCCAACAGGGCATTGGAAATACCTACCTAAACTTTCAGAAGGAATTTGTTCTCTAGGGATTACCTACTTGAATGAAAGCACTTCGCCTTTTATTCTCAGAAGTAGACTAGGAAAACTAAAAAATCACCCCAGTGTGTGCCCCAGCAAAAAGATAACAATCTGGAATACACTGAAGTTACCAAGTGGATTTGAGTAGCATTTTCAACTGAAGACAGTAGGAGACATTTCTCCTCTTCTCTATTTTCACCCTTGTCAAAGGATGTGTTTTACAATCTATCACCAATTAGAAAGTCCAGCCTTGTCACTCAGGCTGCTTACTGGGTGACAGGCACCTGCCAAAGGCAAGTCATTACACCTTCTCTGCCAAGAGCTAACAACCTTGCTAGATCAGCTTGAACACAGGAGGAACTGCAGATAATGCAGCCTAAAAGCTTCCAAGACCACAAAATGTTGGCCACACTCTTTAAGCCACAGTGTTTCCTTACACAGATGCAATTTTTTGAATTTCAAGCTGACAGGACCTACTATATTCATATATATGTGTGTATGTGTGCTGTGTTTATGTCTCAGACTTGATATTTTGGAAAGGTACCTGCTACTCACAATTAACCAATGATTTCATTAACTAAACTCAGTTTGCATTTTATTATTATGAAACAGACATCACCATGTGCAGTTTCTCCTATCCACCTACACACCCCAGACATGAAACCACATCAATAAATTCAGTAGGCCAAAGGCAAATGCTCACCACGACAAAGATTAAGAGGGAGAAAAAACAGTTTAAGTCTCCATGTGTCTACCTTTAGCCTGTATCTGGGGCTAAACTACAGTAGTTGCTCTCCCACCTCCCCAACAGAGAAGGGGAACTAGGAAAAGGTGAGAAGACCCAAGGATTGAAATGAAAACTAATTTAATGAAACAGCCAAACTAACCCCAATGCTAATATAAAATTATACTCAGCCCAATGAGGCTACAGCAGCCACACTGAACAGGAAAGCAGCCCCTGGAAGCAGGGCAAGGAAGGGGAACCAAGCTCAGGAAGAGACCACGCAGGAAGCCCTCCTCTCCTTAGCAAACTTCCCCCTTTAACTGAGCACGCTAGGGCATACACCTGGAGCCTCAGGGCAGCTGCTGTGGCTGACTCAAAACTACTCCCAGTCTGCAGCCCATGGCTGGCCTGGGATTCTGTCCCAGTAAAACCACGACACCACGTTACTACTGGTAGGAGCTGAAAGACTAACTAATACTTTTACTCTAAGACATGACTTTCTAATTAAAAGGATTGCTGAAGGCACAGTACAAGCTCTGCACAGCCTATCTGTCCATAAAGCCAGGCACTACCATTTTCTTTACTTTACATTGAGTACTGGCTGCTAGTACAAACTACAAACCTGTGAAGAAAATGAAGATTGGTTTAATATCCTGCCTACAATTATCAATGCCCATTCATGGCCTCAAACTTCACGTGCTACCCCTTAATTCAACTATCACAACTGCTAACAATTAACGTAAGGCTACTTTCACCCTCAGAAATTAAGCTACATGCAGCTGTACTCTCATGACTAAGTTGCTATAAAATCATAATGCAGGAAATGTATATCCTAAAACCTGCTATGCACCCCATCTGAGGAATGTTTTGGCCAAAAGCCAGAGAGGAACTGAGGATATGGCTTCATCTTACACCTTACTCTCAGCTGCTGAGGACAGCATCCTGCTCCTACCTGCTCCGTGTTCCGCTCCTAACAACTTCGCCATTACAGGCCAGATCTGGAGGTAGAAAGGGTTCAATGAGCTAATCTCAAAAACTGGGGGAGGTGAGGGGGAGAAGTATAGCTGGGGTTTCTAGCAGATCAGGTCACCAAACCAATTAATCCCAAGGTCACTCTCATTACCCTAAAGTGCACTACAAATTGGGGAAGTAACATTCATAGGCCTTGAGCAAGCTGCTCTAGTGGGAGGTGTCCCTGCCTATGGCAGGGGGTTGGAGCTGGATGATCCTTGAGGTCCCTTCCAACCTAAACCATTCTATGATTCTATGATTCTATCTCAACAGCAATCTACAGTTACATATCACAAGGCAAAATGTAAAGCTGCACCGTGAAAGCTCAAACTGGTGGTGAAGTTAAAGGTGATGGGTTTATTCTGGGCTTGCTTTCAGCAGGTAACAGTGCAAGAACTGCAAATGGGGTTTTCAGCGAAATTGCCTTTTATTCCCTAGTAATAGGAACAAGCTCATTATGTTTCATGAAGAAGACAGACATCAAAAAGAAGGAAATTTGGTCATTTACTCTTTTAAAATTGGCTCCCACCTTAAAATCTTGGCCTCGCCCCTTTACACACTGATTTTAGCTATCTGCCCTGCAGCTCTCCCTCCTCCATACCTTTATCTTTTCACGCTGTACACCACGCAGCTTCCAAAATCCTTTCCAAACAATCCTACCTCTTTTCTCTTATCCTAACAGAGCTGTTTAACATAACCAGCACTATAGCTCAGCAGGAAAAGCAATTCCATCCAAAGGAGAGAGCACAACAACCCTGCCATAAGCAGCCTGAATTTAGACTAGCTTAGGCTCACCATGAAACAGCACTCAAAAACACTGCCAGTCACTTTGGTCTACTTCAGTGCCGCCCCAGTTCCTGGTTTTGAGCTATATTCTTAAGTTTATCTTTGATGGAAGTGAATCACTAAAAGACTCCTCAAAAAAAAAAAATCAGCATGTTTCATATAAAGATTTTTCCTCATTATGCTACTTGAAACTTTCCAATTCCTTCATTCAGGCACTAATAAGAATCATCCCTTTGGACAGATTNGGGGGGGGAAGGAAAAAAAAGGTCTAGCTCAGAGCTGCCAGTATATCTAACATTCTTTCATGCAGCTCTACAAAAAATTTCAGCTGTCAGTGTAACAATTGCAAATGTTCTCTGAACCTCTCCTTCAGCACTAATATTCTACCTACTGTTTTATCTATTCTGGTTATTTAGACGGAAAATTATTTGAGTGGGAGTTAGCTTGCTCTTCTCAGAAAGGATGACAAAGGCTTGTTACTCAAAAGCATCTGTGCCTGTTCCATTACTAAAGGTCATTTTCTTCCAGCCAGCTCTTGCAGAGAACTTTACAGCCTCCTAGTTCTGATACTCTGTGACCAGCAACTTTGCACATGTCCTTGGGACTTCAAATCCTCTGTAAGGAGTCCACACGTAGAAGACAATTCCTACCATTTGTAAACCAGAACTCAAGCCTCTGATACCTCTGATGCAGCAAATTATCATAGAATGGTTTGTGGTTGCGAAGAGACCTGAAATATCATCTAATTCTATGATTCTTCCACTAGACCCTGTCCAATCTGGTCTTGAATACCTCCAGGGAGAGGGCATTCATGAACTCCCTGGGAAAGCTATTCCAGTCTCTCACCACCTTCACTGTAAAGATTTTTTTCCTAATATTCAGTCTAAATCTACCCTTTTCTAGCTCAAACACATCACTCCTCGTCCCATTACTACAGCCCTTGTCAAAAGATCCTCTTCAGCTTTCTTGTAGGCTACCTTCAGGTACTGAAACATATTAAAATTATGGCTTGGAATATGTTGGAAAGGAAAAAAAAAAAGGCAAGTAAATCCTCTGTCTAGTGCTACTACTGTCTGTACCTCCCACAGCTGCCTGGTATTCCTGCACTGCTGATTATTCTTTTAACCACTGTTTTAATGCAAGCCATTAAAAAAAAAAAAAAAAACCAACATTCTCTCTCCCTTTGGATTTATAAACAGACCTAAAAAGTGACTTTAAAAAACTCACCCACTCCATTTTCTAATTTTTTTTTTCAAGAGCATTCCATCTAGTCCAAATGCACAGAAGAAATTCTAGCCCATTAACATCCATCAGCTAACAGAAGGGTAATGAATTCATCAATACTGCTACACGGCGTGGGCACAGTATCATGCTGAATCATTTAGTAACTACATTTGCAGCAAGAAGAGCTCAAACAACCCGCCTGACACAGTCAGCAACCATCTTCCTAAAGGAGGAAAAATGAATGCATTAGGATCACCCTCAATTTCGTTATCCTTCTTGATGGGGTTGGTAGTTGTCTCTACACAACAGTATTTCCATGCCAATCAAATCCTGCATGATGTTGCTTCCCTTTGGATGTCAGACTGGTTGTTGAGCCACTAGCACCCCTGCAATCTCCCTGCTTGTTAATGTCCAAATGGAGTATGTTAACTCTTAAACTGAGTTTTAAATTTGAAAAGAGGAAAAACAAATACAAAACAAAAACCAAAACAAACACCACAGACTGTTCCTTCAACACCAGGCTACTGCAACTGCTACAGCGCCACAGGCTTGACTCTGATTCTTCTCTGTTATCTATTTACAAAGCTATGGAGGGTCCAGCTGCTTCCTCCAGCAAGAGGTTTTCCCCAACAGTGCTAAGTTCTAAACATAGGAAAAGCTAAAAGCTACCAAAATCAGGCAGAGAGAAAATACATGATGAACTAGCATGAAAGTGTAACTATCAAAACGAGTTCACATCTGTAGCTGGGACTAGGAGCAGAGTGTCAGAGGGGGAAGGGAGGAATTCTTACTATAGGGTACAACAGTATTATGTTTCTGTAACAGCATAAAGGTATTTGTGGACTCAAGCGGCATCAGGGGTGGTTTAGGGTTGAACATTAGAAGAAACTTCATCCCCAGATGAGTTATCAAACAGTGGAATAGGTTGAGTCCCTATCCCTAGACATGTTTGTAAGAGGCAGAGATGTGCTGTTGAGGGTTATGGTTCAGCACTACACTTGGTAGAGTTAGAGGATGTTTGGACTTGGTCTTAAAGGTCTTTTCCAATCAAAACTATATTGTGATCCTTTGAAAAAAAAATTACTTAAAAAACAAACAAAATTATCCTTTAAGTGTACATGAGAAACTCCTCTGCTTGTTTTGCCTTCTCCAGATGTCAGGCCTGTCCTTCTCTGCTTCAGCACAGTTTTTAGGTTGACAGCAAGTATGTCCCCTGCTGTTTACACTTTCAGTTGGTACTCTAATGAAGTCCAAGAATAGAAAGGGCTTTCATAAGGTATCCTTTCTATACCGAGCTTGATGAATCCAATTCTCAATACCTTTGCTTCCTTAACATAGCCCAAGTCCCAGCACACATACACTCACACATGTGTCTGCACATCCTGAACTCCCAGGGCATAATTCAATTAATACTATTAAATCTTTAATGCTTCACTTCAAAGGTTTGTTTTGGTTTTGTTAATTTTAATGTGTCTCATTGGTTAGCACCAATGTTTTAAGTCTTCCTACTATATTTTAAATAAACTCCTCTTTTCTTTCCACTTTGATGTTTTCCTTCCTGTCAGCTCTATACTCTGTGAAGCTGCTGGAACTTTGTTTTCTGCAAAATGATGACATTACAACCTCCAAAAGTTATGTTAATCACTGAGCTGTAATCAGGAAGATTTTTTTTTTCCTCCTCTTACCTGCCCTCTGGGCTGGGAGTTGGCAAGGAACCACTTTAATCAAAACAATGTAGAAACCCATGAGGAGAGAGGATGCAATTGGGAGGGAGTGGGCTCGTATTTGCATGTTTAGCGTGTAAGCAGCAGGCGGAGCTTAATTCTCTTCTCTGGTTTCCCATGAGAGGGGAAAACGCAAAAGCCACTGTATTTTATTAAAACAGGAGTTCTCACAAAAGACTAGTCGAGCTGGATGGAAGCACAAGCCTCGTGGCATCTCAAGACACATCCTTTTCACACATCTGATAGGCACTCGATGTGGTTAAACTGTAAAACTTCGTATCAACAGCACTGCCATTACAGATTTGGTCACCATACAGACATGCATCCACACAGACACGCACCTGTGACATACCAGTTCTGCTACTTAACAGAAGTTTCACTGTGAGCATCTTTTGCTAACACCAAGGCAACTCACATCAGTGTCTTTCTCCCTTTCTTTCACTCTCTCAAACCCCTACCCACTCATCACTTTTCAATTTCTAAACTTTGAATGAACAAGACCAAAAAAGACAGAATTTTGATGGCATACCTCAGGCCTTTCTAGACAGCATAAACTAAAGCAAAGCAAAGCACATTTTCCTCCTCTTTTTAAAGTTTATTCTTCTTCTCATTAACAAAAACAAATCCCATTTTAAAATAAAACTAAAAAAAACCCATCATCATCATTTCCAGGAGCAGGAAAACACAATAATATTAAATATAGTATAATATACAATGTCCAAGCTGACCCAAAAAACAGTATTAAAAATCTGGCTCTGTCCCAAGGCACTCAGACACAATCTTGTGCCTGGACGTATGGAAATATGCTTCAGCATGCTGAATGGAGAGATGTTTCTTGCATTTACACCTGGAAAGCTTCAGTACTGAAATCCAAGCTGCTGTATTTGGGATCCACTAAGTCAGTGACCAGCCCCAGACCAAGAGATCCCTCACATGCTCCCAGTGAAGTATCTGCGAACATCACTTGACCTAGAACATAAACTGCAGGACAGAAACCCCCTCATAGACTACTGAGAGGACAACCTACAAACTATCCTGCTGTCAATCACCTCTTCAACATTTCAACAACAGATTAGACAATAGGAAGAAACTATTTCCCATGAGGGTGGTAAGGCACTGGAACAGGTCACCCAGAGAAGACAACCTTGGAGACCAGAAGCTCATAATCAGGAAGCAGTCAAAGCCAGGCTGGAAGGGGCCTTAAGCAACGTGGTTTAGTGAAAAGTGTCCCTGGCCTTGGCCGGGGCTTGGAACTAGATGATCTTTAAAGTCCTCCAACCCAAACCAGTTTATGATTCTGATTTCAGTAGCCTGCAATTCAAGCACAGCTCCCACCGTGCAGAGCACTCCCCAGTATTGCACATCTTCACTTATTTAACATGTTCTGGCTTTTCAAGACATTGTAAGTTCTCTTGAAGGCATCATACGTTCATATTATTGTGAAATTCAATATATGCAGACATTATCAGTTGGCAGATAGACACCAAAATGTCAGTTACACTATTCAGTGTGCTTAAAGCAGCAGGCTAGGCAAAAGGAGATTATTCACTAGGTAGTCAAATGTAAAGAAAAGCCAGAGCTTCAGTCTGTCTCAGTCTTTCACAAAGGGCCCCGTGTTTTGTAAACTTTAAATGCAACACTTAAGCAGTTTTGCAGACTGAAAAAAACCCTCCCAATCTTTGATGATACACCTCAAAGCTTAAAACCAGTTTTAAAGTGCCTTTTTCTTTTGTGAGCTCTTATACTTCAGCTCCTCTAAAATCTAAGAATTCTGAAAGCCAAATAAAACTACTCAACCATTCCTGCATGTTACTTCTTATTAAATCTTCCCAAGAGAACCAGCAAACAGATAAACACAAATATCCTTCAGAGAAGTTGCATGGGTAGAATCTTTCAGAATCTTCAGAAAGCTCTTGATTTGCTGAAAGAGTACAAAAAAGGCAGGCTGCAAAAATGTAGTCCAGTGCGGTGAGAGTCCTCCTGTTCTTCTGAGAGGCAAGTAAAAATTTCTAATTAAAAATATACATAAGAAAGTTGCAGAGATACTCAACAACTACAACTACACTAGGATGTACTGATTTCCCTCTGCACGTTCTAAGTACTCTATGTCACCTATGCTCATTATCTAAAAACATTCCAGAGGCATTATCTTTACTTTCTGAGAAACACTATCCTATGTTGGGAGACAGTTTAACTAAATGAACTCTGCTCAACAACAGCAGCTAATAAATAGTAACAATTCTCATCAGTAACAAGCATTCCAAGCCCTTAAAAGAGAAAAGAAAATCACTGCAAATACCACAGTATTAGAAGAGACAACCATAAACCCATAATTAGCCAGTATGTGCTCAGAAGGCAAGTATTTCAGTAGATAACAGGTATGAGTCTTATGCTTTAGAATGGTTATTACAGAAAGAGGGTTTTATCAAATGATTAAATACCTGGGCAGAGACATCTTAAGGATTCACCAGATCCTCCCTGGATCTGATACTGCTAGTAATGCACAATGCAGATCTCTCTCTGAACAGACACTAGCAGTCACATTCCAGCAATGTGACAAAATGGAAGGGTGTTTTTCACTGATTAATTAGCTAACTGAATAATTAAACTCATTAAATTCTGTTTTTCACATGATAATTGAAGTGCTTTTCTTTACATAAACCAATTGACAGAGGACACTGCTTGACCATCCATCATAGAACAGGCAGGCATGTTAAAATAGTTATGTTTAGAACAGAAGGATAAGGATTAATTAATCATCTGAAATTTGGGCTGATCTCACAGGGTCAGATCAAATATTTCTGCTTTACTGCTACTGTCATAAACCTCATTCCTGTCCAAACAGAGATGAAAGTTAAGAGAAAGGCAGCTGCAGCAGCAACTGGATCAACAGATATGGCTGGAGAAATCCTCACTACTCACAGAAAACCAAATTAAAAATCATGTGTAACCAAACTATGATGCTGCTGGGGGGCTGTGCACCCAGACAGCAACACACAACGGGCCACCTGAGCACAGATTTCCCACCTACAAGGAAACATGTTTCAGGGAGTTGCTAGTGTCCACATCTCAGGAAGAAGTTACCATTAAAAAGACATTGTCTTTCCCTAAGGAATATCAGAAATGGGAGTATCAGTTATTTTCATGAGTTTTGTCCACGACGTCCTACAAAGACAGATCTTATTTGTGAACTGCACAACCCTTACGCCAGTGAGCAATTACTCGCACAATTAGTCCCAATGAAGTCAGAAGAATTGTTTGAGGAAGAAAGTGCTTGCCAACCATGGGTTGCACAATCAGAGGTTTTAACAAAAAAAAAGAATAAAAAAACCACCAACACGGAGCAGGATAAATTGCAACGGACAAAATCTACAATCAAGAAATAGCTGGTGACAGATTGTGATTTAAGTACAAGGAAGTGATTTAAACAGTCCAGAGCAGTTGTAATAAGATTAGAAGATTCTCTATTAAGATTCTTAAAATGTCTTTGTTCCAGCAAAGCTACAAAAGGACCACTGCCCTTGTAAAGGTTGAGAAACTGCCAAATTGATGTTAAGTCTAAAAATTAATATGGTTTCAAAGCGAGAAAACTGGGGGGGGAAGGCATAAAAGAACACCCCTGACATCACCAGCACCTTTGTCACTGATGATGACACTGAACTAGCATGAACACAATGGGTATTGTGGCATTTATCAGCAGCAAAACTCAACTAAAGAGAAGAGACACAACAAGAAGGGCAGAGCTGGCTCTGCTCTGGTTTCTGCTGCTAAATAATGAAAACTACCAGTTTGATTTTAGAAGACCATCACATTATGTAAGTGACATCTTCAGCAACGGCAGGAAAGTCTCTCTGTGGTTAAACTGCAGGGAGATTAAATCAATGCCTGGCTGTTGAATCTCTCTGCAGAACAGATGTGACACTTTAGCCACGACTCCATCATCTACCTTTAAGTAGTTACTGCTAGAACAACAGGCATCAAATTGGCCATAACTGCTGTTACACTGGGAAATAAACAAGGCAAGCAAGTCTCCAGATTTCTGTCTTCAAGGGTGGACATAAAACATCTCCAGGTAAGGTGTCTGGCATGTTTTTAAACTAATAAGCAGCTCTGGACTTTCAAAGAACAAAATTATTACTTAATTTGTAGAAGTATTGTTCATCAAGTGCTGCACTGTAAGCATAAAAGAGTGAATGATTCATAGCTTAATATTTTACTGCAAGGGATAAAAGAAAATTGAACACCCAGCAAAACACTAAAGGTCTAAAGGTGATCAAGTGGTGCAGTAGGAAGCATGGACGTAACTCAAGCAGAGAGAGGAGCCAGAACTGCAATTCTGGTAAGCAACACCCAAATAGGTACAAGCGCAGAGTAGCAGTGAATTATGAGAGCAAGAAAGAAGGGGATGGAGAGACATCCAGAAGACAACAGACAAGTATGTACCACGCATTGTGCCTTGGTCACCCTTCACAAGTACTCTACTTCTCAATCCTTGTACATTTAGTATTTACTATACAGTTCCAGGACAAGACTCAGAAACTGCAGACAACATTAATAAAACAGGACTCGGAGGCAAAACAGAAGCAGCCAACGGTGTGGAAGAAAACTGCAGAGTTCTCAAGCAAAAATTTCAACTAATCACTTCAGGCAGCCCAGGGAGCTCTAGTCCTAACCTTGGGACAATCGTTACTTGAAAACAGATTATATGCATCAGGACAACCAAATATAGTGTGTTTGGGATTCTTTAGAACTTTACCCAGCCACCTCTACCATAACATTCTTATAAGGGTAGTTCCAAGGTGGAGCTGCAGTCAGTTTTGGGCTGAAACTGGTTTTACCCAGACACCCTGCTAGAGCCAGCTGCACTGGCTGCCAGTGGGGACCTGTTTCTTCCCAGGCCTCCTCAGCTCTGGACTCGTGATTCCCCACCTGGAAGTAGTCAGCTCTATCGAGTCAGGGTGAATGCATGGGCAGCGCAAGCAGACCAAGGCTGACTATGAATGCAAGCTCTCAAGGAACTAGGTAGAGCAACTACAGTTAACAGCCCTAGATGACAGGAAAAGGGACATACAAACTATTATCAACACAGCACTGGGTCCAAGATTTGAAGTTCAATTTCTGCAACAGTACCAGAAAAAAAACTGAGGTGAAAACTATCTATACTACATTTCAGAAAAGCCTCTCTAAACACAGTGACTCAAAGGACCATTTCCATATAAAAACAGAATAGTGATTACCAAATTCTGGTAATCATCTTCAGTTGTCAGTGACACTGCAATTAGAAAACACAATATATTTTATATTGATTTTCTAATTAGTAGAATAATTCATACAAAGTCCACTATTAGATATTTGCAGGCATTTAACTTCTTGCGGTAACTCTGAGCGTAGATACTACAGCTTGAACGAACTCAGTATTGAAGATACTCTCCTTAAAACCTTCTTACCTCTACCTACAAAACACCTCAGAACTGTTTCATCCAACTATTTTGCCTTTTATGAATACTCTGGAGTGCTGTCATAAAATTACGCAAATCACAAACTTCAAAAGCAAAGAAAAAACTGTTATTTGCAAAATGAGAAATAAGCAACACCTGCTTCTCTGTAGCTTTCTACCTCCTGCACAGCTCACCAAGGGGCTCAACTGTGACAGCCACCCCATTCCAGACTCATTCTGAAGTTTATGGTCTCTAAATTCCCCTCATCTGCCATACAAACATTCCCATTTCCCCCCTAGAAGAGAAAAGCAATCCTTTAACAGCCACCAAACCTTATTAATTCTGGGACTTTTTATGGTCTTGCTATTCAGCACACACCAGTATGTGACCAAACTGCAGCATACCAATGCTAGTGGACCTACAATTAGACCTAGCAGGTTTTATTCTCGAGGACAGCACACATGTTGTTCTCCTCCACGGTGTCTCATGCCTTCTTAATGAGCAGCCAGGCTACTGAAACACACAAAAAAACCCGCTGTTCTTTGAAGCACTCAGACAGCAGGATACTAGTACGTTTGGATACTTTTCCCTGCACAGATCAGAGTCAGGCAAAGTGGAAAAAGAACATTACAGAGGTTCACACAAACCAGGCACCTTTCATTTTCTATTAGCAAAATCCCAAGAGATAATTTAGCACTGCAAATATGGCACTGGAAGGCTGGGAAGTTGCTTCCTGAGTATCAGTCATTAAATAAAGATTTTAGAGTAACTCATATTCTTCCACACCAGGCAAACCCAAAAGCCATTTCCCCATCCTACATTTGAGACATAGGAAAAGCAAGATTACGATTCTCATAACTACTCTGGAATATATTTCTCCTAAATTTCATTATCATTTAATGATTTCTCTCGGAAACAAAACAGACCACAAAATATATTTTTTTTAAAAAAGCCAATTTCTGTTTCAAGAAAGACTATCAACATTTTTATGAAGCAACAAGTTAGGCCTTTGGCATTTCAATGCAGAGATCCAAGATTCTTAAAAGCTCCAAGTTTTAAAGCAATCAAACGGCTGACAGCTATAATAAAATTAGCATGATTAACCAGTTATGTAAATAATGATGCGGTCACTACAAGCTGAATTAATTCCTGTTTGTTGCATTATGCAGCACCACTTGCACTGGACATCAGGTATTTGTCAACTACTCATTAAAAATGACTGTAGGGATAATAGACATGAAAAACAACATGAACAGTACCAGCCAGGTCTTAGGTATCTCCTCCCTTATCAGGACAGGACCATCAGATTAACCCACAGAGAGGAGTTTTCTTACACAAATATTATCCAGCAGTAATTAGCTTCCACCTAGGGAACAGGTTAGTTATTTTTTTGCTAAAAAGAGAGGTCCATTCTTTTAGCACCACATTTTACCTCAGATTTCTTAGAGATAGATATTAATATTCATTTGTCAGTCCATGGAAAAGTCAAGCTAACATGCAAGAGAACCATCATCACAGCAGGATGATGTCACACAGTTACTTCATGGCATCAAGGAAGTTACAATCAGCACCCCTAAGTCAAACTTCCTGAACCGTAACTTGCAGTCAGCTCAGCCTTATCAGCAGTCATCCTCAGGAATGCACACTCATGGCTAATTTGCTCTTGATAATTTTTGATAACATAGTTAAATATTGAATATATGGAAGATTATCTTTGAAATTCACTCCATCTGGCTTACCATTACTTTGGGTTTATGAAAGTTTTGATTCTTCACAATCACAGAATCAGAGAATTGTTTTGGTTAGAAAAGACCTCCAAGATCCAACTGTCAACCTAAAACCACCATGGCCATTAGACCATGTCCCAAAGTGCAATGGCCATGTGTTTCTTGAACACCTCTAGCAATGGTGACTCCACCACCTCCTTGGGAAACATATTCCAATGCCTGACTACTCTTCCAGGAAAGAAGTTTTTCCTAATATCCAACTTAACCTCCCCTGGCACAATTTCAGGTCACCTTCTGATGCTAGGGAAAAAGAGAACTACAACCTCCTTCCAGGGAGTTGTAAATCATAGAATCAACCAGGTTGGAAGAGACCTCCAAGATCATCCAGTCCAACCTATCACTCAGGCCTGTCCAATCAACTAGACCACGGCATTAAGTGAAGGACAAGGAGGTCTCCTCTCAGACACCTCAAGATTCCTCTTCTCAATCCTCAGCTGCTCCTCATAAGACTTGGTTCTCCAGACCTTTCACCATCTTTGTTGCCCTTCTCTGGACACACTCAAATAAAACACTATAAATAAGTTTGACAATAATGTACCTGAGAATCAGACAAGACAAGCATATTTTTAAGTGACTTCCTAAATATTAGCTTGTATTTGGCTAAAGATAAGCTCACAATATATTTTTAATTAAAAAAAAACACTCCAACATCCCACATTTTACACCCTATCAATCCAATTTTCTATGACCTTGTCTCATATGGAACACACTGGAATTATGCAAGAGTTCCTTATTACCATAAACCATGTATTTCAGTGGGGAGAATAATAAAACTTTAATCTCGTGGCCTGATTTGCATTTTGAACTCCTAAAGTGAGCCTCTACAGTCCGCAATACCCACGACTCACCTTAGCAAGTGAGAACAAGTGTGCTAGGCCTCCTGTTGAAAATGTATCTGTGCAATTCAGGGTATTTTCTTAGTAGATTAAGAAAATGAAACACTGAATTCGTGTAAAATTTAAATCTAACTCAGCTTTTCAGATCAATGCTAATGCCATACTTAAGAAGGGGGAAGAGTTCCATACCCCTTGGCCAAATACCGAGCCCAAACATTATCAATGTGCCTGACGGCTTTAAAAGAGGAAAGTTCCATTGTGTGTACCCTGTAATAAATCTTATTTCAATATACTCCTTAGGAACAATAACGCTTAATATAACGCAGCACACTAACTACTCGAAATTCATCTGTAGCATCAACAGTACTGCAGATAAAGATTAAGGAGGGAAAATACATACATTAAATAAACCCTTTTAAAAATAACTAGAAGCGCTACTACAAATCTTCCAAACCGACTATAGCACTGAAAAAACAGAATTAAATCTCACCCCGCCACCACGAAGGTTTGTAACGCAGAGACGAGGTGACGGATCCCGCGAACCGAAGGCCCTCAACAAGAACCCTCCCGGCGGGGCACACGTCGCGGCACCCGCCGCCATCCCCCGCAACAGCCCCAATCCAGTTGGCCCCCGAGGACGCGGCCCGGCGAGCCAGGCCCAAACTTTGGACCACAGCCCAGCGGTCAAACCCCTTCCTGCTGCTGGCCTTGGGCGAGAGTGAGCCCGCACCCCGAGAGGCGAAGGGCCGGGGCGATCGTATCCGCTGTCCCCCTCCCCCCGCCCCGGTAACGCTGGCCCCGCGGGTCCCGGAGGCGCGCTCCCCACTCCCACGGCCCCGCCGGCGGGCTGCCATGATGGGCAGTAACTGTTGCTGCCCACCTAACGGAGACAACAAAGGCCACCCCGGCCCCCCGCCGGGCTGCCCCGCCGTTCCCCTGCGGCTCCCCAGCGCCCCCCGCCTCGCCTGCTCCAGCGCCGCGGTCCATCAGCCGCCGCCCTAACCCTACAGCCGTCCGCCGAGCCCACTCCCTGCCCACGGGAAGGCCCGGAGCACTGGGGGGCCTTCCCGCGCCCATCCCGCACCCTACTGCTAAGGGAAAAGGGGGGGGGGAAAGGAAGCTCTTCCGCCGCCGTCCGTCCGTCCCCGCGCCCAAGCTTCTCCCGCCGCGGCTCATCGGACTGACCTGGCGCTGGGTGCGGAGGGTGCAGGAGGAGCGGGGAAAGGGCCGCGGGAAGCGCCGAGAGGGGTGTCCCGGTAGCCGGCCACTGCCGCCTCTCCTAGCTGGGTTTGACACCCACACGCACCATCCAACATGGCGGCTGCCGGGGGGGAGGTGGCGGAGGAGGCGGAACCGGCGGCCGCGCGCGCGGCCCCGAGGCGCGGCCCAGGCCCGGGCGCGGCGGAGAGAGGCGAAGGGCGGAGAAGGGAAGGGAGGGACCGGGGGGAACGGCGGCCTCCGCCCGGGCAGCGCTCCGCGGCTCCTCCCGCCTCAGCCGCTGCCGCCAGCACGGCTTCCGCAGCCCATGGCGGGCCGCCGATTGGTCCCCTCAGACAAGCCAGGTCTCCGCGGCCCTCCCGCTATGGAGAGTTGGAAGCAGCCGCCAGTAAAGAATAGGGTAGCATCAGCCTCTGGCCAGGATCTCAGAAGTCCCATTGCCACAAGGCCTTGGGAAGCTGCGGGAAGCCCTCTCCTCACTCACGCCTCCAGGGGGTAGCCGATTTCAGGGCAGGAGATGGACTCTCCCGAAAAACAGGCTCCTGAGGTGGGTTGATGGAACCCAAAGCAACTCACATTGGTTCGCGCAGTGCAATCACTGCACCTTTCCTCTTCCCACCAGAGACTCAATACCAAATAGAATGATAAGTGTTGGAAAAGACCTCCAAGGTCATCAAATCAAATACCACCAAGGCCCAAAGTGCCATGTCTGCACATTTTGTGAGCGTCTCCGGGGGACGGTGACTACCACCGCCCTGGGCAGCCTATTCTAATGCCTGACCATTCTTTCAGTATCTAAAGCTTTCCTATATCCAATCTAAACCTCCCCTGGTGCAATTTGAAGCCGTCTCCCCTCATCCCATTCCAAGTAGCTATCAGTAACAGTGGTACTGGATGAGGGGACGCTTCCCGATGGCAGGAGGGTTGCCGCAGCTGCTGATCGGGAGGGGAGCTCGGCGCAGGCAGGAGGAGCCGGACAGTCTGGGTGGGTTGGAGCACACGTCCTTGCCCTCTGGGGATAATGACTAAACCTGTGTCCGGGCTCGCAGGTTGGAGAAGGTTAGTGCTCTCATTGTAGTTCTCCCTGGATATATTTGTTCCCGTCGTACAACCACGAGACAATTCAAGGAAACGGGACAGCGCTTTACGGGAGACGCTGGAGGTTGGTGCAGGTCAGGAGAGAAGCTGGCTCGTAGGGCTCTCCGCTCGTGTTACAGCCGGCTCCGGGTAGTGCTACTGGTCATTTAAAACCCGAATTCCTGAGCAATCTTAACTTACTAAAGCATAGGGAAAAAAAAAAAGGAAACTCCAGCAGAATCCAGTTTGTAAGGTTATTGTTTTTCGAGCAAAGGGAAGGTCAGACTGAGCACCGCAAGTTTACAGCTCAGCCCTTACTCCTGTGGAACCAGTAAGAGAATTGCCACAGGATCGAGGTTTAACTGGAGAACAGTGAAACACCCAGTAAGCTGCATTAAAAGCAGCTCGTTCGAAAATGCTGCAAGTTCAAATGCTTTGAATACCATCTGGTAGCTGGGAAGCCAAGTCTTCTGCAGCTAGCTGTGCTGCTGGCTTCGCCGTTAATCTTGAGCTAGGCAGAAATAAATTCTGGGTGAAAAAAAAATAAAGGATCGGCATGCATCCGATGCTATCAGCAGGAGCTGAAAGAATACTTCCCTCTTTTCTCCTTTAGAAGAAAACGGCAATGATGGAAACCTAATGTTTCTGTGTGCGTTCATTAATCCTAATGATTAGGTGCTGACAGCTCTAAAAGAACGAGAAGAAAGCACTTGGTTAAAATAAAATGAGAAGAACAAGATTGTTCCTGCTGCCTTCTTTCTTTCCTGCCTTCATTCCAGGTCTGGGCAGACAACGCTCTGGAGCAGGAGACAGCTTCCTCTCCCTTCCCAGCTCCATTCCAGGTGTCTGTCTACAGCATAAGTGTAGGAATCAATGAACCCAGCAAAGAGCTCTGACAGCTGGCACGCCTGTATCAACAAAACTGTATTTTCCATCAACCAGATCAATCCACTTAGTGCAAACAAAACAAGCTGGCCAAGTAAAATGATGCTTTTTTTAATTACACCCATGGCAATGCCTTAAACCGCAGTGATCCTGATATACTGGTGAGGGACTGGATTGACACAGCTGTACCTGTGCCCAGGCTACAAGACGACTTCTGGTGGTCCCCTGAGGACACCCACAGCAAAAGGGGACTCAGAGCAGTAGATCTATGCCCCTTGTTTCCTGTTAGCAACAGGAGTTTGCTGCTACTTGTCCTTTGATTTTAAATCCAGGAGCTGGGATAGGAAAGTTTCCATCCCAGCACTGCCCCATCCCTCTTATGAGCAGGCTGTACCACACCCTGGATGTTGACCCGAGCCAAATTGTTCCCAACTCACATCACTTCAGCTGTGGTGGCAGTGCCAGAGTTCAAGGCCATTATTTGCAATATGAGTTTAGCATCAGGAGCTGATAGCCATGGCTCCTCCCTGGGAGCTGTTCTGGCAGTGGATCAGTCCACAGGGAGAAAGAAGGTGGCGACAGGGAATCCAGAGAGCTAGAGTGGAGCTGCGTGACCAAGAAGCAGGAGCACCTGAAGGATCCTCTTGGGAAGGAGCTTTTTACAAGGGCTTGTAGTGGCAGGATGAAAGGGAATGAATTTAAGCTTGAGGAGAGACGATACAAGATATTGGAAAGAAATTCTTTACAGTAAGAATAGTGAGACACTGGCAGAGGTTGCCCAGGGAGATTGTGGGCACCCTGTCTCTGGAGGTGTTCAAGACCAGATTGGATGAGACTTTGAGCAACCTGGTCTAGTGGAAGGTGTCCCTGCCCCCAGTCGGGGGGTTGGAACTAGATGGGCAATGAAGCTGGTGAGGGGCCTGGAGCACAGCCCTACAAAGAGAGGCGGAGGGATCTGGGGGTGTGCAGCCTGGAGAAGAGGAGGCTCAGAGGTGACCTCATTGCTGTCTACAAGTTCCTGAAGGGAGATTGTAGCCAGGTGGGGGTTGGTCTCTTCTGCCAGGCAACCAGCAACAGAACAAGGGGACACGGTCTCAAGTTGTGCCAGGGGAGGTCTAGGCTGGATGTTGGGAGGAAGTTAGGAGGAAGTTCTTCCCAGAGAGGGTGATTGGCATTGGAATGGGCTGCCCAGGGAGGGGGTGGAGATGCCATCCCTGGAGATGTTCGAAAGCCTGGATGAGGCACTTAGTGCCATGGTCTAATTGATTGGGTAGGGCTGGGTGCTAGGTTGAACTAGATGATCTCGGAGGTCTCTTCCAACCTGATTGATTCTAGAACTCAAACTCTTCTTTGATTCTATGCCAACAAGCAGTGCTGCAGCAGCATATCTGCTATGCAAGAGCCTCTCCTATCAAAGACAAGGCAGGTGTAGCCTCCCCCCAGCTCTGCCTGGCCACGGCTGTCCTCCCAGCCAACCTAGCAAGGAGCGGCTGCCAGGAAGCCCCAGGAGGGCCTGTTCCACAGCCATAACCTGAGTATCGCCCACACAGCGACTACCGCCACGTGGGGCTGAGCACACCACTAATTAGCTAATGAGTTTGTTCCAAATGTCTGGCCTCGGCGTGAGTGACAACAGCAACAGCACTTGAAAAAAGCAGTGAACAATGACAAGTACATTCGTCTCTTCTTGCTGACCCCAGCCCTGCATTAGCAAATAGGTCACAAACAACAGTGCTTTACAGTGATCTAATCCTCCAGCCATATGTCGCGTCGGCTGACCGAAAAAAATACAGCAGAAAAGAGAAAAGAACAAGGGAAAAAAAAAACAACAACAACAAACCAACCAAAAAAACAACCTGCCTAGAGAAAGGCCAAAAGGCTCTGCACAAATTGTAAGGAAAACTTGATAAATATATCCCTGCAGTTTGAAATTTGATTTCCTCACTCTATTGTTTCTCATTTCCTGAGAGCTGGCTTGGTGGATCACATTTGCTGCTTCTGTCTCCAATGCTTGTAACCAAACAAGACTGAATCTCATTATCCTGATGCATGGCCCTGGCTGTGTGCAATCTGAGCTCTAAATCACAGACATTTTCGCTCCATTACTGATTTTCCTTCCCACTCCTACCCTATAGGTCTTTAGAGGAATCAATTCAAAACCAGAGAACAGCCTCAGCTAATGAAGGTGTGTTTAATATTCTGCACTTAAGTCTCTATTAAGCAGCCAATTAAGATCCTGCCTTGGGTCTCAGGAGGTTGGGCAGCCTCCATTCCCACCGACTCTGGGGGGAGATGGCGTTTCTCAGCCTCCCTAGGAAGCCACACGCTTCCATGCAGGGTAAATAGGGACTTAAGTCCCTAAGTGCCCAATTTTGGGAATCCACTAATTAAATGAGAACCTGGGCAGATGCAGTCATTGTCCTCTGAGCCAAAGCAATGAGGAGGCATTTCCTCAACACACACAGGCCTTCTGAATTTTCTGAGCCACCTGAGCTGAGAATGACACAGAAGATATGCAGATTCACACAAAGCGATGTTCACCCCAGGTTATTCCCTCCTGGAATCATGAATATTTCATTGGAATATGCAGAGCCTTAGTTGCACTCCTCCCTGCTTTGATTAGACACATGGATCCACCAGATCTGCAGCCTCGTCAGATGTAGAGGTTTTCTCTACGAGCCGAGGAAAGCCATCAGAAGAGTTTAGCACCCATCATATTTAGTCTGGTTTCTTCAAATGTGTTTAAATCATTGTCATTACTGCATCCAGTTCTGGAGCCCCTATTACAAGAGGGATGTAGAGATGCTGGAGGGTGTCCAAAGAAGAGCCACAAGAGTGATCAGAGGGCTGGAGCAGCTCTGCTATGAGGACAGACTGAAAGAGTTGAGGCTGTTCAGTCTGGAGAAGAGGAGGCTCCCAGGTGACCTTCCTGTGGCCTTCAAGTATCTGAAGTGGGCTACGAAAAAGCTGAGGGACTTTTTAGGCTCTCAGGTAGTGACAGGATTGGGGGGAATGGAGCAAAGCTGGAGATGGGGAGGTTCAGAATGGATGTGAGGAGGAAGTTGTTCAGCATGAGAGTGGTGAGAGCCTGGAATGGGTTGCTCAAGGAGGTGGTTGAGGCCCATCCCTGGAGGTGTTTAAGGCCAGGCTGAATGAGGCTCTGGCCAGCCTGATCTAGGGTAGGGTGTCCCTGCCCATGGCAGGGAGGTTGGAACTAGATGATCCTTGTGGTCCCTTCCAACCCTGCTTGATTCGACGATTCTAAGGATGATGGATAGGGGAGCATACAGCCCAGTAAGCCTGTGCCTGAGCTCAGTTGGAATGAACCCCAATTTGACTGGAATAGAGCACAAGGGATTTTGTTTCATTTGTGATGCAGGCACAGACCTGTAGAACTGCTTCCAGTGCAAAGTGTTCACTTTGACGAGCTCAAAATTAATACACCTCTAATGTGGGCTTTCAGAACAGACCTTTTCTGAACACATTAGCAGATTTATGAAAAGAGAAGAGAGAATGCAACCCCAGCACATTCTGGGTCTCTCAAAATGAATACACACTGACAGTGCAAGAGCCAGTGATGTTTGAAATGTGCTTAGTTCTAGTAATTACCAAGTGTGGGGTTTCTTCAGAAGTTAGAGCTGGTCCCATCTGTGGGCACCTTCCCTCATTCCTTTCTTCTTACTGCTCTGTAGGTGCAGTTTCTCCCCATGCCACATCCAGAAGCCAAGGCTACTGCATTGCTTACGTTAAATCCCACTAAAGCCTCAGGGTGAAATTCCACAAGTTTTAATTGACCTAAGTCAGGGTGTTGTGGTTCCTGCCCTTCCTCCACCACCCGTTCCCATTCCCTCCCTACCACCAACACCAGCTTATGCCATCTGTGGCTAACACTAATCACTTTTTAAAGGGGAGAGGGTTGTTTCTCAGCCAGTTTAGCTCCCCAGGTGGTCAGATGAGCACTCACATCAGCAGAAAGGAGAGGACAGGACCACTGCAAGGCCTCATTGACTGGTGAGGAGGAGTTTTTCTCATTTAACAAGATCCAGTCAGCACATTTGACCTAAAGAGTCTGGGTTTGCTGCTTGTTCCCAGGCTCAGAGCTCTCATCCATTGGGATCACCTGCATAGTTTTGCGTGGTAGACTCAGGCCCAGAGTGTTTGCCATGAAGATGGACTCATGCAGTGCTACCATCTGATCCCCCAGAGCAAGTCAGATCCTGTAAGCCCCTGCTGGAGGACAAAGATTCTCTTGCGGTTGGTACAGTTTACACAATCCCCCTTGACTTCCTCCTTGCCATGATGAGAGGACTTCCTGTCAGGAAGGAGCTGATGGACGACATCACTCATCAGAGCTCCTCTTCAACATTTCTGCAGTCACCCACAAAACGTCATCCAAAGACTCAGACCTTCCCTTTTGCCCCAGGCCCATCCTCAGACCAGTGGAGGCTTCATAATAACAGCCAAACTGCAGAGTGACTTGTGTTGTTGCACAAGGATCTCACATGGCCAGGAATTATCCTCACTCCTCTCAGCTGTTTCTTACCTTAAAGGAAACCACCCTGTGGGGCTCATGATGAGGAAAGTATCAAGGAGAGCAAGAGGAGCTGTGCTCCTGGCTCTGTAGCATCATCTGGAAACTGAGTCTCCTCTCCTCTCGGTGGGCTGTGTCAATAATTTAAGCTGGTCCTATGTGTCTGGAGAGGAAGGCAAAATGCCTTTGTAGAACATAGAAAGCTGAGGAGTGGAGTGTACCTACAACCAAGCAGCCAACCAGTGGTCATGGCTGTCAGAGGACACTCAAGTACAGAGCTTCATTTCTAAGCACAAAATGCCAGGGCCATGAGGAAAGCACCACCTTGCCCACAAGAAGTGGGTGCAGCAATTCATCTACCACCTACCTGGAGTGACTCAGGGGTAGCAAGACTGAAAGCAGCCTCATCAGACCATACACTGTGGTACTCATAGGGACTTGGGGCATCATATCAGGTCAGCAGAAGCTTGCTTCATGTGTGCTCTGCTCCGAGAGCACCCAGCAGTGCCTGGTAGCACAGGCTGTCTGGAAAGTCACATCAGCTTACATCCAGCCTGGAGAAGAGAAGGCTCAGGGGAGACCTTATTGCTTTCTACAGCTACCTGAAGGAAGGTTGTATCCAGGTGAGGGTTGGTCTCTTCTCCCAGGCACCCAGTGACAGAACAAGGGGATGCAGCCTCAGACTGCACCAGGGCAGGTTTAGGTTGGATGTTAGGAAGAAGTTCTTCACAGAAAGAGGGAATTGAAAGAGCACTGGAATGGGCTGCCTGGGGAGGTGGTGGAGTCACCATCCCTGGAGGTGTTTAAAAGGGAGGCTGGATGAGGCACTTAGTGCCATCATTTAGTTAATTAGAAGGGTTAGGTGATAGGTTGGACTCAATCTTGAAGGTCTTTTCCAACCTGGTTAAATTCTGTGACTCAGGCAGTGAAGCTGGTGAAGGGTCTGGAGCACAAGGTTGGTGAGGAGCGGCTCGGGGAACTAGGGGTGTTTAATCTGGAGATGGAGGCTGAGGGGTGACCTCATTGGTCTCTACAACTCCATGAAAGGAGATTGAAGTATGGTGGGGGTTGATCTCTTCTCCCTAGTATCCAGGTGATAGAATGAGAAAAAGTGGCCTGAAATTGTGCCAGGAGTGGTTTAGGTTGGGCATGAGGAACAGTTTCTTTGCTGCAGGAGTGGTCAGGCATTGGAACAGACTGTCCAGGGAGGTGGTGAAGTCACCATCCCTGGAGGTGTTCAAGCAATGTGTGGCCATGGCACTTGGGTACATGGTTTAATTGCCATGGTGGTGTTGGGTTGAGGGTTGGGCTTGATGATCTCAGAGGCTTTTCCAACCTAAACAATTCTATGACAACACAATGCTACTCCCCCAGGAGCTTGCAGTTCAGCCAAGTACTTAAGCTCATCATCAGTGAGCAGAAAGAAGCAGCTAAACATAGAGGAGCTCATCCCAAGTAAGAAGGCCCAGCCAGCACCCATGGGGGATGTTAGAGCAATCATCAAGCCTATTCCTACCTAACCGGGGGGCCACCAGGCCCCCCGGCCTTTGAAACCCTTCACCATTCACCCAGTGTGCACCATGGAGTACTCACCAGTGATGACTGGAGGAGGATCCCTCTGCCCAGTTGGGCACAGCTTGGGGCTGCTGCTGTTCCTGGGGCTGATTATAAAGGGGAGTGGGCAGGGAGGGCAAAGTGGTCACACCTGGGGGGGGAGGAGACTCCAACAGAGCCCAGGTGCTCTGGGTTTAGGGGAATAGGGGGCAAATGCAGTGTGGGGTGGGAAAGGAGAAGTGATGGTGAATGGAGGGAGGTGGAGAGGAAAAGGATGGAGATGAAAAGAGGAAGATGGGGCAAAACAAAAGAGATGGAGAGGAAAGGGGGAAGATGGGGGGAAATGAAGGAGATGGAGAGGAAAGTAGGGAGATGGGGGAGAAGTGGAAAGAGAAAGAAAGGAAGACAAGACAGAAAAGACAGACTGGACTGTAAAAACAAAATATAAGGTGGTCCTGGCAGGGGGGGTTGAATGAGATGATCTTTTGAAGTCCCTTTGAGCCTCTAATGTTCTGTGGTTCTGCTTGACCCGGGGAACAAAACTGGAGAGTTATAACCATTTTAAGCCTAAATTCCCTACTGTTGCCCTCAGGTCAAAGACAGGGCCCTCTGAAGCAGACCAAGTGCTGGAAGCTGGAGGCATTTTGTGCTCTGTCTCTTTTAAACCAAGGGCTCAATCCCACTGTGCTGCCACGTCCCTGGATTACAGCTGGATGCCCATCATGGATTATCACAGCTGAGAAGCTGATCATTTGTCCCTTTGACAGATGAGAACTGAGGGCTGTCTGTTGACTCTGTTTGCACAGCACCCATCCAGTTGCTTGATTACTTGGACCATTTTCTAGATTTCCAACTCCCACTTCTGCAAGTGACTTCCTCCATCCCCAGCCTCACAAATCCACTTGCAAATTTCATATCTGCCTTGACACTTGCAACTCCTGCTGCCCCATCACAAAGAGCATCTCATCCTCAACAGGGTTTGTCATGGTTTTCAGAATGCAAAACAACCTAAGCAGTGCAGGGCTTAAATACATGGTCCTGCTGTAATCAACAAGCAGATTAAAGCATTGACCAGCTGGCTGAAAGAGATCTGTGACAAGCCATCAGGACTCCACAGAGCACACAGACTGCACAGCAAGGCAAGCAAGAATTTCTCAGGAATATGTTCAGTTCTAACACTATCAGACCAAGCTGCTCCATGTATCAGTCCTGCTGGACAGGCACTCTGCAGGCTTCTCAAAGCCAAAAGGCTTCTTTGGTTAAAGAAAAGTACCCATCTTCAGCAACAGCAGGTTTCAGTGGCCATTTGAGCATCTCGGCTAGTCAAGCAGGTTCTAATTGGCTGTAATTAGTACTCCTGCGAGCTTCCACATTCTTGTGGATTGAGACAGGGAAATACAGGATTGTTCCCTGACCTTGTGAGCATCAGAGGAAGTCAAAGGAACCCGTTCCTTTCTGATCTTTAGAAATCAAACGTTGCTGTGATCAGAGGAGGTAGAAGGCAAACACCGGCGCTTCTGGGAGCTGGCTGTGCACAGCCTGGTTTCTTCTGGGGCACAAACCACAACAGCCTTAACCTCAATCAAAAATAACTGCAAAGCAAGTTTGCTACAGACAGGAGGTTTCTTCTACCCCTCAAGAAGCCTCCTTTTATGCTTGCTTATCACTCATGTTGGGGCGGGCAGGAGGAGTGCAAACCACGGTGCAGCCACAGTAGATTCTAACAATACTGCAAGTGGTGAGAGGCGTAAGCTGGATGACCCAGTTGGGAAGGGTGGTAGCCAAAACAGCCTGAGCTGCCTGACATCTTGAACCCCCACATCTGTCACCAGTGGGCCGGAAGAAGAGCTCGTGACACCCGCACAGCCAAGCTGAGAAGTGCTTTACGCTCAGCAGGATCTGAACTGCTTGGAAAGGAAGGGCTGGGCTGTGCAGCTGATTTCCTCCACTGAAGCCACCACTCTGACCCTCAAAAGAGAACTTACAGACATGTCCACACCAACCCCATGTGCATCTTGCTCTCTATTTCTCTGCTTGGAACTCTTCATAGAATTATTAGGGTTGGAAAAGGTCAGTAAGGGATGTTGAGATGCTGGCATGTGTCCAGAGAAGGGTGACAAAGCTGGTGAGGGGCCTGGAGCACAGCCCTGTGAGGAGAGGCTGAGGGAGCTGGGGGTGTGCAGCCTGCAGAAGAGGAGGCTCAGGGGGGACCTCATTGCTGTCTACAGCTACCTGAAGGGAGGCTGTAGCCAGCTGGGGATTTGTCTCTTCTGCCAGGCAGCCAGCAACACAAGGGGACAGTCTCAAGTTGTGGCAGGGGAGGTCTAGGCTGGATGTTAGGAGGAAGTTGTTGGCAGAGAGAGTGATTGGCATTGGAATGGGCTGCCCAGGGAGGTGGAGTCACCGTCTCTGGTGGTGTTCAAGCAAAGCCTGAATGGGGCACTTAGTGCCATGGTCTGGTTGATTGGACAGGGCTGGGTGCTAGGTTGGGCTGGATGATCTTGGAGGTCTCTTCCAGCCTGGTTGATTCTGTGATTGTAAGTCCAACCTTTTAACCAACACCTCCATGACTACTGGGCCACGTCCCAAAGTGCCTCATCTATTTGTTCTTTGAACACCTCCAGGGATTCAGCTCCACCACCTCCCTGGACAGCCTGTTTCAATGCCTCACTACTCCTTCAGTAAAGAATTTCTTTCTAATATCCAAGGGTTTGCAGCAGCTTTTCCAGCTCGCATTTGGTTATCATGAGAAAGAACCATGAGACTCCAGTGATATTCCCTCTAGGCAGGGCAAGAGCTTCTGTTCTGCTCTGAGATTAGAGCTTGGGGGAGTCAGGAAGCTGGAGGAGCTGCACTCATGGGCATCTCTTTCAAGATGCATCTTACAGACATAACTCTGGTTCATGATCTGCCTAATCCCTGCACCGCTTGCCTCTAGGAGAACATAACACAGAAGTCTGTTCAGCCACTTCCAATACTTGTCCTCCAGCATTTACTGTTAACTGCTGTGGCTGGGATTCTGACTGGATACCTTTGTTCTTAAGCAAGATAGGTGCTCTTCCCATGTGCTGACTCCCAGCTTGGCACTTCAAACCTGCCTGTGTATCGTCTTCGAGAGCAGAAGTCAAGTGCAGCACTCAGGTGCTGTTTCCCAGCACTCCTGAGCAAGCCGTCATGGATTTCTCCTGCAGGCTCCATCCCTGCATGCCTTTCACCAGACTCTCCACTTACTGGTGTGTTTTACACCCTTAAGGCTAAAGCCTCTGCTAAGCCTTGTAGGCAGGTGGCATGATTCTTAATCCTTTAGCACCCAGGGGTGCTCAAAGCCCAGCCTACACAGGTAAACTTAAGCATATGCAAAAATCATCTGCTGAATCAGTAAGGATCTCTGCCCTGAGGAGCCAGGAACGATGCAGCTGCAAACCAGCAGAGGCTGCATTGCTGGTCCCAGCTGAGGAAGCAGCAAGCAGATACCAGCTTGGGCTGCAGACCTCAGGTTAATCCCCAGGTCTCCAGAGCAAGAAAACACAGGTGTCCAGGATAGAGAGAAGCTGTAGCCCTTGCCCAGGATGGCTTTTAGGGCACTTTGTGCCCTATGTACTTAGTCCTTGCTGTCCCTGCTGGTGTGCAGGTTGCATGAGATCCTCCAGCCATTTTGAATTGCTTCCTCTTCCTCCTCCACATCACTGCTAGTAAAGGGCAGCACCCAGCATAGCTCTCCTGCACACTGCTCTCCTGCACACTGCTCTCCACTCTGTCTTGTTTGCCTGGTGCTGGAGCTTGCCCAAGTTCAAACTCTCACCCTCATTGCTCATCTGAGGCCTTACAAGGAATCTGGTGCCCCATGGTGCCTCCAACCCCCTCCTTGCTCTCAGGCAAATCCAAAGAGGCTGAAATCCCAGTCCCTGCATCTGGGAAGACCAAGAGCATGATACAGTCAGGAGCCCACTCTCAAACACTGCTGCAGCACCGCAGGACACCATCATGTAACATGAAGATAACAAGACAAGTGGACATAACACATCATTACTTCCTACTACCACCTAATGTTCAGCTCCACAAGTTGGCAAGGTGCTCAAACATGCAGAGCCTGTATTGACCAGGACTGTCAGCCAGCCACAGCTACCCAGCAAAACCCAAAAGCCAGCAAAATCCAAACCAAGTTCCTCTTTCAGCCTGGGAGAGGAAGAAAGGGAAGGAAAGAGGGAAGGAAGACAGCAAATCTGCATTTCAGATGCTTGCTGAAAGGAACTCTTTATGTAAACACAGACATGCAACAGTGTTTTGCTCTGTACTTTCTCAGATGTTGCAAATACATCCATCTGTATGTGTGCCATGCATACACCTACATGGGAAAGGGTTTTATTACCTGTGCTAATGTTAGAGCCTTACATCACTCAACCCACCAGCCCTGCAGGAGCCACGCTGCAGAGTGAGCCCAGCCACAGTATTCTTTTGCCATCAGCTTCATGGGGAAGTGGCCCAGGTCCCCAGTTTCCTGGGGATCTCATAAAATCTTCTACTGAAACAAATGCTTTCATTTCCAGCACTGCAGGAATGTTTCTAAAGCAAGCAGTGCCTCAACTTTCCATTTAATCTTAAGAACTGCCCTGTGGGAGTGCTGCACAGGGCATTTGCTAGGGGAGGCCCAAAGCAAGAGCATACGTCTTGGAGCCAACCCCTGGGCAGAGTTTCCTTAAATCAGGCCAGATCCTGGTTACATTTACACAGGAGGATGTCTGGAGATGCTTCTGTGAGATTACCCTGGATTTCCAGAGCTGATGTGTTTGAACTCTCAATCCAACTCAGCCCCTGGGAGGCAGCTATCAGTTTTATTGTAGCCACCCCAAAATAATCTCTGCTCCCTCTTTCCTTTTTCTTTGCACAGGCTCAGGCAAAAGCACCACTCAGGAAAAGGACATGAGAGTGTTGTGCCACCAAAGCAAGGAGGGCAGCTTCCTTCGGTTTGGTTTTCTCAAGGAGGGAAGCAGATGCAGGAGCACTGTGCGGGCAGGGAAGTGCAAGGCCCTGCACGTGGATTCTCCTTTGTAGTGTTTGAGGCTGGTTTCTCACTTAGGACCAAGCTGATGACAGAATGGGCAGAGTTTTCACAGCTACTGCAGTTCTAAACACTTCCCAAAGATGAGCAGCTGGGGAAGGGAGAGAGGAACAGCTCAACCCTAAATCAGGCTTCAAAGAATCCACATCTGCCACCTCCAGGTCCAGCTCTGTAAGAAAAAAAAACTGATCTGCAGCAGACTCTGTGGCAGCAGAAATAAATCAGAGTGAAGAGGAGCTGGGATCCTGAGGAGGACTCCTGAGGGCATCTCCTGCTTCCCTGCAGGAAAGGGCGGAGTGGAGCATCCGAGAAATCCGCAGCTGCACCTGCATCCGTCACCGGCCAGACACAGAGGCCTTCAGTGCTCCATCTTCCCTCTGCTTCCTCCCTCTTGTCTTCCCTATCTCTGCCCTGAATAGGCAGTCTCAGGAGGAGCACAGTGCCCGGATTCTCTCGGGGTTTTACAGCGCATCCGGCACTCTGAATTATCCCAGTGGGCCCCACTCCAGCAGCCTGCCTGCCCCCTCCTCCTCCTCCTCACTGCCCGGCTCATGGCCAGCCTGCCTGGGGATGCAGGACTATGCACATCCTCAGCCCCAGGAAGCCTCCTCCCTCTGGCCACTGGCCCTCTGCCCTGGTCTGTCCCCACGGCTGACTCACACCAGCTGCCCTGGCACTGACCAAACGCCTGCTGCTTAGGGCTCCTCTTCTGCACACTCACTCCCTGTGGCCAAAGGGAGCCAAACGTACCCTGGACAAGTCTTTGCCACAAGTGGTCCCCCATATCCTTGCCTGAAGTGTCCCTGCCTGGTCATGTCCCCCCTAGAGCAACCCAATGGTGACAAGACACCTGCCCAAGTCACCATCCACCCCCCCACCTCCCCCCAATACTTCTCTATCCAGCTACAGTGGCTGAAGGAGCAGGGTGGGTATGGCGCAGAAGGAGGAACCACAGATGCTGTAGCCACACTTCCAGAGGAAGGCATGACGTGTGCTCAGGCTTAATTGGTTATTAATAACTTCTTTGTTGACAAGCCAGCCCTAAGGAGGAACCAAAATTCAAGTGCTTTTCTGGTGGAGAGCTCAGGCTCCCCTCCACCAACAACCATTCACGATTTCTCCCCGCAGGGTTTTTGTTCTGGGAGGTGGCAGACCTGCCCGGTGAGTCACGGTGGTGACAGCATGGTCCCCTCACCTACGCAAGGCTTCCTGCTTAGATTTTGTCTTTCTAAATCCTAGAAAAATAACAGATGCTGCTGCTGAGGGGGAGCTGCTCAGAATCTGTTCAAGCACCAGGCTGCGCATGGATATGGCCAAAGTCGTGGTTTCTTTAAAACAAGCCCTTTGGGAGCTGCAGAGCTCCCCTGTCCATCAGTGGGGTTAATCCTGTGGGCCAATGCTGCAGGAGCCTTCCTCCATGGCAAACAGTGACAGCAAACAGCTTCTACGCCCAAACCCCACCCTCTCTGCCCGATTCCTTTGGAGCTTCCAGTTAAAGGCTGGAGTTCTCTCCTCTGCAAATCAAAGCAGTGATGTGACCCTCTCCACCCCTGTGCTTTGCTGACAGCATGCAGCATGGGAGGTTTCCAGCCCTGACTATATGGAGATGGCTCCTGAGGACCCAGGTCCCACACAGGCTGCAGCACCATTCTACCCAGATAATGCTGGTATGGGGACCTCACCTTCCCCATAACCCACATAGGCATCCCAACTCCAAGGAGGGAGATTGGAGGTTGGATGCCACAGCAGTTTCTCACCACTGAAGCCTCTATCAGACATTCCCAAGGGAGCACTCATCAGGTCCAGCAGAAAACAGCTCAAGCAGCTTCAAGCAGAACCTGGTTTTACCTGGTTGGCAACACCCAGAGTTGACCCCAGATTAATCAGTGGCCACAGTAATGTCACAGAGCAGAGCTCAAGGACCAGCATACCACAACCATGGAGCACACAACAGGATGTGCTTCCAGCCAAGAACCAGGTTGCACGATCCAGATAGAGCTGAATGACTCAGTCGTGTCCAGGTGACACACAGGGAAACCATAGCCAGCTGAGGGAGGGACACCTTACAGACAAAGGGACAGTCCACCTCCTGCTCTTGGAGCGTGCCAGGGTGCCAAAGGGAACAGCAGGACCTCGTGAGCATTTTTAAGCCTGAACCACAGCAGAAGCCACCTACACTCCCCACCAGCCCAGGGCCAGCTGGTGCCCTCCATTTTCTTTCATAGAACCCAAGGAGATGAACAGCTTCCTGTGTTGCTGGTCCTGAGGATCGTCTCATGAGCAGTTAACATCCCAGCCGCCTTCCAAGGCAGCATGAGGAGGCCATTTGGAAGGACTTGTCTCCTCAGTAAGCCTTCTCTCACTTACACCATGGGCAAGAGAGACTCACTCTGATTTACTAGCCCAGAAAATCTAATGCCAGCCCAAGCCACCCTTGCAGACACAGAGTAGATATGACTCCATGGCTGTAGGGCACTGATGCCTCCCTCAAAGAGCCTTGCTTGACTGAATGTGACCAGCTGGCTCTGGGGCTGCTGGCTCCCCCTCCTCTAAACGTTTCCCTATGGGACAATGAAAGGTTCAGAGGAGCTTGATCCTCCCAATGCCAGCCATGCTCTAGGGTGTAAACAGTGACTCAAACTCCTCGGTGTGGGCAGGGCTTTGCAGAGAAGCAGCACACAAGAGTAAGTCACGACCTCTGCTCCAAAGGAGTTTGCTGCCTCTGACCTCCTGTTTACGGGCACTGACGTGGCATTTTCTAGCCCAGGATGTTGCTTCCTCTCTGCATGGGGCCTCAGTGGAGCATTCACTTCCTCCAGAGACAGAGGATCTCCATCATATCCCAAGATGGGTCACTACTGGTCTCCAGACAGGCAGGCAGCTAGCGGTGACTGACACCTCTGTGCTGTGCATAGGACCACAGAATCACAGAGCGGTTTGCATGGGAAGAGACCTTTGAAGGGCTCTGTCACCCTCACAGCAAAGAAGCTTCTCCTCCTGTTCAGATGGAACCTCCTGGGTTCCAGTTCATGCCTGTCGCTGGGCACCGCTGAAAAGAGTCTGGCCTCATCCTTTTGCCCCCCATGCTTTGAGTCTTGCAGAGCATTCAGCAGATCTTCTCTCAAGCTGCTCTTCTCTAGGCTCTCAGTCTTTGCTCCACACAGAGATGCTCCAGGCCCCCCAGCATATTCTTAGCTTCCACTACACTCTCTCCCTGTCTCTCCAGAACTAGAGAGCCCAGAACTGGACCCAGTTCTCCAGCTATGGCCTCACCAGGTCAGAGCAGGGGGGAAGGAGAACCTCCCTCAACCTGCGGCGCACACTTTTCTTAATGCACCCCAAGATGCAATTGGTCTTCTTGGCCCCAAACAGCATCTGGATGGCTCATGGTGAACTTGACCACCTTTTGCACAACCCCTGAGCTTGGTGGGCAGCTCTTTGCTGCTGGAGATAGAAGTGGAGGTAAACAGGCCGTGGGGTTTCTTCTCAGGGAAACTGCCCCTCGTGTCACACCAGCCCCTTCCTCTGTGGCTCTCTCAGGGCTGTGCCTTGCTGTAGAGTTCCTTTGTGTGCTGTGCTCTGCTGTGTTGTCCACCTCCAAGCTCAGTGCAGTGTGAAGGGGCAGGAGCTGTCCCTCTGCCAGCTCACTGCTACAATCAAATCTCCCCTAGACACCAGGATCTGTGGTGTGGGCCACCTCACATAATCCAGCCCTGCCACAATCCAGACTCAGCTAACAGCTCCACTATGGTAGTCAAAGCCAGACTTGACTCACCTTTCTCTCCCATCATCTCCAAACAGCACCATGAGCCATGGCACAACAAGGAGCCACAGAGGGCATCAGATGGAGAGGAGCTGGGGACATCAAGTTGAAATCCATCAGACAGAACCATTCAGGTTGGAAAAGCCTCTCAAGATCACCATGTCTAACTGATAACCCTACTTCACAAAGTTCAACCTAAACCATATCCCAAAGCACCACATCCAAATGACCTTTGAACACATCCAGGGGCAGTGACTCTACCATCTCCCTGGGCAGCCCATTCCAATGCCTGACCACTCCTGCTGGGAAAAAAAAAAATCCTAAAATATAACCAACAACAACAAAAATAACAAAAATAACAAAGCTTCCCAGGTCTGCAGTGGAAGCAGAAGAGGTTCCCCTCCTCTTCCTCACATGGGGATTTCTGCAATCAGGTAAACACAGGATGTTGATGAAATGCTCACTGAGCAGATTGGGCAACGTGGGAGGTGGCAGGAGCTCCAGGCAGCTAGCTCCCAGCAGCTGGCATGCACCCAGGGGGTGGTTGTATGGAGGGGCAGAGTGATGCCAGAGCTGGCTGCACCCTCCTCTGCCTATCCCCAGGGTCACAAAATTGCCCTGTGTGAAGGGAGAGTCAGCATGAGCTGGTGGTCAAACCCAGGGCAGGATGGGCCACTGCACCTCCATGGACCTTGTGGTCTCCTTGCAAGCTGGGCTGATGCTCACAGCATGCTGCACTGAGCACCTCGCTCCAGGCTTCAGGTTCTGACAAGATGGATGTAGAGATGGGGGTACAGACTCCCCAAGATCTCACCCTGCCAGGCATCAGCTCAGGACTCACAGCTGGTACTGTAGGGACAGACTCGTTCCTGCTCTGGTGCAGCGTATGCTGTACAGAACATGGCACTCGACAAGGCACAAGAGAAAAGATGGGCAGGGGGGGGGTGGAAATCACATACTTGTTTTGGTAGTTCTTGGATGTCTCAGACCTGTGGTTAGTGAGCCGTTGTCCCCCAAACTGAGCCTTACAGAGCTCTGCAGCATAGCCTTATGGCTGAGAGCTGGCTATGACAGGGGTCCCCGTCTCCTTGAGGTCTCTTATGGGACAGATTTGGGGCTTTCGTGAGCAGGCAAAAGGATTTGATCAGGGCATGAAGCAGCTGGAGTTCAGGAGGTGATGGGCATCTCCAGTTTTGCAGTACCAGGATGCTTGTTGCCTCTTTGAGGCGGTTCCCTGGAAGCAGAATGATGCTGCATGGATGCAGCTGGGTCCATTATGCTGAGCTCTGCTCCCCTTTGGGATCAGGGCACCACATCCTGCTCCTTGGCAGTGAGTCAGGATGGGGCACTCAGAAGCCAACTGAATGCAGGAGAGTTTGGCTCCCAGTTCAGAACGGGGGCTGCAAGCCCAGCTTGCTGCTCAGGTGTGGGTGCTGCCGTCACCCCCGCAGTGACCATGTGTGCTCAGTGACAAGCAGACCACGAGCAAGCCACAGGCGAGCTGCATGCAAACAGAAGGGACCTCACCCCTGGCCTGGGACTGTGGCCAGGGCAGCAGGAAGGAGCAAGGGAAGGGAAGAGGGGATGAGGAGAAGGATGTGGTGTGGGAAATGACTGGACAGGGATGCCAAAGGAGCCACTGGCTTCTTTAGAACCCGAATGGAGGGGATGTGTCACTGTCCCTTTGTCCCCAGTGTCCCCCTGGATACTGCTGCCATCTGCTGGCAGGACCCAATTCTGCTTCGGCCCCGAGTGCGGCCACTGCAGCAAGCAAGGCCTGGGGAACTTCTCTGTGACCTCCACTGCCTTGCACCCTACTCTCAAGCACCCAGGACATTGAGACGCCGTGCGAGAGTCTGGGCTGGCCAACCCGCAGTGCGCCCCAAGCCTCCTGGCTGCCAACCCGAGGGAGCCAGTCCCCAAAACTCCTCATGGTGTCCATCTGAAGCATGGCAGGCTGTCACCCCAGGTCAGGTGGCAGATTTCTACCCTGTCAACCCTTTCCCAGTGCTCAGACACCTCCACACCCATCTGACTCCCCAGCCAGTGCCTTACTTTGCAAGCAGCCCCCCTCCTGCGCATGGGCATCATCCGGTTCATGCTGGTGGAGACAGAGACAGGATCATCAGCTTGGCCAGCAGTGGGGTTAGAGCAGCAGCTCTGCTGGGGCTGGTTTCTCCAGAGATCATCCAGTTCCACTTCTCTCCAGAGCTGCCCTAAGATGGCCAATTTCCAGCTGCAGTTCTGTCCCCTGGGTCTTGCTGGGCAGCAGAGAGTTGCTGAGTCCTGTCCTACTCATGACGGATGTGCACATACCAAGCCTCTTCCCACGGCCCCCTTGCCCTCCCCAGCATTCCCAGCATCTCCAGTTCCCCAGGCACCAGCAGATCCCTAGGCTGTGCTAGAGATAACCATTAGGACATCCAGGGCCACCCTGCACATCTCTCTCCACTTCCCATGTGCATCAAGACCCTGAAAACAGCCTTGGTGATGTGTGCCATGGTTCAGGAAGTGGGATTAAGGTTTGTAGGAGCTAAATCACCAAGCTGATGGCCCCCACAGGGGCCCTGCAAGCACTGCAGTTCATTCCTTTCCAGGCAGATGGAAGAGGTGTCCTGCTCTTTGCTGGAAAACACTCAAATCCGTGGGCAGAGATTGAGCCACAGCTGTCCCCAGTCTAATTCCTCACAGAAAAGCAAAACCAGTGTCTGGGGGATTTTCCATGCACTTCACGCCCTGTCCCACACACACAATGGGAAGGCTGCATGGCACTAGAGAGCTGCCCGTGGGCAATGATGCCCTGCGTGCAAGCCTTGCAGACTCAGTGCCATGAAGAGTCACAGGAAGATGTTTTAGTCTAAGAGGGAAATATTTTTTCCCCTGTTGCTGAAAAGAAAAAAACAAAAACAAACAAAAAAACCCAAACAAACTGGAAAAAATCAACTCCCATAGGACCACCACACAGAAAGCCAGAGACAGCTGTGCTGAAGCCTCATGGCTCGGAGCTGGGACCTGGCACATGGGTTTCAATCTGATTTCCAAAGAAAGCAGATGTGTGCCTCCACCCTGCCTCCTGTGCCTCTGCCCATCCCACCCTCCCTCATTTATTTTGGCAGAAACAACCATCTGGCTCCCTGAAAGGAGGCTGGAGGCAGGTTGGGGCAGGGGTGGTCCGTTCTCCCAAGTAACAAGCAATAGGACCAGAGGAAACAGCCTCAAGTTGCACAAGGGGAGGTTTAGGTTGGGCATGAGGAACAGTTTATTCCCCCAAAGGGTTGTCAAGTCCTGGAACAGACTGCCCAGGTCAGTAGGGATGACTGCATCCCTGTAAGGGCTTCAAAGCTATGTAGATGGGTTTCTGAGAGACACGGCTTAGTGGTGACCTGAGTTAATGGTTGGACCTGATGATCTGAAAGGTCTCCCCCAATCCAAATAATTCTATGATTCCCACCAAGCCACCTCTCAAAGGCCATGCTGGCTGCTCAGCCCTTGCAAGATACCACAGACTCCCCCATCAGCAGCACCTCCTCGCCCTGCTCACCGAACACTTCACCCACATCCTCTACCTGTGTCCAGCCATTGCCATCCTGTTTCCTTCCAAACCCCCACGGCTCACAGCAGCGGTGGCATCAAGTTTTGCCACCAACTGACGCCCCCAGGTTCTTTTGCCCTGGCATCTCACTCCACTTCTCAGCATGTCTGGGCAGCTGTGCCCACCGGCAGCATCCCACGTGGTGCTCAGGGTTCGGTCCCAGCAGCACTCTTGACATCAACACAGCTTCCTGCCCGACGGCACCGCTACGCCGTGCGCTCACCCTGCACCCTCACAGCCCTGTGCCCTCGGAGCCCTGCACCGTGCAGCAGCCAGCCCCAGGCCAGCCCCACACCCCCAGCATGCTGAGCACCTAGGACCCCTTGCCACCACCTGGTGACAGCCAGCACCATGGAGTCGGTGGCTCTGTACAGCTTCCAGACAACAGCGAAGGACGAGCTGCCCTTTAAGAAAGGAGACACTCTAAAGGTATGGGGAGCAAGGGGGTCACCAGCCGTGGCGGGGGGGGCTCAGCACCTGCCATTATGGAGTCGGATGTTGGTGCTTTAGGGAACAGAGTGGGCACACAGCATGGAGTGATGTCATTGCACCTGGCTTTGGTGCCTGTTTGGGGCTTCCTGTGGGGTATCAGGAGCTGTCTTAAAGGTTTTGGGGGTGCAGAGCAGCATTGCCAGCTGTGGTGGGCACCACTCATGTGTGCCATCAGCCACATCTGCCAGAAGGCTCCCACCCGCGATGAGGCATGTGTCCTCTGTGGCAGGCCCTGGGGCTAGGACAAATTTTTGCTGTCCCACAGAAGCATTGGGGGATGCAGGGACCCATATGCCCAAATTCCCAGCCTCATGCTGGCACTGGGATGGATTCTCAGATGCCACTTGGGAATCTCAAAAAAAAAACCTTCAGAGATGGCTCGAAACACCCCCAGGGGACTGCAGCCCTGCGATGGGCACAAGAGCACCCACACCCAGCCCTGCTGCCCAGCCGCTCGCCCTTCTCCACAGGGCTGGCGCTGCGGCGCCAGCAGCTCCTCCTGGATCCCCAGCACCCAGCCGCCCCTCATGGGGTGCAGCCAGCCCCGGAGAGGACAAGGGTTACCGCAGGTCCCCAACCCCAGCGTGCTGTCCCTGCCTGCCCAGCGTGCTTTCCCCGCGGGGTTTCGGATCCTGTTTGCACAGCTGTGCCGGCCCCGGGCCCCTGCGTGGGAGGCTGGAAAATGGTGCCGTGAGGAAGCGAGTGTCAGCGCCCTTGCTCGCACCAGGATGCTTCCTCCCAAGAGCCACCCAGCTGCCACCTCCCCGGGGAGGACACGGAGCCTGCTGCCACCCTAGCTTGTCCCAGAGATAGATTTTACCCTCTTCCCTGAGCAGAAGTTTGGAGGCACTTTGCCAGCTACCTGAATCATCCACATCTATTGTGAACTGAGGAGTGCTGGGGGAAGCAGCCTGCCCTGTACAGGTGCCCCTAGACACCCCCTAACCATGTCACCTTTGTCAGAGACCCCCTTTTTCTGAAGTTTTGGTAGGGATTGTGGGGCCTGGGGCAGTGGTGGAGGTCCCACTTGGCTCCTGTCCCAAGAGGACTGCAGCCAGAGTGATGCCTCCCTGCTCCTCTCCCAACTTAGATCCTCAACATGGAAGATGACCAGAACTGGTACAAGGCTGAGCTGTACGGCTGTGAGGGCTTTGTTCCCAAAAACTACATCAAGGTCAAGCCACATCCGTAAGTACCTTCCCACCACAAGGACAATGAGAGCCTTAAAGTCCTGCTCTGGTAGCACCTACAGGCACTGGGACATCCTCTCCCACCACCAACAGTGCATCCTGCTGCCCAAAGTTGTGCCACAAGCCAAGGTGGTCCCACACATGGGAAAACTGAGTTATGGAGCAATGAGTTCTGCCTGCTGGGTCAGCCTGCCATTGCCACCACAGCCATAGGGGACAGAAGGCAGCAGCAGGGCCACATCCTCCCAACACACAGAAATTCAACCCTCACACCAGGCTGCCCACTAAATAAATGATAACTGGGAAACAACAAAGCACTGCAGGATTACAGCTGCATTAGACACAATCCTATTACTGCCTTATTAAAGCCCAGCTTAATCCAGCCCTGCTTTAACCTGTGTCTTCTGGATCATTATCCCTGGCAAATCCCATTTCAATGCCACAGCAAAACTTGTGGCTGGGAAGCAGGAACACGTGGGCTGAGGGCAGCCTGGGGCAGATCCTGTTGCCTCTCCACCTTTGGTGGACCAGCTGGGACAAGAATGGTGCAGCCTCTTCTGGGCAGCACTTGGAGGGCTGGCACTGGGAGATGCTCTGTGCCAAAGATGAGTGGCTGAGCAGAGCCTGTAGACAATCAGAGCCCATGGACAATCAGAGCCTGTAGATGAGCAGAGCCCATGGCTGAGCAGAGCCTGTAGACAATCAGAGCCTGTAGGCGATCAGAGCCCATGGTTGTGCAGAGCCTGTAGACGATCAGAGTCCATGGCTGAGCAGAACCTGTGAATGATCAGAGCCCATGGCTGAGCAGAGCCTGTAAATGATCAGAGCCCATGGCCGAGCAGAGCCTGTAGACGAGCAGAACCTGTAGACAATCAGAGCCCATGGCCAAGCGGAGCCTGTAGACGATCAGAGTCCATGGCTGAGCAGAACCTGTGAATGATCAGAGCCCATGGCTGAGCAGAGCCTGTAAATGATCAGAGCCCATGGCTGAGCAGAGCCCATGGCTGATCATTCACAGGGCAATTTTAACAGGTAATGAAGGGTTTCTACAGTCTGGAGCTCCCAAATACATGGACACAGCCTCAGCAGGGATGGGACATGAGGACTCTGCTGCTTCATCATGAGCCAGCAGTGTGCCCAGGTGGCCGAGAAGAACAACAACATCCTGGCCTGTACCAGGAATAGCCTGGCCAGCAGGAGCAGGGAGGTGATTGTGCCCCTGTACTTGGCACTGGTGAGGATGCACCCTGAACACCAGGGTCACTTTTGGGCCCCTTATTCCAAGAAGGGTATTGAGGGGCTGGATCAGGTCCAGGGTAGGTGAAGGGGAAACAGGTCTGGTGAGGAGCAGCTCAAGGAAGTGGGATTATTTAGTTTGGAGAAGAGGAGGCCAAGACATCTCAGCCTTCTGGCTCTTTACAACTCCATGAAAGGAGGCTATAGTGGAGTAGGGGTTGGCCTCTTCTCCCTTATATCAGCCAATAACATGAGAGGAAATGGCCTGAAATAATGCTAGGAGAAGTTTAGGTTGGAGATTAGGAACAGTTTCTTTCCTGCAAGAGTGGTCAGGCTCAGTCAGGTGGTGGAGTCACCATCCCTGGTGTGGACATGACACTTCAAGGGCATGTTTTAATGGCCATGGTGGGGTTGGGTTCATAGTTGGACTTGATGATCTTAGAGGTCTTTTCCAACTCAAACAATTCTACAGTTCTATGATCTCATTTTAGCAGCTGCCAGCAATGCAAGCAGGAAGTTTCATCCTGGCATGGAGAGAGTTTTCTGCTCTGCAACCTACCCCTCTGCCAGGGCTGTTCCCACAGAGGGCCATGGGATGTGGCAGGGAGTCAGAGGACAGGCAGTAAAGTGGAGGATGAGGTGTGTGGTGACACAGGTGACAGGATGTGGTCACAGCTGTTGGTGATGCTCACTAACCCTGCGTGGACAAGGCAGTGCACAGGGACATGCCTGCAACCCCAGCACCCTACTGTCCCCCCATGAAAGCACAGTGGTAAACTGGGGAGGGGGGAGACACTGGTGTGGGGGTCCCAGCCTAAACAGAGAGCTCAGCAGGGACCCTACTCCCACCCACACTAGAGCTGTCGGTGCTTCCATGCTGTGGGACTGAGATGTGGCACTGGGGTGCCCCATGTGCCAGTTGGTACCCGTGGTTGAGCCTGGTGCCCCTCACAGGTGGTACGTGGGCAGGATCTCCCGACACCTGGCAGAGCAGCAGCTCCTCCAGCGCAAGCACCCCGGAGCCTTCCTGATCCGTGACAGCGAGAGCACCCCGGGCCAGTTCTCCATCTCTGTCAAGTAAGCAGACATGGGAAGCAGATGGACACCTGGTGGGATGGGCAAGGGTCCCCTGCAGCCCCCATTTTGGGGGCTGAAGGCATCAGGCCAACCTCACACATGCTTCCCATACTGGTGCTGGGGAAGGGGTGAGCACTCTGCCCTGCCCAGGACAACTCAAAGGAGAGATGCTACCCCGCTTCATCCAGGTGACCAGCTTCACTCAGGGTCTCCCCACTTTAGTCTCCCTTCCACAGCCTCATGCTCTGCTTCCATCACTACTGCTGCCCACTCCCTGCCTGCACCACTGGCCTCCATCACTGGGGTGTCCCTCAATACAGCCATGTAGGTCACAACAGGGCTGGGTCCAAGCTGCAAGCACAGCCCAGGGGATATATCCTGGAGGAACAAGTTGTCCAGAGCATCCTCAGGGACAAAGGGACACAGCATCTCAATGCCATGGGGCCAGTGATTTTGGCAGTGTACCAACAGGCAGAGCCTGCCCCTTAGCCTTTCACCGCATTGCTGCCCCTTGCCTGCCTGGGGCCAGGGTAGCAGGAGCCAGCCCCAGGCCAGTCGGGCACTTTCTCACGCTGCTAATCTCTAATTAAGCATTTAAGGAGGTTCTTGCTCATAATGAAAGGGAGCCATCTTCTGCCCCGCGTCACCAGCGTGGCCAAGTCCCTGCCCCTGCCCGGGGGCCTGGCAGCAGCAGGTCCTTGCCATGGCCCCATGCCAGCCCCACATTATGGGCACCCTCACCTGCCACCTCCAAGTACACACCAAAGGGGTGCCACCACGTGGAAATCCCAGCCAACCCTCCCCATCCTCCTGCAGCTTAGGGTCCGTGGGGTCCCTGGGAATTTGGAAACCCAAACCCAGCCGCTGCAATCTCCTCCCCATACATGTGAAGCTGAGACCTGCAGCTCTTGCTGCTGCTCCCCTTGGTGGTGAAGCAGGAGGATGAGAAGGCTTCTGGTGAGGTGCAAGGACCACGAGATCCCCAGACCCTTCCCAGTGAGCCCTCCCAGAGCTTTGAGGAAAGTCCAAGCTGTGCCAGCACCCAAGCCCATGACTGCCCTGCTCTCTTACCTGTCCTGCATGAGCAGTTTGACCCTCTGTCCTCAGATATGGTCCCTGTCACTCCAGGGTTGGTCACCTGCCCTGCACATGGCCAGTGGTCTGCCAGTCCCAAGCATCCCACTGTGCTGAGAGTCACGGCCAGGCACTGAGCTTCAGCCACATGTAGGATGGGCTGTGGTGAGTCTCACCTGCAGGTGTGTGTCACTCATCTGCCTCATCAGCAAAGCCAGGGCTGACTCTGGTGCCATCATCACCCCAGTCATGGCAGGATGGGTGTAGTGGGACCTGTGGGCACAAACACACCATGCACAGGCTCTCCAGAGAACCAGCCCAGCCAGCAGCCCCTGTGCTTTACCCATGATGGCAGGAGGGTGTCTAGGTGCTGCCAGCATCCAGAAACTGGAGTAACCTCCATCCTCCCTCTGCAGCTATGGGCAGCATGTCCAGCACTTCAAGGTGCTCAGGGAGAAGAATGGCAAATATTTCCTCTGGGAGGAAAAGTTCAACTCTCTAAACGAGCTGGTGGACTTCTACAGGACAACCACCATCTCCAAAAAGCAGCAGATCTTCCTCCGGGATGAGGACCAAAACCAGGAGGTACCACCAGGGGATGGGGCTATGGAGACACACAGAGCTGGGGTGTGAGGCAATGGCAGCAGGGCCAGGCTAGGAGCCTACATGTGGTCCCTTGGGGATCCTGCATCACTTCCCTTGTACCAGAGCTGCCACCACTCTGCTATGGTCCACTGGGAAACTGAGGCATGGGCTGTATCCGTGGGTCAGCAGCACTCTCATGGTCTCGCTTTGCCCTGGACTCTGCACCAGGCAGACAGGGACATCCCAGGCACCTGGCTGGCACTTGGCCCCACACTCAGGCTCTGCTTGAGGCAGCATCAAGCAGAATAAGGTGCAACAGCTGGAGACAAGGTGGAGAAAAGCCACCAGTGCAGCTCGGCAGGGCAGCTCACCCCAAACCCACACCATTGTCCCTTGGGCCAGGAGTGATGCCTGAGGCAGGGTGGCAGAGCTTGGGATGGGTTGCAGCCAAACCCTGGGGTGGTGATTGCAGAGGCAGTGAAACTGCCTGGGGGCTTGAGCTGGGGGTGGCTTCAGCACCCAGAAGGCCTCAGAAAGGAGAGGGATGCCACCTGCCTCTGAGGGGCAGGAGTCCTCTGGGCACCCATCTTGAGTCTCCCAGGCACTTATGTGCCCTGGGGTGCTCCTTTGCACCCCAGGCTCTGCCCTGTGCCCCATGATGCTAACTGACACCCCAGGATTTCCCTTGTACCTGGGGCTGTCCCCAGCACTTAGGGTCCATAGCTACCCCAGGTACCCCCACACCCTCTATGCTCTGGATCCCCAGGTGGTCCTCACCACGCTGTGACATGACATCTGCATCACCACAGGAACTCAGAGTTGCCTAGGGCAGAGGGGCTGGTAGATGGGGATCACTTCTCCTCCCGCCAACCATTTGGCCCCGACTTTCCTCCAGGTGAAGAGACCCAAATTCGTGCAAGCTCAGTTTGACTTCTCAGGCCAAGAGGGCTCTCAGCTGCCCTTCCTCCGTGGGGACATCATCGAGGTCCTGGACTGCCCTGATCCCAACTGGTGGCAGGGGAAGATCTACGGGCGCGTTGGCCTCTTCCCCCGTACCTACGTCCACCCCATCCGCAAGTGAGCTGCCACTGGTGCTGTGGGCGAGCCAGAGGGACCATGGCCCCCACTGCCCCCCACTAATCGGAGCTGCCTCATGCTGCCCATGGACTGCACATCCATTGTCCCCACAGATGGTGTCTGACAGCTCACGAGGTCCCAGTGCAACGTGGGTTGTGCTGGAGGTGGACCCCTCAGCCATGGCTCTTCCCCCGCCCCTGGCCTGGGAGACCTCCACCAGCCTTGGCATCTCCTCTTGCTGTGGGCTGACAGCCCTGCTCTCCAGGGAACATTGAACCAGGGCCACAAAAACTGTTCCAGAGCCACATTCCAGTGGGATGACAGCAATAGAAGGGAAGAGCAGATGTGTCCCAAACCTATGCTCCTCTCCAGACCCTGTAGGCAAAGCCTCAGCTCCAAAGAGGCCTGCAGGCAGCCAGGATGCAGCCAGGCTTGGTAACTCCACAGAAGGGTGCTGGGGCACAGGGTGCTCCGGGAAAGCTGCTCCAGGGGGAATCAGTCCTGTGGATGCTGCAAATTGTGGTGGGTTTTAATAGTGCTTTTTTATTTAGAGCTAGTAAAATGTCTTTGGGTGGCACCCTCAGGTGTGGGGGCTCCTTCTCCACCGCCACCGCGGTGATCCCATGGCCACATTCACACATCTGCTGCTTAACTGTGATTTTGCTTCCCCTGCAGCTCCCACTTGCTTACCTCAATATCTCTCTCCGTATGCCCTCTGCCCCTCAGCCCCCATTTGCCCACTCCAGTATCTCTCCCCAGGCCCCTCCTGGGGACTCACTACACCCACAAGTACCACTCACAGCTCCCCAGGATGCACTTAGAGTCCATTGTGCTGAGAACACCAAGCTCATTACACCAGTGGATTTAAACATCCCACGTCCCAGGTGTGCCAAATCAAAACTGACACCCAAATCCCCATTTCTCCCCCTTGCCAGAACTTTCCTCCTCTCCAGAGGCTGGCAGGCTGCTAGGCAAAATAGGCATAGCAGAAAATATTGACACACATCAGGACAATGGCATTGATGCTGCAGACATGGGCCCAGAATTGAGACTCCCTGGTGTCCTTGAGGGATGTGACCAGGAGTCCCTCACTCTTTGATGGGTGCTGGTTGCCTGGGGTGGTTGAGGAGGAACCTGGCACAGAAAGACAGAGAGTGAGTGATGCAGAGAGTTGTGGGGACTGGCCACCTCCCAGTGAATGGCACAGTCCTGGGGAAACTGAGGCACAGGGCATCCACCCCATCCTGCTGCCTGTTACAGGTAGGGACCAGTGATCTCTGAAGTTGCCTCTCCTGATAGACACCCCAGAGGACTCACTCACCATCAGGGGGTCCATGGGATGTGTCATCCACAGAGGGCTGGGGAAGCTTCCCTGAGAGGGTCCACCAGGTGAGATCCTTCAGCTAGAAACCAGAGAGAGATACGGTGAGAAAATACCCCCAGAGCAAACCCCCTTGGGGACTCCCTCAGCCATGCTCAGGGTGCACCCAGGTGACACCAATACCTCAGACCAAGGAGGCTGGGAGTGTGGATGAGGCAAGGATGAGAGGTCCTAAGTGCCTCCCTCACCTGGGATGGAGGTGTTGGGGGGCTCATCAGGCTGCCCCCCACCACGATGGCCCCCGTGGTGGCACAGAGCAGCACAGCAAAGTGCAGGTAGTGGATGTCAGCAAGCAGCCAGGGCCGGCGGTCAGGGACCCCGCAGTGAGGCGTGGGGTATGCCAGCTCCAACCCCATCCTGGCCAGTCCCAGCACCAACCCCACCATCAGGCCCCAGAAAGCTCCCTGCAAAGCAAAAGTCCACAGTGGAGTGGCTGGAGGGGGAACAGTAGCCCCACAAGGGTAATATACCCCCAGGAGAGCTGCTTCCTCCAGCCAGCACTGGGAGAGGGTCGTAGAATCAGAGTGGTTTGGGTGGGAAAGGCCCTTTAAAGGTCCCTGCATCCTGGCCAGCCAAACCCTGTCCCAAATTTGAACACTTTCTACAGGAGATGTCCCCTGTCAGCCACATGAGCCATGCCACACTTGATGGTCATGCGTGGTGGCACCCACCTCTTCCTTCTGTTTGCACCACCCACCCACCAGCTCTCTAGGATACACCAGCCAGGCTCAGTTCCTCTTCCCAGCTTCTCCAGCATCACCTCCCACTGGGTTCCTGGGAGCTAGGTGGGCAAGGAATTGTTGGCACCACGCTGTGACCTCAACCCATCCACCCTCAGCACGTACCTGCTCGTTAGCTCGGGGCCAGAAGACAGCCAGGAGGAAGACAGCAGTGACAGGAGGAGCCAGGTAGCTGGTGACAGCCTGGATGTAGATGTAGAGCTGGCCACCACTGGAGCTCTGCAGAATGGGGATCCAGACCACACTGAGGGCCACCAGCACCACTGTGACCATCCTGCAAGCAGCAACACGGCACTGGATGCAGTTCTTGTCCTACCCACTCACACCTCTTCGCACCCACAGCTTCACCATGGTGGTGATGGGTCCTGGAATCAGGGTTTGGGTGCCAGCACTTGTGCAGAAGAGCTGGCCAGAAGATGCAGGTGGGACAGCAGCAGGGTGATCACCACCAAGTGACATCCCCGGGAACATGGAAGAGGCTACCTATGGGAGTGCTGGCTCCACCCAGGGTGGGCAGGTGCTCCACAGGACCCTGCCCCCAAAAAGGCTGCTAAGATAGACCCCAAATAGGGAAGCAGCAGACAATGGGCACTAGTGCTGTGAAAAGCCCCTAGCTGCACAGCCTGGGTCCTCTGGCCGGCTTTGGGTGATGCTCTCAGCATCCAGCCAAAGCCCCCACCTGAGAGATGAGGACGTGAGATGAGTTGCCCCGTGCTCAGCTCCCCCCAGCCAGGCTGTGGCAGAGGAGTGCATTTGTCTCCCAGCACCACCCCCACTCTCAGCCAAAGCCCTGCAGCATCACCCTCCTCCAAAGCAAGAGGTCTTGGCCAGACCCCAGCTTTGTGGGCCCAGTCTGAGCAGGTGGGCTGAGCAGGACACATCCCAGAGACCACCATATTTATAGCTCAGCCCATCTTGTTTACAGCTTCCCAGAATTACCTCCTTCTCCATCTGCTCAGCTTAGAAAGCAGAACTGGGAGAAAATAAGAGGAGGGGAGGCAGAAAAAGCACTGAAGGCATCTCTAAGCCAGAGACCCCACAGCCTGCCTGGTGCTTTGGGAAAAGGAAGCAGGTGGGGTGTAGAATGCACCTCCTGAACCAAGGGGCAGGAAAAAAAACTGTGTTGGGTTCATCTTTAATGAACAGAGAATGCCAAAAGGTCATGGAAGGAACGCAGGAGCACAGTGGTGAGCTGAGGTTGGTGAGTGGCCTTAAGCCCGCTGCATGCAGCCCGAAGTAGGGATTTAGGCAAGGATGGAGGAAGAGCCTAGCACCGCCTAGGGGGCATTATTTGAAATCCCAGATTCAGGAACTACCAGCAAATTCCTTCTCTCCTCTCCCGAGCTGGGTGGGGCATTTCCACCCTGGCAAGTCTGGGGTGCTGCTTGTGACCCTACTTCAGCAATAACCCCCAAGCCATCTGTCCCTGTACTGTCAGGGATGGAGAAGGCAGAGCCTCGCACAGCCTGCCACAAGGGCTGGAGGGATTTGGGCAGGACTGAAGGTCCTCACCAGCATGCCATCGCCTTGGCACAGAGCACACATCAAATATTGGCGAGGATTTCCAGGCCAGTGGCATGGCTACCTCAGGAGCTCAAGCCAGCAAGTGCAGGAACCGGGAGATCTCTCTGGTCACACAAGCCAATACCTTTTCTCCTAGGCAAGGGCATGCCCACTTTGGTGTGTACAGGAGGTGGTTAGGTTCCCAGAGCCCTACTGAGAGACAGCTTCAAGCCACTTGTGTCCATGCTGGCAGGTAAGAAAGCCTCAAACCTGCAGCTTCAGCAGCTTTTTAATCCTCTCTAGAAGGTTTATGGTTTGCTCTGTGCCCACAGGGCTGTACAGCAGCAGCGATTGGCAGCACCCTGCTTGCATCAGCCACCCAGTGCCGCCTGCCTCGGGCAGGCAAAGCCTTTCCAAACACTCAGGAGCCATCCTCGGAAAGCTCTCAGGCTGCATTGTCACCAAAGCCAGTGTCAGGGAGAGGCAAGGCAGCCCCTGAGCCAACCACCCCAGTTCTCACGGAGGAGTTGCGCGGGACTGTGGTTCCCCGGGATTGTTGCCCATCTCCTTCGCACCCTCTGGAGATGGAAGATGCCAAGAAGTAGCTGCTTCTGGAGCTGCCAGACCAACCAGCCCTCCCTGCAGCCCCAGCACAGCCCAGCCAAAGCCCTGACCCAGATTCTCTCCTTGTTATTGTCTGCCCCACGCCGAGGACACTCCCCGCGCACCCCAGCACCGTGCAGGGCATTCCCCAGTGCTGACTCTGCTGCCTGGAGCGTGGCACCACGGGCAGGCTCCTGGGCTCCCTGCTGGCACCTGCCATCCCACAAGAGCACCCAGGGCAGTGCTGTCCTTTGCCACCTGGCAAAGGTCCCCCGTGGACTTGGCTTGTGACTCTGTCGAGGAGCCACCAGTAGTTCTGCTGGCAGAATGGGCTGGAGGCAATGAGGGCACAGCCCTGCCCCTCCAAATGCCCTGTCTGCCTCTCCAGAGCTTTCATACATCAAATAATCCACGGGATTGTTTTCCTTTCATAAACTCAGGCACTCTGCAAGCTTCTGGGCACCAAAGGTAGATCAAAGAGGGCTGGACCAGCCTCACCAGTCTCCTTGTGAAACCCTGGGTCTCCTCGAAACCCCTGGTCCCTACCTGCCCACCAAGAGCAGCTCTCGCTCACCAGCTCCCGGCCTCAACTTCCTCCAGATGTCCATGGTGAAGAGGGTGCTGCTGCTGTTGAATATGGAGGTCAGGGATGACATGAGTGCAGCCATCATCACTGCAATCATCAGACCCCGCAGCCCTAGGCAAGAGAGACACCATCAAGGAGGGGCTGAGCTCCAGGGGATGGGATGTGACATCCCCAATACTTCACCTAAGGTTAGTGCCTCCCCCTCCTCAGGCACATGCTGGAATCTCCATTGGAGCAAGAATAGTTTTTGGGGACACCCTGCGATACTGAGACCCTCTACTGCCTCAGGATTACCCACACCCATCCCCATCACCTCTGGAGTCACCCTTGGAGGGCCTACATGGGTTGTCCCACACATGGAACCCACCCAGACCATCCATGGGGTCTCCCCAACATCTGAGCCATGATGAACTTCATGGGCAGCCCTGGGTTGCAGCAAAGTCCTGTCAAGAAGGAGATGCCCTCTCCTACCCATCCACTTACCACTGGGCATCAGCTCAACCACCAGCTTGGGGTAGGCAATGTTGGAGCAGCCCACAGCAGCTCCACACACACGGGCACATTCCTCAGGGTCCACACAGGCCACGGTGTCTGTATGACAGGAGTAAGTGACATGGCAGAACCCCTCATAGACAGAGGACCACCCCAGTACCCCCTCCCTCCCTTTGCACTCTCCTCTACTGAGGCACATATTGACCCATCACTAGGGCCACAATACCCAGATGTTAACAGAGGACCAGTGGAGGAGGCAGAGAGCACAAAGACATGGAGGGAGCAGGATCATCCCATATGCAGATCCACCTGAGCCTCAACACAGGCAGGATCCAACCCAACAGCATCACCCTCACTTCCCACTGCCTCGCGCTCAGCCCAGCTCTAGCAAGATCTACCCCTAGAAGCCTTCCACGCATAGTGCCAAACCTCGAGGGGATTTCCAGAGCTGGGATGGGCCCCACCAGGACCTAAGGCTATGGCTGGAGGCAGGAGAGCTCCAGGGGCAGGCTCTGCCTGTCCCCATGCAGGTTCATGCACCGTTGCAGCAATTACCCTCCACATGGGCAGCACCCTGGGATGTGCTCTCCAGGCAGCTCGCCAGGACAGTCAACGCCCATCAGCATCTGTGCCTCAACCAGTGCTAAACCCTTCTTTTGTTTTTAGGTTTTCTTTTTTTTCCCTCTCTTTTTATTTCCAGTTATGCTCTTAAAATATTGAAATGAGTGGAAATTAACATCAGGCATAAGTATGGATGGGCTACATGGCTCTCCAGGCTGAATCTGCCCATCCAGGAGCACAGCTGAGCCCTGCACACAGCTGGGAGCATCATTGTGGTCATACTGCATGCTGATCTCCCTGCCAAAGTGGGGTGAAGGATTGCCTCCACTGGTAGCAGCAGCTGGAAGACAAAGACCAGCTGGAAACACCTTGGAGATTTCAGTAATGGAGTGTGGGGTATGATGGGGTCTGACAGGGATGGAGCAGAACCATAGAATCATGGAAGGGGGGGTGGTGGAAGGGAACTCTGGAGGTCATCCAGTCCAACGCCCTGCTAAAGAAGGGTCACCTAGGACAGGTCACACAGGAACACCTTAGACAGCTCTTGAAAGTCTCTAGAGCAGGAGACTCCACAACCTCTCTGGGCAGCCTGCTCCAGGGCTCTAGCACCCTCACAACAAAGAATTTTCTCTTCCTCTTCAGATGGAACCTCCTGGGTTCTAGTTTGAGCCCATTGCCCCTTATCCTGTTGCACCACTGGACAGAAACTGGCTCCATCTGTTTGCCCCCCACCCTTTAGCTTTTGCTGAGCATTGATCAGATCCCTTCTGGGGCTGCTCTTCTGGAGGCCCCAGGTCTCTCAGCCTTTCCTCACAAGACAAATGTTTCAGTCCCTTAATCATCCTCACAGCCTCCACTAGACTCTCTTCAGTATTTCCCTGACCCTCCTGCATCGAGGAGTCCAGAACTGGGACCCAGTACTCCAGCCATGGCCCCACCAGAGCAGAGTAAAGGGGGAGGAGAGCCTCCCTTGACCAGCTGGCCACACTCTTAGGAGCACAATGCAAGTTGCAGGCAATCACAGGCAACACTCAGCAAATCCCAAGGACACTAAAAAGCCCAGCCTGGGCCACCTTTCCCCAGGGTTAGACTCAGCACTGAGATTTTGGTGACTCTGTCCTCCAGCAGCTGTGAGTAAAGCTGCCATCACTGCTCCCTGCCTCAGTTTCTTCCTCCCTAAAACACCAGGTTGTGCATGGCTCCATGCAAATGACTGGTGGCTGGTGGGTGGAAGATGCTCCAGAGGGCACATCAGTGTCTGGGTGTCATCACCCTGCCAAAACTCCCACTCCAGGGCTCAGCTCTGCCACCAAAACCCTTGGTGGGAACCAGAAAGCAAGAGCCAAGCCTGGCAATGCAACTGAAACCCCCAAGCTGGGAGCAGAGCCCAGCATTGTACTCCACTACCTTGCTTTGTCATTAAACCCTCTGCTAGAAGTGGGAAATTAATTAGGAGCTTGTAATTAATGCTTCCATCTGCAGGCAGGAGGAGCTTGCCTTAGTGCTGGCTGCAGAAGCAGGGCTGTGTCTCTGCTGCATGCTGTCTTTCCGGCTGGGTCAGCCCAGGGTGGCCAAGCAGGGACATCCATAATGTTGGATATCAACTCCTTTGGCCATGGTGACCTTTCCCTGCGATTCAAGTGCTAAATTCACCACGTGGCCTGGGGATGGGGGAACCCAAGTATATCTTCACCTCACACAAGGGTCAGAGATGAAGCTCTGCAGTTTCAAATCATCCCAAGAAGCAAGGCTGTAAAAACCAGGGCATCACAGGAGAGATGAGACACTGTGTTTATGCCACCATCTAATAAATCATGAGCACACACACACCCTGCTGAGGAGACCATAAACCTCTTTGCACAATAAAAACAGAGCCAAGGCAGCCAGCAGAGGATGAGGTAGGTCCAACCACAGCACGCTCCAGCCACACCATGCACACCCATGCACAATGCACTGGTCTTGATCTAGGGCATCTCACGATCTACCAGAGCTGGGTCACTCAAACTGGGAATGACAGCCAGGGCTGGAGTCCTGGAGGTTCCCTATGGTTGCTGGCTGACCATCAGGGCTGGGATTTCACCTAAAACACCCAGTTTGGCCTCCAGCACCCCTCGCTGCTCAGCCTGTGGTGTGGAGGTGACATCCCACCACTGGGGAAGTCCACATTCCATAAAAACACCAGCTCCATCTGGAAACTGAATGCTTAATTCCTCTCTGCTTTCTGATCCAAACTTCCCTGTTTCCCCTGGCACCATTGCCACCTGCTACACATGACAGACCAGAGCTGGGCACAAAACTGGCACGTGATTGTGCACCTGGGAAGGAGCAAGGGGATTTCAGCCAGCCTTTATTGTGCACTGACATAAACACTTTCACTGCAGTGCACGGGGAGAAAGGCCACTAATTCCCCAGTACTGTCACCTCAACCTGCCACAGCCCAGCTTTGAAAAACTCTGCTGGAGTTTCAGGCTTTGAAAAGACCTCTAAGATCATCAAGTCCAACCACCAACTCAACACCATCATGTCCACTAAACCGTGTCACAAAGAGCCACGTCCACATGGCTTTTGAACACCTCCAGGGATAGCGACTCCACCACCTCCCTGGGCAGCCTGTTCCAACCCCTGACCACACTTGCAGCAAAGATTTTTTTTCCTAATCTCCAACCTAAACCTCCCCTGGTGCAACTTGAGGCCACTGCCCCTCCTTCTATTGTTGGTTACCCGGGAGAAGAGACCAACACCCACCCAGCTCCAACTCCCTTTCAGGGAGTTGCAGAGACAGAAGGTCTCCCCTCAGCCTCGTCTTCTCCAGGCTGAACAACCCCAGTTCCCTCAATCACTCCTCATCAGAGCTATTCTCCCCTTTCTGCACATTTCTGACTCGTCTTTCCCTCCAAGTCCTCCCTGGGCTCAGAACTTTGCAGCCAGGAAGCCCTGGCTGGGGACAGGGCAGCCAGGAAAGCTGTGTGGCCACCATACCTGCAGCGAGGAGCACTTTGATGGCCAAGCAGCCTGGCAGACAGGTGGCTTTGCCTCAGGAGCCTGACTCAAGCGGGGCTTTCATTTACACGGCTGCATATCCAGGTGAGCTGCACCAACGCCAGGGAGCGAGACACAGCCCCTGGCACTTCCCTTTCATGCATCAGTGCAAGAAATCTGACCTCGATTCCTGAAATCCATCCTTATCTGAGTTTCCAAGTGAAAAATTGCCACACTTCTGGCTTGGGAGAACCAGATGATGAATCCAAGGAGGGGGGTTTGCCCATCTCCCTGTTATTAACACAATGGCTCAGTGAGGTCTAGCACCATGTGTGTGCTGCAAGCCTTGTGCCGAAGCAGAGGAGGGGTTAGAACAGAATAAGGAATGGAATGGAATGGAAAGGAAAGGAAGGGAAGGAAGAGGAGGAATATTTCAGTTGGAAGAGCCTTATAATGATCATCTGCTCTCACTTCCTGACCACTTCAAGGCTGACCAAAAGTTAAACCATGCTATTCGTGGTACTGTCCCAAGGCCTCTTAAAGACTGACGGGTTTGGGGCATCAATCACCTCTCCAGGAAGCCTGTTCGGGGGTTTGAACACCCCCTCGGTAAAGAAACTCTTCCTAAAGTTCAGTTTAAGTCTCTCCCAGTGCAGCCTGGAATCTTTACGGCAACCTGGTGCTGCCCAGCAGGACACACCCGGGCTCCGAGCTCCGGCACTAGCATGGGGGTCCTTGCAGGCAGCCCAGGAGGGGTTAACCACATAGCAGAGCTGCCTTCCTGGAAAATATTGACTTACCACTGGGCCGGGGAGAGCTCTCAGGGGAGAGCTGCTGTTTTGTGTTAGACAAACACCCAAACCCCTCCCCAGCCACCCACCCACCGAACCTCCCGCAGCCGCAAGGTCCCCAGGGGGACTCTCGATCCCAGGTGAAAGTGTAAGGACAACATCAGCTGAAAGAGTTAACGTGGAGCCGGGCTGGGAATGTGTGAAGGCAGCATGTGACTGCAGGTGGGGCAGGGCGGAGTGATGAATCACTCTTTTGCTTTTCCTCTTTTCACTTCTTGCTGTTACCTGTCCAGCCCCGGCACTGCACGCTGGCAGGAGCCCCAAATCATCAACCAGCCAGCCAAGGCGATGCACAGGAGGCTGAGGGACAGGTTTGCTGCCACCAAACCCACCGGCTGACCCAGCTCTCCTGGGCGACAACCACGGACATCGGCTGCGGCGAGAAATCCTGCTTTGCTCTGCCCTTGATTTAAGCTGAGTTTCATCCATTTGTTTTCCACTCTTTCTTTTACCCGCTGCTGCCGTTGCCTTGAGGGAGCAGAGGATGAGAAGAGTGTGGACGCGGAGGTAAAGGACCTTCCTTGGGCCATCTCTGCTCTGTTGCACAGCCACGGCCGTGGGGAGCTCCAGGATTTCCTCGCCCGGAGCCGTCTTGCTGTGCAGAGCCAGGAGCAAGCACGAAACTCAATCCTCCTTCCCGGTGGAGGAGAGCTCCAGCGCGGCAGGGGAAGGGAGCAGCTCATTTCCCCAGCTGCACGTTGAGCCAGGGAGGGTGAAGCAAAGCGAAATCGTCTGCATAAAGGCTGGGGAAGCAATAACCCCTGAGTTATTGCCGACATCCGGCACTCGCTGAGGGTACAGAGTTCCCTTCGGAGGAGGTATCGGTGTGTGCAGTCACCATGGCTTTCTCCCAGGTGCAGTGCCTGGATGACAGCCACGTCAACTGGAGGTCCAGTGAGTCCAAGCCTGAGTTCTTCTACAGCGAAGAGCAACGCCTGGCCCTGGAGGCATTGGCCTCTCGCGGCCGCGACGCCTTCTATGAGGTTCTGAAGAAGGAGAACATCAGGGACTTCCTCTCCGAGCTGGAGCTAAAGAAGATCCTGGACACGCTGGAAACGTACGACCCTGGCTCCGAGTACATCCCAAGGCACGGCAGTAGCACCGGGGAGAGCGAAGGTGATCACAACAGCCAAGGGGACGAGCAGGATGTGGCCCCTTCCCTGGAGTACTGGCCCCAGAGGTCTGACCGCTCCATCCCTCAGCTGGACCTCGGCTGGCCCGAGACCATCGCCTACCGTGGGGTCACCCGTGCCACTGTCTACATGCAGCCACCCATCGAGGGGCAAGTGCACATCAAGGAGGTGGTGCGGAAGATGATCTGCCAGGCTCAGAAGGTGAGTTGTGCCGCAGGGATGGGACGGGATTTGCCCCGGGCTGTCTTGCTGAAGACACATCCTAAAGTCCTGCTCAGCCAGGAAATCCCCATCTGTGGGAAGCTCTGCTCAGGGAAAGGCTTTGGGGTCAAGCATCTGAGTGTTTCCAGAGTGTTTCCAGGTTCGTGGAGTGTAATCAGTACCTGGGGGTCAGGTTTTGCTGAAGATGCTATTAGCCTGCTCCAACCCCTCACAAGAGCAACCCCATGGTCCATATGGCACCACAGTTAAACCAGGATCCCTACAGGGCTCTGGGGAGAACCACTGGGGTTGAAAATGGCTTCAGCTGCGAGCCCACGGTCCCAGGCACCCTGCCATCATTATTCCCAGAGCACTTTGTGAGTGCAAGTGGCAACATGCAGGATCCAGAGGAGCTAAACTGAGCCCTGGGGCAAAGCAGCCAAAGCCACTGGTCTGGTGCTGACGTATGTGAGGGTCGAGTTTGGCCTGAGGTTGCTGCAGTGCTCCTAGCTGGCCTCATGAAGCTCATCCTGGCTCCAAGAGGAAAGTGATGAGCTGATGCGCAGGACAAGGCTGGGCAGATGCTGAAGGGATTTGGGTTGAGACTTGTCTTCCCTGGGGCAGCAAACCAAGGAGCAGGGAGCTGGGGTGCATGAGCAATGAGGTCAGGCTGGCATCATAGGCAGGAGGGCTGGGGAAAGAGGGAGTGATGGCTTACATTGAAGGCCAGCAGCAGTTGGCAGAGGTTGCTAGTGACACAGTGACAGTCCCAACTGGGACGTGTGGCAGGGGTCAGTACCTGCTAGTTTCATGATGCTTTGAAGCCTTCTGAGCTCTATGCTTCCATTCTCTGGAGAAATCCAGCTTCAAGGGATGAGCATCTCAATCCTGAGGATGCTGCAGCAGGAAAATGAGGAGCTATGGAGCAGGGTAGAACAGGCTAGGATGCATCAGGTCCACTTGGCTCCTGAGATCCCCATGTCACTGCCAGGGGCAGTGTTTGGGGTGCACAGACGCTGGCAGGAGAGAGAAAACCCTGGTGACACACAGGCCTCAGAGCCTCCCCAGGAGGCTTTGGATGTGAAAAGCCTGAGCTCAGGCAGAAAAACTGATCTCCAAGCACAACAGGAGCCAGCTCTGGTCTCTGTCACCTTGCCAAACTTGAGGTGACTTGTTCTTACCCACAACATTTTCCCCACGGAAGGGCATTGCAAAGAGTGCAAAGGGAAGGGCTGAAGTTCCATGGGATGGAGATCTTCCCCACTATAAACAAAGTCTCATCTTCATGTCTGACCCAGGCTTGCAGCTCCTGCCTGGCTTTGCCTACTCACCGCTTCCCGCCTGTCCCCATGCAAACAGCATCTCCTGAGTCATCCTGGCATCCTCCTCCTGCTCAGCAGAGCCAGGTGGTTGAGTCAGGCAGCTGCCAGGCCCTGCTGCCTGCACCATCTCCACCTCTCCTTGGAGCTTCTCCAAGCCATAGGGATGTGGCCACAGTTGATGATGCCACACTTCTCATCGGTACCTTGATGTTCTATGAGCAGAGCTGGGTCCTGCCTCCTGGTCCCGATGCTCCCTGCTGGTAGGATGAGCCATGGTGACACCACTGCTGATACATAGGAGCCTGCTTGGAGCTTATAGCATCCCAGGAAACGTAGCTATGGGTGCATGCTTCAGTGCTGCAGGGTCTGGGAATGGCAGGAGCTGCAGGATCTCACAAGTGGGGTTCTTCCAGAGGTCTTCCACCACCTCATATACAGGGACCACAGTTACTGCAGCTGACCGTAGGTCACCGCTGGGCTTGACTACCTTCCTCTACACCTCGAGGCACCAGCCAAGGCTTAAGGTCTTCATATCAGTTCAGAGGTGAAAGGGTTTGGTTGAGGAAGCCAAAAATGGATGAAGGGATGATCTGGCTGCCACCTCATCAGGTATCGCACAGGTTGGCCACATGCCCTGTCCTTCCTGTGGTGTCCTTATGGAGATCCTTGCCAAGCTGTTCCATCCAGATGGGCAATGGCAATGCTCTTCATCCACCTGCAAGGGAGCACAGGCCTGGGAAAGCTTTTGTACTGCATCCCAGAGGATGACCCTAATCTGACCACTGTCGCAGGCACTTGGTCCAAAATGCTCTCAGATGCTGAACACCAAACACCACCACGTGGGTTGCTATCTCATGGCCGGTAGAGCAAAGTTCTGCTGACAGCCTGGCTGAGGAAAGTTCAGAAGCCATGTGAGCCCTGCTGACGTTGTGAAGGCTCACTACAGATCAGAGCTTTGGTAAGGAAGCCAAGAGCTGAGATGTGAGGCCCCTTTGATGCTGCAGATTAATCTACTTGCTTGCAGGAACAAGGCCAAGCACTGCTGAGTTCAGACCTTTTGCTTTGCTCTGCAGAGAGGCAAACCCAGTTGAGCTGGAAGAGGAGACATCCCCTCCTCTTTCTGGGAGAGAAGAGAGGCAGGATCTTGTGGCTCTGTTCCTGCTTTCCCAGCTAATCCCCATCTTTATGGTCAATAAACAGTGACCAAGAACATGGTGCGCCACCCTGGAGACCTTCACCAGGTCCAGCCATGGCATGGCCATCTCTCCCCTGGTGTGGATCCCCTTGGGCTGCAGAGCTGACAGGATGGGCAATGAAGGAGATCTCCGTCCTCTCCTCTAGCTTTTGGCTCTATCTGACCAGAAACCAGAACAAGCTGAAAATACCAACCTTGGTCAAAAGCCACCAGAGACAGGAGCATGTCTGACCTCCTCTCTGCACTTGAGGTGCCATGCTGGAGTTGTGGCGATATAATTACCTTGAGCAACTTCCAGCAAAGGTTAGGAGGCTTCTAATTAATTGTTGTTTACAAACCCTTCTGCCATTCCTGGATGAAAGGGTCGAGAGGGGAGGGCAATTATTAACGTTACTTGTCCCACCTCCCCCTCGTCCCAACACGCTTCCTCTAATTGTGCCTTCTTGCCTCCCTAATTTATTAACTCCTCACGTGGTGTGCCCCAAAAATCATTATCTGATGACTCAGAGTGAGCTAATAAAGAGCTGTAACTTCCTCTATAAAACATGATCCTGCAGTTCCCGTGCTCATCAAAGTTCTTCTGAGGGATCTCAGTGTCCACAGGGACGCGACGCTCGCTGCTCCTCAGGGTGTTGGGATCTGGCACCAGCACATCTGCTGTGCCCAAAGGACCTTTGCAGCTGCTGGGAGCCTGGGAAGAAAAGCATCACTCACCTGGGTGCTGGGACCAGCTGGCTGTGGATTTAGGGATACTCTTCACTGAATCTTCCAGATGAACAGCAGAAGGATGGTGATGCTTCCAGAGATGATGCAGCAGCAAAGGCGCTGTCAGCAGACGTGGGGCTTCTCCCCAGCACCAAGTGGCACTTGAGGGGACCTGGGTGCCATGCTCGATCCCCACAACAAGACAACACCGTTTGCTTCAGACACTCCCATTCCCTGAGGTCAGAAGCAAACAGCGGCAGGACCTCTCTTCTCCGGAGCAGACAGACCTGTGTTCTTCCCAGACAAAACCTTGGGTTTGGCATAGACCCAGCTGAGGATCCAGCACAGGCAAGCCAGCAGCAGATTTCATCCCAGACGGTCACCACTTTGGAAGCAGTGCCAGCACCGTCCTCACTCCTGACCCATTTTGTGCCAGGGCTGCAGGTTGGCACACTGGTGTGAGATCTTGGTGGCGGACGGAGGCCAAGCCTGTCCTGCAGGCAACAGGTGGTGGGGAGAGGAGCAGAAATGTGGAGCAGCAACAGGATGCACCAGCTGAGCAGGAGGCTGAAAACATGGGCAAGCAGGTGGGAGTGGGACTGCCTTTCCTGGGCCACTGCCTGCAGGGCACCTCCTGTTCACCATCCTGGCAGGAGTGGTGCTGGAGGATGTCACTCTGTCCTGCCCATCTTCCTACAAAACACCTTCCTGCCATCAGAGCTGTAGCAGCAAGCCAAGACTTTGGGAATGCCAGAACTGCAGCATTTCCTCTCAACCTGAAGGTCAACAGTATTCTCATCCTCCTATTAGAAGCTCTCAACCTCCCCTGGAGAAAATGTAGTGCACAGACAAAGTGACCACAGCCATGGGGAGCTCAGAGATGAGAGCAAAATGTCTGCCACCAAACCCACCTCCTCGAGCCTGGGAGATGCCATCTGGACTTAGGTGCCACTTACCCAGGACTTGCAGCAGACAGCACAGCTCCTCCTCTGTCCCTTGCTGGAAATGGAAAGGCCAAGCCCTGAAGAGCTTTAGGGGTAGCTTTGAACCTGTCCCACTTGACATTTCTGGTGAGACAACATGGGCAGCCCATGCAAAGCAGGCACCTAGGTTTCCCCATCAGAACAACAAGGATGTGCAAAACAGAGGACATGAGGATTTATCCTGTCATGGCAAAGCCTCTTGAGGGGCTCTCGGGTGAGGATAAGTGAGACTTAAATCAAGTGGCAGAGCTGCACTGTCCCCTCTCAGCCCACTGGCACCTCCCAAAACACGTGACTATGCCCAGGGTTGGGAAGACTGGAGGCAGCTGGGACTCCCTGTGCAGCCTTTCTCCTCACCTCATTGCCTGCAGAAAAGGAAGAACCAGCAGTGTCAGAATGCACCATCCTCCTCTTAATTAGAGCTCTCCACCTCCTGTGGCTCAACCCTAATTAAAGGGCAGCTTGGTGCTTTGAGAGCCCCAAAATGGACATGCCTGAGTGTCCAAACACCTGGCACCATTTCTTTCCTCTTGAGGGAGGAGCATCCTGGGGTCTCCCTTCGTGGTGTGTACACTGCCATGCCAGTGTCCTCCCTAGCCCTGCCACATGCCACAGCCAGGAGAGCCCTCCTAGGTGGGTGAAGAGCTGAGAGTACTCATGTGCCCAGGACAGCTTTCAGGAACAGCCACAGACATGGGGACACCAGTGGGTTGGAAGGGATCTTAAAGACAATCTAGCTTCAACACCCCTGCCATGGGCAGGGACACTTTTCACTAGACCAAGCTGCTTAGAGTCCCATCCAGCCTGATCTTGAAGACTTCCAAGAATGAGCTAGCCACAGCCTCAGTGAGCAACAAGAGATGCCATCTCCTGGATTTTGCCTTTCATGAGCATCTGGAATGATCTTCAGTGCTTAGGCAGCTATCCCAGCAGAATCCCAGTGCAAATGCCCTGGGTACAAAGGCAGCTCCAGCTTGCAAAGAGCCTAAGCCTACTGTCACAGCAGAGGGTGCTGGCACCAATTCTCAGCTCTCCTCCATGTTCCTCCAGCCTGGGAGGGAAGAGGGAGCAGCCAGAGCACCCAGCAGGCTCTTAGTCACACAAGCGCTGCACAACAAGACCAAGAGGTACATCAGCAGCCCTGATGACAGGAACACAACCTGTCCTCAGTGCTCTCTTTGGCCCCACAGAGCCAGGCTGGCCTTGACCCTCACCAGATTGCTGCTAGCAGCAGCCTGCACTTGGAACAGCAGTTGGTCACATGTGCTGGGAGCTGCAAACTCCTGGCTGCTTTTAAACCACCTCATTTTTAAGAGTGTTGAAAGTCATCTCAGCTCCCAGAGGCACCTCAGGACTATCTGGGTACTTTCTACCAAGTTTAGAGTGGTGGCTTAAAATGACAGCACTTCTAGCTGTTATTTTACACCATTTCTCTCAAGATGTGCATGCAGGATAACCCCAGCGACAGCAGCCACCTCTTGCAGCATGTTCTCAGAGACATCACTGCACCACAGATTTCCTCCTTCTGGTGCTCCCCACAGCGGGGCTGTGGGAAGTGCTGATAGCCAAGGGACAGCCAGAATCACAGAACTGCCTTGGTTGGAAGAGACCTTTAGGGTTATCAAGGCTCTATCTTGGGGCTATCGCCAGGCTATGCTTCCCAGACTCATCTTTCTTCTCCACTCTCCAGGTTATTGCAGTGGTCATGGACATGTTTACAGACGTAGACATCTTCAAGGACCTCCTGGACGCGGGCTTCAAGAGGAAAGTGGGAGTCTACATCATTTTGGATGAGACCAACGTGAAGCACTTCCTTCAGATGTGTGAGCGAGCCCAGATGCATGCTGGACACTTGAAGGTAAGGATGGTCCAAAGGGTCTGAGGCTGGGTGGCCTCCCCTGCTGCAGGGAGATAAGTACAGACTCACAGGCTGGGTCTAGTTGCAAGAGACCTTTAAACCTCAGCCAGATAAATGCCCATTTGTCTGCAAACAGAGCCCCAAACGACCTGATCTAGAGCTATCCAGAGCTATCAGCCCTGATCCCTCCTTCTTAGCAGGGGATCACAACCCCCAAACTTTAGGCAGTGCTAGATGAGTTTAGTCCATTTTTCCTACAGACAAAGCTGAAGGCAATGCTCAAAAGGAGAAGCAGCAGGATGGAGGAGAATGGCTAAGAGATGAGGATAGGAATTTCCACCCAGCAAAGCTGGATGTAGGAAGGTTGGGAGGGTGCTACCTAGCTGGATCCAGCTTTGGGGCACGGCTTGTTTAAGGACCTGCAGCCCCACAACCACAAACATGACACTACAAAGCCCAGTGTTCAGCTCCTCCTGGGCAACAAGCCAGCAAGGAGGAAGGTTTGAGAGGCAGATGCTCTGCCAGGGCTAGATCCATGCTGTCACCAGCCCCATGCCCGCTCCTGCCGCCCCAGGGGCAGGACCAGCAGGAGCAACCACCAGCTGGTTCTCTTGCTTTTGGGCTTTCCCGCAACTCAGAGGCTGGAATTAAGAAACTTGATTTTCCCCTTTTCTGGAGCCTCCACCCCAGTACAGGGCCAGGAGCAGAGCAGGGAGGCACCCACGCTGCCCGCGGCCCTGGCAGCTGCCAAGGACACCCTCGGCAGGCACACACCAGTGGCACCAATCTGCCCACACATACCATGTACATTCAGCCCTGGACATGCTGATGGTTGTGCATGCTGCTGTGCATGAATTCTCTTCAAACCCAGGGAAGGTAGAGCAGCTCAGGGGGTGCCTGGCAGCATGGGGGCTCAGTCCCCAGCCCAAAGCACCCCAGATCCCTCACACATCCCTGTGTGTGCAGAGAAAAATCACCCCGTGTGGAAGATGAAGGTGAGGAGTGGAGGGTGTTATATCATCCTTGGGACCAGCAGCAGCAGGAACTGTCACTGCAGCTGCAGGGCAGCGTCCCGGGCTCTTCGGTGGGCACAACATCCCCATCCCCGACACCGGATGCAGAGACTCTGGAGCACCCAGCAGAGTCACCTGGGGGCCTGCAGACAGCTCTCTCCCAGCCCTACCTCACCACCAGCTGCGAGTCACTCGACCTCGCCTCTTGCTTGGCACAGAAGTGATGTTTCTGCTCCTGACGTCACCCAGCCCCACACACTGCCTGCCAAATGGCTGGGGGGAGGTCCGTGCCCAGGCAAGCTCACCAAATTTGCTTATGGTGAGGGCAAATCTCTGGCTGAGCAGCAGCCACAACAGCCTCATGCCGAGCTGGAAGGGCTGGGACACAACGGGGGTGTTCTCAAGGACCTCTGTCCCAGGGAGCTGGAAGCAGGAACCAGCCAAGACTTGTACCTTCCCCAGTCACCAAGCCCTCCAGCTCTGCTTAAACAATTAAATTGTGAGCTCTGCTCACAACAACTAAAACAGACTTAGCTGAGCTTTTTACCTGCGTCCAAGCTCCCTGAAGAGCCTGAGATCCTGCAGACTGCTGCTGCTCCAGGACCAGAAAAGCCAGAGCTGACGCACAGCAGTGTTTTCATGCATTAGCAGCCCAGTGGCAGGACTGGAAAAGCAGGAGAACATCTGCAGAGCTTGGCAAATGCCTAGGAGGTGGGATTTGCTGCACAGTGCAGCCGCTTTCGTACAGCAGCTTCAGTCAGAAGTGACCTTAAACATCATCTAGTTCCAAACCGCTGCCATGGCCAGGGACACCTCCCACTAGACCAGGTTGCTCAAGGCCTCATCCTGCTTGGTTTTCAACACTTCCAGGGAAGAGACATCCTCAACTTCTCTGAGTAACCTGTTCCAGTGTCTCACCACCCTCATAGTGAAGAACTTCTTCCTACTGTTCAATCTAAATCTCCCCTGCTCTAGTTTCGAACCATTACGCCTTGCCCTATCACCACAGTCCCTCTCCTGATTTCCTGTAGGCCACCTTCAGGTACTGAAAGTCACTCTGGAGCCTTCTCTTCTCTGGGCTGAACAGCCCCAAGTCCCTCAGCTTGTCCTTGTAGGAGAGGTGCTCCAGCTCTCTGATCATCTTTGTGGCCTCCTCTAGACCTTCTCCAACAGATCCATGTCCTTCTTCTCTTGGGGACTCTAGAGCCAGATGGATTACTCCAGGTAGGGTCTCAGTGCTCCAGCTCTCTGATCATCTTTGTGGCCTCCTCTAGACCTTCTCCAGCAGATCCACGTCCTTCTTCTCTTGGGGACTCTAGAGCCAGATGGATTACTTCAGGTAGGGTCTCAGGAAAGCAGAGAAGAGGGACAGTATCACCTCCCCTGACCTGCTGGCCACTCATCTTTTGATGTAGCTCAGGACACGGCTGGCAAGGATCTGCTGGCACAGGGCCGCGAGGAAAGTAGGGCAGTGTCTGGGAGCTGCTTGGTAAGGCAGGAGATGCTAACGAAACGTCCTTTGTTATCTCAGTGTCTTCACAATGAGCAACCCAGCTTGGGCAAGGAGGTCGCTTGGTTGAGCAATGGCAAGTGCCTGGGGAGTGATTCACCCCGTGCCGGGCTGGGCAGGCGGCCACGGCACTGGGATCTCGCCTGCTGCCTGCTGCTCTTGGGAGAGATTAAACAAACAGATCCGACTGAACGGCAGCAAGGAAGGAGGGAGGGAAAGCAACCTGCACCTTGCTTCTGGGGAACTTTGTTCCCCTGGGTGTTACCCGAGAAAAACCCCGCGGCTGTTGTGTGCAAAGATTTGGCTCTGACATCTCCCCACTCCCAGGGTACAGGTTGCTGCCCTGGGAGAGCTACAAGCCAGGGGATGCCTGGAGTGGGCAAAGACTCAGCCTTGGGTGCAAGTTGCGCCCAGTAACTGACCGGTGTGCATCCTGGACACTGTCACAGCCCTTTGCTTAGGACAACAGCAGGGGGCTTGGACTCTATGATCTCTTTGAGTCCCTTCCAACCCCTGACATCCTGTGACCATAAGGCTGGGATGGGAATTGCCACTCTCAGCCCCCAGCACCCCCCCGAGCTGGGAGGCTCCTCCTTTACCCCCAACCACATCAAGTGTACACTAGGAAAAACGACTCCAAAGGGACATGGTTGAGCAGCAGACTTGGTAGAGTTAGATAATGGTTGGATCCAACAAACTTAAAGGTCTTCTCCAACCAAAACCAGTTCTATGATTCTGTGAATTAAATCCCCCATCAGTGTATGAAACTTCACTGGAAACCTGGCCAGGAAAGCCTTTGCTTACACATCACAGTAAAACCAGCCCTGAATCATCAGGATCACTGAGCAGGGGTGCCTGAAATTAGCTTGCACCCAAGCATGGGGCTGTGACAGGTCATGGTTATGCAGGAAGAGAGGAGACAGACCTCAGAGAAGTAGATTAGGAAGGCTGGAGGTGGAGAAGACCCCAGAGAAGCAGATTAGGAAGGCTGGAGGTGGAAAAGACCCCAGAGAAGCAGATTAGGAAGGCTGGAGGTGGAGAAGACCCCAGAGAAGCAGATTAGGAAGGCTGAAGGTGGGGAAGATAAATACTTCTGTTGCTTTTGTGTCTGAAATTTGGGGGGGGGGGAAGTAATTTAAAAACCCCAAACAAACAAACAAAAGGCAACAACAAAACAAACAAGCAAAGAACCACGACACAAAAGCCCTGGCCATGGAGGGCATGACCCAGAGATGACACAGTGCCTTCAGCAATGGCCTCACCAATGTCCCAGCAGGAGCAGGAGGAATGCAGTTGTTTTCATAAGGAAATATGTTCTCCCCACCCATGGAGAACATTTGCAGTGGAAGATGCTATCTGCTCAGCTGCAAAAATGTGCTGGTGCCCTCCACTGAGACACACAGAGACAGGCTACAGATAAAACTCATTTGCTCTCTGTCTCTGAAGATAAAAACCTCCCTGCTCAGGCTCCCTGGGAGGAGGACACTCCGCTCCCCATCCACCTCTGTACAGATCTGCTGTGGCACATGCCCTTTTGGCCCAAAGCCCCAGGTTTCATTTCCCAGGGGTGAAAAGATGTTGCCCCACTCTTTTTTTTCCCCCACCCCCTCCTAAAAACAAAGCCAGATGCTCAGATTTAGGAGCACAGAAAGGAGGGAGCCTAGTGGAGGACAAGCCCACTGCCATCAGGTCCACATGTGCTGTCCTGCGATCACCACCACCTCCCTAGAACCCCTTGAACATCTGCCACTGAGTAGGAGGTGAAGAAGCGCTTCTCCCATGGTGGTATTTGTCCTGGGGTCACACTCCCTTCCCCAGAACCCTCTGTACATCTCCCACTGGGGAGGAGGTGAAGAAGCACCTCTCCCATGGTGGCATTTGCATAGATCACAGGAGATGGAAAGTGTTTGGCAGCTCTATCACACACTGCTCACCCACGGACGCAGGCAGGGCTGAGTTCAAGAGGTAGAAAACACTGCCCAGCACATGGGAAATTCTGAGGCCCAGCCCATGGCTTGCTGCATGGCCTTGAGCAAGTTATTTTGTCTTCCCATTGCTGTGGCTTCCTCTGAGCTGGCCATGAAGAAGTTTCCCCACTCCTTGGAGGGGCTGTGGAGCCTCTCGTTACAAGAACGACAGTGAGTTGATGGAGTGTGTCCAGAGGTCAGCACAGCTGGCAAAGGGTCTAGAAAACAAGTCTTGTGAGGAGCAGATAAGGGACCTGTGACTGTTTAGCCTGGGGGAAAGGAGGCTGAGGAGAGACCCTCCTGCTCGCCACAACTGCCTGAAAGAAGGTTGGAGCCAAGCCAGGTGGAGGTTGGTCTCTTCTCCCAAGGAACAAGAAGCAGGATGAGAAGAAATGGCCTCAGGTTGCACCAGGGGAAGTTCAGGTTGAACATTAGGGAAAAAAATGTCTGTACTGAAAGAGTGGAACAAGCTGCCCAAGACAGTGGTGGAGTCACCATCCCTGGAAGGGTGTTCAAAACATGTGAAGACATGGCACCTGGGAACATCAGTTAATGGCCTTGGTGGGGTTACGCTGATGGTTGGACTTGATTATCTTAGAGGTCTTTTCCAACCAGAGGGATTCTGTGCTGTGATCCAGGGAGGCATCAAGGGAGGAGTGAAGAGAGCTCTGAAGACCACCAGCCCTTTGCTCCTGCTCACACCTCTGCCTTTACTTCGCAGAACCTGCGAGTCCGGAGCACGGGTGGGACAGAGTTTTTCACGCGCTCCGCCACCAAGTTCAAAGGGGCTTTGGCCCAGAAGTTCATGTTTGTGGATGGAGACCGGGCCATGTGTGGATCCTACAGGTAATCAATAGCATCTGCTCTTGCCCACCCCACTGTCCAAGGGTCAAAGGACTACCACAGATCTGCATGGTCCAAGCCCTGGTCCCTACCCAGCCCCAAGACCCTGTCCCAGACTTGCTGCCCTCCTCCCAAACTGGGAGATGATTCTGAAAGGTCAGTCTGAGAACTGGAGTGGGACCCAGAGGGTCCCCACTACCCACAGCCAAGTCCAGGAGATCCTTCCTTTTTCAGAGGTGGTGGGACACATCAAGTGCTTCTGCCTGTGGGTGCAATGAGCACAGTGAAGGACAGAGGCACCAGACCACAGCCAGTCCTAGCTCTCACAGTGACCTCAGCTTTTCCAGCTCTACCCAAAGTATTTTCCAGTTTGGCCAAAAGAGAACTGACTTTGGTACAAATAGGTCAGTCTCAGAAAGCTTTGCAGCTCTGCAGGACACATTCCAGAAACATGGAACTGAAACATTTCCTTCTTTCTGGCCACAACAAAACCCATCCATTTTTGAGTCACTTTTCTTAACTAGCCCAAACCAAGAAAGTTAAAAAGGGGCCAAAACTGAGGTGAAAAATTGGCCCACAGCAAATCTCTTTTGTTTTCACTTCAAGTTCCAGAGTGTTGAAGACTCCAACCCTTCGTTCTACTTTGGGATGAGAGCCATTTCTTCCATCTCACGTTTATTAATGTTTCCAGTGAGATCATGGCTATGCCAGCACCATCAGTCCCTCAGCGAATGGCAGGGCTAGGGAGAGGCATCTTATTTGCCAGAAACCACTCAGAGAGTTTCCAATGTGTTTCTGTTCCAGCTTCACCTGGTCGGCAGCGAGGACGGACCGAAATGTCATCACGGTCCTCTCAGGCCAAGTGGTGGAAGCATTTGACAAGCAGTTCCAGGAGCTCTACCTCATGTCCAAAGGGGTGAGCCTCAAGTCCATCTCCGTGGGTGAAGAGCCCGAACCTGAACCTGTAACACTGCCCTCCATCGTGCCCGTGACCCCTGCCAACGCCGTGGTGAAGAAGCTGATAAACCCTAAATATGCCCTGGTGAAGGCCAAGAGCGCCGACCAGATCAGCAAGACCTCATCAGAGAACCAGGACAAAAACCAGAAGACAGATAACAAAGGCAAAGCTCCACCTGAGGCCCAGGTGGGCGACAGGCACGGTGACATGGCAGACCTCTCCCAGCTCATCCACCCTGGGCTTCTGAACCTGGAGAAAGCCAACATGTTTGACTATCTGCCCACCTGGGTCGAGCCTGACCCTGAGCCTGGGAGCGAAGTCTTGGGCTACATCAACATCATTGACCCCAAGATCAAGAACGTGAAGCTCTCGCAGATGAACCGCATCAAAGTCTGTGATGTCTCCCAGGCCAGCGCCCAGCACCGGCAAATGCTGAAGAACAGGGAGATGGAGATCAAGAAAAACTCAGACCAGGAGCCACCTCTGGTGTCCCCCTGCCAAAGACAGATCCCACAGACCCCCATGGAAGCTCTTGCAGCCCCTGCTACCAGCCCCACTGAAAGTGCCAGCTGGAAAATGAAGCAAGCAGGAATGTTTGCCTCTTCACCATTGGGTCACCACTTGAAGCCTCCAGAGGAGACAGTGGAGGACACCAAGCCCCCAGTTCCAAAGCCACGGACCACCCCTGTTGGTGTTCTGACTAAAGTCATTACACCCTATGACAGCAATGCAGCCCCAGAGGGTGACACACAACCACTGCTGGCTGACCACGCGGGTGTGAAGCAGGAATCAGAGCAGAACCTCAAGGGCGCTTCAAAGGAGCCCTGCCATCTCCAGCCAGACAGGCCAGTGGCAGGGATACGGGAGGACAAAGGGCCTCCTTGTGCCCACAATGGTCTGGGAGAAGAGGAGGAGGAGGAGGAAGAAGAGTTCATCACTCTCAGTGATCAGGAGAGCTACTCCAGCAGCTCTGCTGACCACAGCTACCGCCGCTCCAATGCTTCCTCCATCTCAGATGAGTACTTTGAGGTGAGGGATCGCTACGGACCGCTCCGGCGAACCAACTCAGATGTCACCCACAATGGGGAGATCCTGCCCATGCAGAGGAAGCTCAGTGACCCTCACATCAGCCGAGGCACCTTCCTCAGCCCCCTGGGCAGCCTCCCATCCATGAAGCACATCCGTGTGGAGGACATGACGAAGAGGAGGAGCAACGCTGTGGAGATTAGGTGTGTGCTGCCCCGCACCATCCTGGATGGCAACAGCTCCTACCCCACCAGTGCCACGCAGGTAGGACTTTCTGCTATGACTTTCTCTGCCTTTCTCCACCCCATACAAAGGTTGCAAAGCTAGAGGCGACCCAGCCAGCTCAGTCAAGGCGTGGTGTCATCCCTAGCTGCAGTGTCACCTCCTAGATGCTGAGATCAACCTTCTTATATGGGAGAATAATGCCCTACATGGGGCAATGGTAGGAGGCACCAAAGGAGTTGTCTTGGTGCAGAAGGTGGTGGCCATGGTGTCTTGAAGTGAGAATAGGTGGTAAAGAGGAGTTCTGGGGAATTAAAGATTGCTCCATAGCATCAGGCTGTGGGATGGAGCCCAGCGGCTTTGGGCACAGCTGCATGGCTGCACCCAAGGCCGCTGGGCTCCATCCCACAGCCCAGCAGCAGTGGCATCATGCCCAGCCAGGGACAGGTGTGTCCTCCTCGTTTTGTAGCTCCTTGCAAAGGTGATTAGCATCAAAGTAAAAGCACTCGGACACATAATTAGGCAGAGCAAGACAGTGGAGAAACAGGGATGGCAACCTCTGTGGGCGACTTTGCAGTCAGCAGCTTTGTGGCTGGTCCACAAAGTGACACCAGACCTTGTCACCCCATGGGCTGCACACCAGCATTCCCACCATGGCAGGAGCATCACCCCATCCAAGCAAGAGGATCATCAGGTCAATTCTCTATTTCCAACCAGGTCCTACATCCTCTTGCACCACTAAGAAGTTTTGGTCTCTTCAAGGATCCCCACCCAGCTCTTTTTTGGGGCATTCAAACCCTCAGGGTTAAACCAGCAGCTGAAATCACTGAAGCCACCTGAGATTACCCCAAGTGAGCATTTAATCTGTATTTACAGGGAATTAAATTTACTAGCCCAGAGTCTTCTCCCTCCCCAGCCAGTGACACAGAGCTTAGGGCAGGGTTTTAATCCTCGCACATCAAACATCCCTTCGGAGCCACGCAGGGTGAGAAGCACCAAGCCCTTTGATGCTCTGTTACCCAGGTCCTGGCTCCCATCTTGCTCAGAGTGGCCAAGTGCCTCAGTTTTCCTGCAATAACTGGTTCTTGGCCTTTGATGGAAGGCAGATAATTAACAAAGGATCAGGATTAGGTGAGCTAGTACTCAGCTGAAGGAACAGGGAACATCTTCCACAACAGGGGGGGGATTGGACAAGATAACCTTCAAGGGTTCCTTCCAACCTGTTGTGTTCTATGATCTTATGAGTAATAAACCAAAGACATCCTTGATTAACTCTTGAGAAACCAACAGGAATCACCATCAACCTTCACCAAACATTTTCATTTTGTGTCCACATTTTCTGCCCAGAGCCCAGAATGCAGGTGGAGGCTCATTCAGGGCAAGCACCTCCTCATACGGAGAACACAGCACCCAAGTGATCTCTGCAACATTGTCATGCCTAAATCCTTCCAACCCTGTTCACAGCCAGCTTCATGATTAATAGGGGACGAGAGTTTTGGCTGATGTACAACAGCAGGCACAAGCAGAGCACTGGGAACATTCCAGTCATCTCCTGCCTTACTTATACCTAGGTCTGTGCCCAGCAGAATCATAGAAAGGCTTGAGTTGGAAGGAATCATAGAATGGCTTGAATTGGAAGGGACCTTCAAGATCATCTAATTCCAATGCCCCTGCCATGGGCAGGGACACCTCCCACCAGACCAGGTTTCTCAAAGCCTTGTCCTGACTGATCTCAAACACCTCCAAGGATGAGGCATCCACAGTGTTTCTGGGCAACCTATTCCCTGTCTCACCACTTTCATAGTAAAGAACTTCTTCCTAATGCCCAATCTAAGTCTGTCCTGCACCACTAAGTGACAGGTGAAATATTCACCCTGCCAGCTCCATGTCCACGTGGCAAGGTCCTTCCTTACCTGGGTACAGAACCCTGCTGATCATCCCTGGCATGATGATGACAAACAAGGGCAGCATCTTCAGGTAGCTGGCCAAGATGGAACCAGCCTTGGCATGACTCAGGCTCTTAGCAGAGAGCGACCGCTGGACGATGACCTGTGGGAGAGCCAGGCAGGGTGGGCTGAGCAGCCACCAATATCTCACGTTCCACCTTAGCATCCTACTTGTCAAATTGCATCCCAAACATCTCCAAAAGCTTGGGCCACCACTGGGCCCAAACACAGTGTAGATGTGTTCCTAACCCACGGGCTGGGTTTCCATGCAGATCAGCATGGGGTGGTGTTTTGCCAGAGCACCACCAAAGCTCTGTGTGGCCACAGCAGTATGTCCTCCTGATGGTATCGACCACTTCCCACCACCATCCTCTCCCCTCTTGCCCCTTCTAGCCAATCTTCTCCCCAGAGTGTGGCCACAATGAAATGGACACCAGCTTCAACTTCTTCCTACCACAACTCCAGCATCCCACACTGGTCAGACCATTGCACCTCAAAGCTCTAGCCAAGTCATGTTCATCCAACCACAGCCAGCCCTTTGGCTTTGAGTCAATGTCTCTTCAATAGGCCACATCTGTAGGAAATTATGGCTTTGTGAGAGCTCAGACTCTCCCCAGGGGCCTACAGAGAGGTACTCAGCAGGGTTTGGCCACTCTTAGGCAAGCACTGGCTCATGCCACTGGTGGGCAGGAAGGATGGGGTGCCAGTTCCTGGGGTGGGATGCTGAGGAAGCCATGGTCCAAGAACCAGATTGTGCCAGGAGCCACAGGACCCACCATCGAGCTCAGGCTCCACATGCACCACGTCAAGCACATGAAGACCTTGAAGGCAAAGGAGCTAAATCATCCTTAGTCCCTCCCACCTGAAGACATTTCAGAGCCTTTGTGCTGGTTTTAAGCAGTCTAGTTAAATCAATCTAGCACCACCTAAGCTAAATCACTTTAGTGCAGCTCTATGGTCAAAGAAGGTCTCCCGAAGGACAGGAGAGGCTGTTGGGATATTGGGACTAAACGGCAAACACCAAAATGATGCCAACAGCCTGGTGGAGATGTGGAGCTGCTGGCATGGCAAGGGTTGTGGCAGAGGCAGGGCAGGTTGGTGCAGCTGGCTCTGCAGCCTCCCAGCTCCAGTTCCTCCTGCCATCAGCACCTGCACTTCGAGATATGATCTCGCCTGGGTGCTTCTGCGTGGGAAGCAATCATCACACCTCCAGACCGTGGTGCAGACATGCCCAAAGAGGAAGATAAACATCTGGTGACCACAGCCGTGTGTTAAGGCCTTACTCAGTCCAGAATTAAAATTACTGGTGCTCAGACCCAATCCAAACATGTCTCTCAACCCAGCTAATCAGAGCCACCCCCACAGTGGTGTTACAGCTTACAGTTGCCTGCTGATCCCACCTCCTCTCCCAGCCTTCCATCCTTTCATCTGATCTCGGTAGCCACCTAATCCCACAGGCTGGCTCTGGATGGCTAAGTGGTCTTTGGGCCTGAAATGGTACTTAGATGATTAAGGCTTCTGCTGGAGAGAAGGTGCTGAGATGTCACTGGCATCCTTGGTCCTGGATCTCCAGGTGGAGTGACTTGGCTTGGGACAGGGGTTGGCTGCCAGGGATGCTCAGGAAGTGGCAGCTGAGCTGTTGCCATGTGCAGGACAGTGCATTGCCTGAGCGAGAGCAGCAATGACTAAGATTTGAGGCAGTTCTCAGAAGAAATGTGGCCAAGGGAGTACACAAGTGGCAGAGGCATTTGTCCATGAGGATCGAGCCCACAGTGCAGACATGAGGTCCTTGCAGGGGAGCAGCATCCTGACAGCATCAGCAGCTCACCTCTTTCTCTGCTCTTTAACAGGGGACGCACATGTACCGCTACCGACCCAGGAACCCCACAGGACGAGAACAAGGCAAGGAGGTCTCCTGCTCCCCAACACATGAGAAGTCACCTGGGGCCACCAAATACAGAGGGAATGGAGCTGAACCCAAAAAGACCATTGCAGGCAGCCAGCCCTACTGGCTGAACAAAACCTTCACTTCCAGCAAGCCCACAGAGCCTGGACACCCCTCTCCGAGCAACCCCAGAGCGGCAGGCAAACGCTTGTCCTCCCTGCCAGAAAGCCAGAAGACAGCCGAGGAGATGAGGACGCCCCTCGGCATCCCGCTCTCCAAACTGTCCCAGTCCAAGCACCTTAAGAACAGGGTTGTGGGAGCCCAGGGTGCTTCTACTGACTCCAAAAAGAAGCCACCTGAGGCCACCGGCCAGAAGGAGCACTAGGCACCGACGCAGGTGGACTGGCGAGCGGTGGTAGAGCGTGCCTGGGGCCCAGGCAATGCTGTGTTACATGGGGCAGGGGATTCTTGTTTACATTTACCTGGTCGGTGCACCAGTACCATGTGGCCATGATAGACAGCCCAAAAGTCATCCCAGTCCAGGGAAGGTCTCCGGAGGCTGGGTCTCGGAAGAGGTGCATTGCATCTGCTCTGGGCAGGTGGCAGGTAGTGTTGGGAACAATCTTGGTCGGTATGGCTCTTAAATAGGCCTCTTCCAGGTTGGGGTAACCTCCAATCTCATTAAAAGCTGGAAAACATCAACGGGAGAGGTTGGTTAGAGCCAAGAAGAAACTGGTGGCCTCTGAGATCAGCTGGCGAAGTGCTCGTCAGCTCCTTAACCCAGGAGTGCTGCCTGGAGAGGGAAGGCTCCTTTGTGACTCTGTTTTCTTATAGTTATTTAAGAGACTCTTCTATGAACATTTTGCACAGCAGGTCCTACTACTGTCCACCCTCTCATCAGAGGGTGATCCTTGTTTGGGGACAAAGGCTCCTCAAGGGACCCACTTCTTTTGACCTCATACTGTAAAAGCAATCTGTTTATTAAACTCTTCGGTCCCAGAGCAGGGGAAACTCACCTAGGACTATTAAAATGCAAGATTAGGTTAGCCTCTGACTTGATGCACTACAGCTCAAGGTGTCTCAGCACAGATCTCCACCAAACGTTTCCTACCCCTCAATTTCCCCAGCACCCACAACAAGGCTCCATCCCCAAACCTCCAGCAACCAGTGTGAAACAAATCCCAAGCCAAAAGGAACCTCCCCAAAAAAGACCCTTTTCACTGCGTTTTTCCTAGGAAGTGGGACCCAAGGTCTAGGTCTGAGGAGTACATGCCATGGACAAGCCCTAGCAGGTGAGCCTCCAAACCCTTGGCACCTCCTGGTGCTCCTCCCACCCATCCCACAGCTGCCAGCCCCTGGCAGCTGCTGCCAACCTGCCCCAGGCTCTGTCCTGGCCCCCACTGCCTCCCTGCTCCTGGGGGGCATGGGGTGAATTCTTTTTGCTGCTCCCCTAGGACCTCCAGCAGGAGAATTTTGGAGCCACAGGCATTGGGTTTTGGAAGAGGGAGGGATGGGAGGCACCCACCTGGCTCCCCCCATGTGCCATGGCCACCCATGCAGCAGCCATGAAGCAGATAAGCAGGGAGTTGTGTTGGCACCCCCTTCCCCACAGCAGCTGCTGATGCCTGGGAGAAGAGAGAGGGCTCCAGGGCCTCCACGAGCCTTATGCAGGGAAGACTCAAAGCAGAACCCAGAGAATCCATCAGTGGCTTTCTCCTATCTGGTCCAGCTGTAGCATCCTGCATCACTTTCACCCCAGACATGCACTGTGGTCTGGACCCTCAGCTCAACCCCCTCCAGTGTGGCATTGTGAGGTGGGAACACGCTCCTGAGAAGTCACCCTCCTGCAGGACCATGTCCATGGATGCTGCTGTCTTTAAGCCAAGAGCAAATCAGTCAGGCACCGGGTGCTGGTCACTGGGATCACCACCAAGTACCAGTCTGAGCACACCCCAATTTCCAAGACACTTATCCTGCTCCATTGTCCCCTCCTGCCTGGGGCCAACCCTCCCCTGCAGCTCTGTTCCCATCCCAAGCATCTCACTGATGCTTTTGGGGAGTTTGCAAAGGGGCATCATCCACTATGCCCCCACCCTTTGCAAACCACCACCCCCTCCCATATTTCATGGGGACTCAGCAGTTGTAAACTCCTTCCGCTCTTGTGCAAGCAGCCCTGGCCCCTCTCCAGCACTTGGTATATCCAGTACTGGTTACTCCCAAGCTTTGCATGGGCGTTGGGCACCAACAAAGGCTCTCCAGAGGCAGAGGCTGAGTGCTGAAAGCAGAGATTTGTGCCTGGGGGTGCGGGCCTGCACCCTTCCCAGAGGTGTTCACCAGCAAGTCACAACACCTATGCCTGCTGAGATGGAAAGAGTGGGGCAAAAACTTGAGGGCAGCAGGAGCTCAGCCTGCAGATGTTGGGCTGCAGCCCATGGGCTCTGCCAAGATTCACATCCCTGTGGTTAATGCCAGCTGTGGTGCGGGATGTCACCATCTCTCTTATCTGTGATGCTGGAGCTGAGCAGAGACACTAACAGTCTCTGTAGCAGCCACCAAGCTCTCTGCCAAGCAAAGTGGTTTGTCTGCAATCCCTTGGTCTGCACTCAGCTGTTGCCCAACTCCAGCCTGCTCTGCTCAGCATTGCACCAAGGGGATCATAGAATCATAGAACGTTAGGGGTTGGAAGGGACCTCTGGAGATCATCCAGTCCAACACCCCTGCCAAAGCAGGATCATCAGGGTGGGTCACACAGGAACACATCCAGATGGGTCTTTAAATTCTCCAGAGAAGGAGACTCCACAACCTCTCTGGGCAGCCTGCTCCTGTGCTCTGGCACCCTCACAGCAGTTTGTATCCTTTGCCCCTTGTCCTATCACAGGACACCACAATCCTGCTGCTCTCTCTTAGGAGATGCATCCTCAGAGCCAAGGAATATTTGTTTTCATCCCCTCAGCAGCAGAGGAGTCAAGAGTCTGGGCAGAGGGGACCTGAGGTAGTCGCAGCTTAGAAATGAATGCTATCACCTCTGCTGCAGCTGTCCTGGTCTGAAGGTGCAAGCAAGCTAAAACATGGAGAGTATCAGCTATTAGATGGGCTTGACAAGAGCTAGACTAAACCAGCCTCCAGGTCCTGAGGTCTCCTGAGACCTGAGTTAGAAACCTGTGTGACCAGCAGCTTGTCTTCTGGCTGCCCTGGACCAGCCTCTCAGCTCCCTGCACACACCATGCCACGCTTGCAGGCTGCCCAAGCCAAAGCAAACTGAGCTGTGCAGTCGCTGGAGGAGCTTTGGCTACCTGCCCTCTGCTCGGCCTCTGTGTTGCTGCACCCAGCCAAGCTCAGCAGGCCCAAGCCACAGAGAGACCCAAGGCAAACTACACCTTCAGACAACCATTGGCAGCATCCAAGCACCTAACGCACAGGCTGTGGCCTCTGTTCAGATCTGCCTGTGCAGGCAATGTGCTCCTCTGCCTGGTGCAGCTCCTTGCTGGGGTAGTCGGTGTCATTGTCACTTCTCCAGGAAGTATCTGTCCTGTCATTTGAGTTTTGTAACTCTGCCTGGCTTGGTTGCAGGGTTTGCCCGAGGGCAAGCTCTGCTTTTGCACAGGGGAGCAGCTGTGGGACTGGGCTGTCTGCAGGTCTGGAGCTGCTCCCACATCCGCAGCAGAGCTCCTGTGTGGCATTCTGTCAAAGCCCTTCCTACCTGCCCACTTAAGCAGACTTCTCCAGGAGATTGTGGAAATCATCTCAGGAGTGCCTCTGCATATTGTCCTCTGTAGTTAAGCACCTGCCTTTGAAGCTGGGACTTGGCTTTTTATGTCCTACTCCTCAGGGCCAAGAGCCCCATGGCAGAACATGGCTGATGAAAGCTTCCAGCCTCTCAAGGGTGCTCTGCGGCTAACTGCACAGAGACACAACAGTGCTGAGCCTTCAGGAAGGGCTTGTGGTGAACCAACTATGCTCACTCCAACCAGGAGGAAATTACAGAACCATGCTCTGCAGGCAACCCCCTGCAGCAGTACCTTGGACTGGCACCACCTTCTGCCACACACGTCCCTGTGTGGAGGGATCCCCTCTGAAGACCTCACCCCGACTTCACTTTGAGGTTCCTGGAGCGAAACTGGAAATGCTGCTTTGCTGTCCCATGCTTGATCAGTCTCTTTGAGCTCATGGAGTAGGGGGAAACATGGGGAGCAGCAATGACCATGGGAAGGTCACCAGTCCTGAGGACAGCACCACATGGAGGACCAGGGAGACGTTTCATGACATCTTCACCCATAAGAACGGCACACAGGGGAAGCACAAGGGGGAACCACAGACTTTTGGGTGGTTGCTATGAGCCAAAGTCCTGCTGGGCATCTTGGCCAGCAAATTGCTCAACTGAAACTTCTTATTTCTTTCTGAGACCACACGGGAGGGGAGGTCCTCCTGCCAGGAGGATCTGTGCTGCCCTAGCTCTTACCTTTCACCGCCAGCACGATGGCTCCAAGGACCATGATCAGCGTCTGCAGGGCATCAGTGTAGATGACAGCTGCCAGCCCCCCTGCACGAGAGCAAGGCACAGCATGAAGTTGCTCATGGGAACATGTCTGTCACCAGCTTTGTCCTGCTGCCACTGCAGTGAAGGTGGAGTGGAACAGCTCCTCGGTGCAGCTGGGGTCAAAGGGAGCCAGTAACCCCAAGTCCTTCTCCCCAGCTTCTCTTCATCCCTCAGCCTGGTTGATACCAGGGATTGCCCCAGCCCAGGTGCAGGATGCTACATTTGGCTTTGATGAACCTCCTGATTTTCACACAGGTCCTCCTTCAGTCACCTCTCCCTAACACTGAACCAGGTCTCACCTTCATACACACCTCGGCTCTCCTCCCAGCTTTACAGCTTGTTTTCTCCAGCACCTGATGCTTAGTGAGGTCCCTCTTGGCCACCCAGCCAGATGCATTTCTCCTTCTCCATCCCAAGTTCTCCCTCCAGACCTGTCACAAGCCTAAGACTTCCTTACCAAACCAGAGAGCATCCAATGAGCAAAAGCACTAAGAAGTAGCAGAGCTGGAGAAAACAGGGCAAAAACTGAATCTACCTCAATCCCAGTTAGCAACTCCCATCCCGGGAATTCAGAGCTGCACCCTTCTTGGCCATTCCTGGGATCTGGAGGGGTGTTCTCAGGATCAGGGTGATGCAAGGATCACACCCTCTGCCTGAACTCATGCCTTAATTCACCACAAGCCTTGTAGGCAGGAAAAAATCCGTGATGGGATCTGCTTAAAACCAAAGTCTTGCAAAATCCACTATGTTTAGGACATGGCTTAATCTGCTTCCCACTTTGAGGCTGGGATGAGATAGGGAGGGAGAATTTACCGCCAGGTGTCTGCGCTGCCACTACCAGAGGAGGGAATGTCCCAACCAAAATTAAACAGGCTGGAAGCAGCAGATGGTCCCATGGTCCAAGAGACTGCCCAGAGAGGTTGTGGAGTCTCCTTGTCTGGAGAGATTCCAAACCCAGATGGACATTGTGGTCCTGGGCAACCTGCTGTGGGTGACCCTGCCTTAGCAGGGCAGTTGGACTGGATCATCTCCAGAGGTCTCCTCTGACCCCCACCATGCTGGCATTTCTCAAAGCAGGACTGCAAACCAGGAACCCACAATTTCCAACTCCAGCTCCAAACCCTCCTCACCTCCAGATCATGAAAGATCCATATGGATTGATCTTGCACAAAAATAGCTGGTCCCATGATGGTGGGCAAGAAATATTCCTGAAAGCTTTGCAGAGGGATGGCAGCAAGGTATGTTGGAGAAAAGGGAAGAGAGAAGGAAATTACTTGGGCAAAGGGCTCTCAGACTGCAGATTCCACAGCAGATTACATAGCTCTGTAATAGGAGAAGCTGTGTCCAGTTCTGGGCCTCCCAATTCCAGGGAGAGATGTTGAGGTACTGGAACATGTCCAGAGAAGGGCAACAAAGCTGGTGAGAGGCCTGGAGCACAGCCCTGTGAGGAGAGGCTGAAGGAGCTGGGGGTGTGCAGCCTGAAGAAGAGGAGGCTCAGGGCAGACCTCATTGCTGTCTACAACTGCCTGAAGGGAGGTTGTAGCCAGGTGGGGTTGGGCTCTTCTGCCAGGCAACCAGCAACAGAACAAGGGGACACAGTCTCAAGTTGTGCCAGGGGAGGTCTAGGCTGGATGTTAGGAGGAAGTTGTTGCCAGAGAGAGTGATTGGCATTGGAATGGGCTGCCCAGGGAGGTGGTGGAGTCACTGTCCCTGGAGGTGTTCAAGAAAAGACTGAATGAGGCACTTAGTGCCATGGTTCAGTTGACTGGACAGGGCTGGGTGCTAGGTTAGACTGGATGATCTTGGAGGTCTCTTCCAACCTGGTTGATTCTATTGCAGGTACAAATAGCTGCCCACACGAGAGAGCACTGAGCTGTCTGGTGGAGGAGGCATTATTGCAACTGAAAAGCCCTAATGACAAAGGAGAGGTCACACACTGAGTCATGGCCTCAGCTGATACTCAAGAAGAATCCTCAGATGCTGGCTGGTAGGGCAGGGACTAGGAAGCCTGTTAGTAAAAAACCCCAAAGAGGATTTATTTCCAGGAGGAAATAAAAAAGCCAAAGATAATAAAATCAAACAAAAGCCAGAGCAGAAGTGGTGTGGTTCAAACGGAGAAGAATGATCGAGGCCAGCAGATGATGAGTGACCTACCTGCAATGGTGTAGAGCCCTGTGACCACCAGCATCAGGACAGTGGAGAGGTAAAGGTCCCAGCCCAGGCAGACTTGCACAAAGAGGGCCCCCGAGTACAGGTCTGTCTGTGTGTGGAAGGAGAAAGAGAGGCTGGGGCAGATGACACCCACCTGGCAGGGCAGCACTCAGGGGTAGTTGGAAGAGCAGCACAGCAGGGAAGTGGTCAGCACTGTGGGTACAGCAATGACACTGCACTGCATGCACCAGGAGAGCAGCTCTCAGAGCCAGCACTGAAGGCCACAGGGGGTGGCCATGTCACCACCCCAGGTGGGTGTCACAGGCTAGCTTCCCCCGAAGAGTGGAGCACAAAGCTCCAGCAGTCATTTGCAGCTGGGATCAGCTGGGTGCAGACAGTGGGATGTAAGGGTCAAAAATGGGGCACCTTGGAGCATCAGTGCTGCCACAGCCCCTGAAAGCAAAGCAAGGAGCTGGAGATGCTTGGCCCTTTGCAGGAGCAGACCCTGACCTCAGCTACCTCTTTGCTTCCCTGAGGACCTCCAGTTCCCTCCACCAATGGCAGTGCTCTGCTTTCCAGGTGGCATCTCACCACGTTTTCTGCAGAGCCCTGGAGCTGTTACCAGTTGAGGGGCTGTGCTCCCCCAGGACACCAGCACCCTTGGGTGCTCACCAGAAGCAGCCCAAGCCACCTCAACCCAGCCCTGCACCCTCATGCTGTCTCTGCAGCCCAACCGCCCCCACAGGGCTGATGCACAGGGGTGGCTGCAGCTGGTATTTCATGTTCTGCTTGCCTGGATTCACCCCCCTGGCACCCACACTGCCAGCAAGGAGGCTGCCAAGGACCAGCTCCCCTCTGCCCAGCTGCAGCTCTACTGTCTGGGCTGTCAGACCTGTCAGAAAGGTGGCAGCTAGCCCAAAAATGCTGCTAGAAGCAGGAGGGGATCTCCTGCCAGGTGCAGGGACTTCTCAAAGTGCTTGCTGATGCCTTTAGTGATGGATGGGGCAGCTCTGTGCCATGTTGCTTGAGCCAGAGCTCTGTGCCATGTTGCTTGAGCCAGTTCTTAGCGCTCAGGTGGATGCTGGTGGGGCAGAGCAAGATGCTGCCCTGTTCTCTGGGGGGTCCAGTAGTGTTTCAACCTCTGCAGCCACTCCACAGTGAGGACCACATATGGGCAGCCCCAGCACGGGAGGACAGACCAACTCAATGTCCAACACACTGCCTCCACCAGCCCCAGCACCTCCTGCACTCATATCACATCCCAAGGGACACCAAAAGCATTCTGCCCAGAGAAGCAGGGTCTTGCAGGTCAGGTCATTCAGCTGCCAAAATCTCTTGAGATGATTTGCACATCAAAAGTGACCACCATTTCCCACCCATGTGTGAGGGCTGGACCCACAGAGCAAGGTCTGGTCACGTTCTTGTGGAATTAAGATGCCAAGCAGAGACTCAGAGGGAGCTGAAACATTTCCAACAAAAGCAGCAATGGTGCAGGAGGAGAAGACCAGGCACAAGAAGCAGTGCCCTTGCCACCACCACCACCCTCAGCTGAAATCCAGCCATGCCCAGTGCTCAGCTGGGGTATCTTCACCAAAAACTTGTTTGGAGAAGGAAATGAGGCCAGAAGGGGCAGGAAGAGGCAAGATGAGCTGACTCCACACCCTCGCCCCGAGCCGTGACGGCTTCCCGCAGCCAAGGCATCAGCCCCAGTTTGACATCTTTCTTCACACACCTCCTAGAAACCACCCCCCAAACAGAAGGGCTTTCTTGCCCGGTCATGTGGGAGCAGTCACTTGGGATTAGCAGCAGGACTGGTGCCATTTCCCATATCACACCTCCTCCCCCTGCCCTGCCTCTTCCCAGCGCTGCTCCAGCAGGTTGGCCGTGCAGGACCTGGGGATTGTCACCAGGTGATGGAAAGAGGCCATGGAGGATCCTGCAATGGAAGAACCAAGGTGTGTGCTGCCCAGCAAGGCTCCAGCAGCCATGAAACCCAGTAAGTGAGCACACATCCAGCTCCAGCACGGCGTGAAGGTCCATTCCCTAGCAGATAGCCCCACACACTGGTTAAATCACAAGTCAAACCAGAAGAGCACTTACACCACCATCTTGAGGGTCCTAATTCAGGGGCTGTTCTATGAGATCTGCACAGTCATGCCTGGCATTCCCAAGGGAGCTACAGCATGGCCTCAGCTACACATGGGCTTGGCCATGTCTACGGGAGAGCCCTTGCCAACATCAGGAGGCAATTCAATCCCAGAATGCCCTGCTAAGGAGGAACCAACTCATGGACAACCATGCCAAAATCTCTAATGCTGCCTCCTCTGGTACCTTTCCACCACAAACACAATAAAACCACAGCTCCATGCTACAAAGACCACCAATTAGCCTGACAAAAGGACAGCTAAGCCATCATGCAGGGGCGGTGCTGGTAGACAACAGCTGAAGATAAGCCAGCAGTGTGCTCAGGTGGCCAAGAGAGCCAATGGCATCCTGGCCTGGATCAGGGACAGTGTGGCCAGCAGGACAAAGGAGATTATTCTTCTCCTGTACTCAGCACTGGTCAGGCCACACCTTGAGTGCTGTGTCCAGTTCTGGGATCCTCAATTCAAGAGAGATGTTGAGGTGCTGGAACATGTCCAGAGAAGGGCAACGAAGCTGGTGAGGGGCCTGGAACACAAACCCTATGAACAGAGGTTGAGGGAGCAGGGGGTGTGCAGCCTGAAGAAGAGGAGGCTCAGGGCAGACCTCATTGCTGTCTACAACTGCCTGAAGGGAGGCTGTAGCCAGGTGGGGTTGGTCTCTTCTGCCAGGCAACCAGCAACAGAACAAGGGGACACAGTCTCAGGCTGTGCCAGGAGAGTTCTNAAAAAAAAAAAAAAAAGCAGCCCCAGCCAAGGGCCCTCAGCCATCTCTTCCCAACACAACCAGAAGTGAGAACCCAAACTCTCTTGAGCTTCCCTAGCACAGTGCCAGCCAAGCATCCTTGGCATCTTCCGAGGGTCCTAGTGCCCTTTGGAGGAGTCATCTCAGCATCAGACAAACTCATGCCCCCCAGTAACTCCTTGCTTCTTCAGCAACCCTTCCTCAGAGCTCAGCTATGAAGAGGACAAAGCATTTCATAACTCCTTCTCCTGGCTTTCTCAATGCTTAATCACTTTTGCAGTCGTCTGCAGATGAGTCTAAGCCTTTGCTATGAGGAAGCAGAGGTGTCTCCACCTCCCTTCCTGCTGACTCTGCTGGGGTGGGAAAAAATAAAAGTGCATGTGACCAAGTCATTAATAAGACATCCCAAATACAAAAACAAGCTCATTAAAAGCAGGCATGACCTAGTCATAAAAAAAAAGTCCTTTCAACTGCAAAAGGAGAGGAGAAGCCTTTGAAGTCAGGTCCCTGCCTCCACCGGTGACCTCACTCGGAGACTCGTTCTTACCCAACATCTCCAATGCCTTCCCAAGGAAAGCTGCCTTGAGAGGCAGCTTGGATTTAACAGCTGGTGAGGCCAAAACCTCTGTAGAATAAGTTGCCCAGGGTACAGAGGAGTCTCCAGGGGCTCTGCACCAAGACGAGGACACCTGTGCAACTCCTCGCGTGTTCCCAGACAATCACAGAATGTCAGGGGCTGGAAGGGACCTGAAAAGCTCATCCAGTCCAACCCCTGCCAGAGCAGGATCACCTAGACCAGAGCACACAGGAGTGTGTCCAGGTGGGTTTTGAATATTTCCAGAGAGGGAGACTCCACAACCCCCCTGGGCAGCCTGTTCCAGTGCTCTGTCACCCTCACAGGGAAAAAATCCTCCTCATGTTTTAATGAAACTTCCTATGCCTCAGCTGCCACCCACTGCCCCTTGTCCTGTCATCAGGCATCACCGAGCAGAGCCTGGCTCCTCCTGGCACTCACCCTGCACATATTTATAACCATTGGTGAGGTCACCTCTCGGTCTCCTCTTCTCCAAGCAGCACAGCCCCAGCTCCCTCAGGCTCTCCTTGTAAGAGAGATGTTCCATTCCCTTCAGCATCTTTGTGGCTCTGCGCTGGACTCTCAAGTACTTCTATGCTCCTTTTGAACTGGGGGGCCCGGAACTGGACACAGTACTCCAGATGTGGCCTCACCAGGGCAGAGTAGAGGGGCAGGAGAACTTCTCTTGACCTACTAGCCACAGTCCTGCTAATACATCCCAAAATGGCATTGGCCCTCCTGGCCACGAGCGAGGCCATCTCTCAGCAGGACTTTGGGCTGCCCTGTTGCTCCTTGCTGTGCAAGGCTGAATGCTGAGGTCCACCAATGGGTGAATTCCAAGAGAGGAGCAACTGGCATCCCACCCTGCCCCAAATAAAGAGCCAAGAGAGCAGCACCGAGGCCATGGAGAACATGGAGCAGAGATCCATGTGTAAAAGTGTCTGCAAGGAGAGAAGACCAGAAAAAGCCTGGCTAGCCTGGGGCTTTGAGACAGCCCCAGCGAGGAACATCAGGAGTTAGCACTGCGTAACTGCTGAGAGTTTCACTCTCCCCTCCCAAGCTCCCCACTGCAGTCACCACTCTGTGGGACAATGGACCGGCCTGGCAGCTCCTTGCTTGTCTGCAGACATTCATCCCAACCCTCTGCTGGGAACGACCATTGTTTGAGAGATTTACCATGAACGGAGCCAGATGCCAAGATAATCCCCTCATTAGGCTGATTCCTCTTCTGTTGCATCCTGTGTGACTCAGCCATCAGAGAAAGCCCAGCAGACCAAGGAAACTAGAGCCCTGGCTGAGAAAAGGCACAGGAAGAGGCGTGTGGGGAGTCTCCACCATGCTCCAAACACAAGGTTGTGCTGAGAAGGGACAGCAGAACCACAAAGGTTCCAGGCAGCACAGGCATGGCACAGAGGTCATCTCCAGGTCTATCTGGTGTCAGGCAAGAGGTGACACCACGACCATCTCCCAGGCTAAGAACAAACTTGTAGGTCATCTATCCCTCCTGGGCAAAGCCACGGAGAGCCTGGGAAGCAAAGAGATCAAGCACAGCCCCACAGCATGGCAGGGCACTGCTTTGCAAGGGAGGAAGTGCTGGTCTGGAGGGAGACTCAAAAGCAATCAACCCTCCAGCTACTGCTGATTTTATTCTTCCAATTTAGACTACCAAGAACAAACCCCACCAGAAATCCTATCCCAGCTTCCAATCCTTCCTCTAAAATGCCAGCAGGGATTCACATAGATCCCAGGGATCAACACCACAGACACGAATGCTACAGCACCTCCCTCCAAGAAGGCTGGAAGCCCTCCACTGTGAGGCCAGGCTGAGACAGTTGGGGTTGTTCAGCCTGGAGAAGGCTCCAGGAAGACCTTCTGGTGGCCTTTTAGTGCTTAAAGGGGCAGATCAGAAAGCTAGGGACAGACTTTTGAGCAGAGCCTCTTGTGAGACAAGAGGTGATGGTTTAAACCAAAACTCTGTGATCTAAGCTAGACTGTATGGTCCTGCTCTGGCAGGGGGGTTGGACTCAATGATCCCTTTGGGTCCCTTCCAATCCCTGACGTCCTGTGATCCTGGAAAAGCAGGAGATTCAGACTGGAGAGAAAGAAGAGATTGTTTTTCATGGAGGGTAGTGAGATCTTCGCCCAGGCTGTCCAGAGAGGTGGCAGATGCCCCAATCCCTGAGAACATCCCTTTCAGGTTGTCTGGGACTCTGAGCAACCTGCTCTAGGTGCAGATGTGCCTGCCGAGCTGGGGTTTGGGAAGGCAGGAGCACGGCTGACATCCAGCCAAGCCAGAGTTCCTTTGGGAAGCAGGGAGCTGGCAAGTGCAGAGGCAAGCGCTGAGCGCCGTGCCATGGGGGAACACTCTCAGCTCCAACCCTCCTGCCCTGCAGAGAGCCACTTCTGGCAGCCAGCCACCTGCAGAAGCACATTTCTTGCTGCCAGCTACCTGGAAAAAGCAGCTTCTTCTTTCATCCCATGCAAGGTTTCTACCCCAGCAGAGCCCAGGTCAGATCCACCTGCCCCATCCCAGGCGGTGGTGCAGGACCACTCCCTCCAGCAGCTTTTCCCCTCTAGATCCTTCCTATGCTGTTTGCTCTTGGTCTCGTCTCGCTGTCTCCAGCCCCCCAGGGCTGTCTGTGCCAGGCTCTCCCCAGCTTGCCCCAGGCTCGGTGTCACTGGCTCTTAAGCTGCTTTCCCTCTTCCCACGGTTACCAAGCAGGCAGCAGGAGCAGAGGGTGCACATGGGGAACTGGGAATGAGGCCAAAATGGGGGAGAAAATAAAACATCCCTATGGAAAAGTCCCTGAAAATCAGGCACTTTCTATGCAGGGTTGGACATCCTACAGCTGCAGCAAGCTTTGCTTTCCTCTGGAAAACCTGCATGGCCTAAAGCCACAAATGCACTCCCAGTTCAGTCCCTGGTTCTGCTGGGTCCCCTGGGGACACTGGAAAACATGGAGGAAAACCCAGACCATGCAACCCAGCCTCTTGAGCACACTTACCACACAACCTGTGCTCCAAGGTGACTGCACCGTAAGTTCGGGCATCCTGACACAGTGTCATGTATCTGTTTGGGCCACCTGGACACAAGGATTGCTGCTGGGTCTACCTACAAGCACGTGGGGTGTTGCAGACAGCGTCTGCCCCACTCTTGCTCCCTCCTGGAGCATTCTGCAGCAGCTGCTCTCTCTCTAACCTGGCTACACGAGATGTGAGCCCCAAAGTAACCTTTTGTCTGCTGGAAATCAGTCACGGATTTGCCATGGAGTTGAGCTGGAGCTACTCACAGAGATTTTGGTGAAGATGGAGAGCAGGAGCGACAGGACAGAGAGGTACATCCGGATCCTCTCTCCTCCAAACCTTCGCTGGAGATACTCAGGCATCGTGACAATCTGCCAGGGGCAAAGAGAAAGATTGCTGCCTTGTCCAGGCCCTCTCCTCCAGGGAAGGACCCAGGGAAGGCAGGGCACAGAATCAGGCATCTTGAAGGCAGTGGTGACAGCCATCCAGGGAGTAGGGGGCCTGGGTGGGTCCACACTCCCTGCAGCAGGCACAGGGACACTGTACATACCCCAGATGAGATGTAGACTGGCACAAACACCCAGGCTAGGGCCAGGAGAGCATAAGTGGCCTGTTGAGAAGGAGGAACATGGAACAGGCAGAAGAAACATTGATCCTGCTATAGCTCAACATTGACTGCAGTGCTAGATCCTGCCCACCACTCCTGACCTGGCCCTGGCCACTCTCAAGTGCATATATCTCCAAATGGCTTCAGATGGCTGACAACTGCTCATGAGATTATGGTGGACACCCCACAGCACCTCTGGTGTCTCCTCAGCCCTTCAGCTCCTGACGAGATCTTTCCCACTAATACCTTGATCACCAAACAAGTCAAAGTCACTTTCGTTTTGCCGCAGAACCCAAAGGCTTTGGCTACGATGTGTGGGGAAGCCACCCGGGACTGGGTGAGCCATTCAGCCATCATCTGGGATCGTGGAGGGGCTGGACTAGAAAGCTCTGCTCTGAAATAGCCTTTTCCCTGAGCAGGTGGACTTGAGTTGACTCCACACTTACACTGCATGCACTAGACATGAGCTGGTGAAGCTGAGCTAGCAAGGTTGCATTAATTACCCCCTGCATGGCTCCTCCCAAGCCTTTGGAGATGTTGCACATATGGGTGCATGTTGCATGTATGGGTGTAAGCTGCAGCAGAAGAGGTTCCACCTCAACACAAGGGGGAACTTCTTTACTGTAAGGGTCCCAGAGCACTGGAACAGGCTCCCCAGAGAGGCTGTGGGGTCTCCTCCTATGGAGACTTTCAAGGCCTGTCTGGATGTGTTCCTCTGTGATCTGTGTTGGACAGTATTGTCCTGCTCTGGCAAGGGGGTTGGACTCGATCTCTTTGGGTCCCTTCCAACCCCTAACATCCTGTGATCCTGTGCATGAAGGTGCTGTGGCATGGCTCAAGAAACTCCTGTTCTTAGTAAGGTGACAGGTTTCTTACGTTCAACTCGAAGCCAGTGACAGCAATGCCCCCAGCAGCACTGGTCCCAGCCAGCCCGATGAAGAGTCCTGAGCCTTCGCTGCTGGCAAAGAGAGAGGCTCCAATCTGTGGAAGAGATGTTGTGAGCACTCAGCCATCGGCTGTCTGCAGCTTGGCATGGCAGCCATGCCAACTGGACCAGCTTTGGTGCTTTCCCCAGCAGCCCAACCCTGAAGGGGCAACCATTAGGCAAAACTAACACCTGAATGGGAGCAGCAGAGAGCACACATCTGAAAGCCAAGTGCGGCCAAAGACACACCACATGATGAGGGGCATGGACATATTTTGCAAGAAACCCCCTTAACAGACTGCAGTCCAGGGAGGTTTGAGCCCTGACAAACAGTGCCCCCACCCATTCAGCTCATTTGGGCATTCTCTGTGGGCTTTGGATGGACTTTGCTGCCTTCTGGAGGATGAGGAGCCACCACATGCTGCTGCATTTACCACAGTGGTCATTCACCCATCCCTGGGGTGGCCCCGTGCAAGCAGCCAGTGGCAGACACAGCAAGGACCTACATCCAGTTTGTCAAGATCACACTGAAACAAGAGTAAGGAAAACAGGCAACTTGGGACATCCCTGTCTTGTTGGAGCCCCCAGGAGCACATGGGGCTGACAGAGATAAGATGTTGGACTACAGCAACACCCCCCGCCCCTCCAAGTACAGAGCAGCCTACAAGGAGCCCCAACAGCCCTGTTGGACTCCAGCATCCCTCAGGCAATGAGAAGGAAAGCACAGCTCTGAGGAGACAAACCCTAGCAGAAAGGAGTGCACAGGGTCGAGGGCAGTGTGGAGAGATGGTGGAGAAAGAAGAAATTGGGTAGGGGGAATAGCAGTGATGGATGTCCCTGTCCCTACTGCCCAGGGTGTCACAAGTAGGACAGAAGTCTGCCCCTACTTACTGGCCACCATGCCATGTCTCTGCCAGCAAGGAAATAGCCACTGATGGTGTTCCTGTTCACACTGCATGAAGACTGGAAGGAGAAAAGATCAGCACTGAGCACCCTTCCCTACAAACCCAGACAAGACACCAAGAACCAAGTCTCCCAGACAAGGAGACAAGAGACAGGAGACTCTGGATAATTAATGGGAGCTCTGCAACTCAAGCTTAATTATATGAAACAGTGGTGCACCTCGAGTACCCAGAGCCACAAACAGCAAAGGAGACATCCCAAGAGCGGGAAGCAGAGGCTGTGCCTCCTGCCACCCTGAGCAGACAGCTTGGCTAATAGGGCCCAGCTCTGGCTGGGATTTTTCCGTGGGGCAGAATAAATGGCTTTGGAGAGGCTTTGTCTGAGGCCATGGGTAGCCGAGGGCTTTTTCTGCTCAGCAGGACATTTGTCTCAATACCCTTTAATAGACAAGCAGCAGATCTGCTTACGCCCAGCAGAGCAGAGGGCAGGAGAGAAGTTTGTGCTGTGGTTAATTCCATTGTGTTCTCAGGCTATGGGAGTCACAGGATCCCAGCGTGGTGGGGGTTGGAAGGGACTTCTGGAGATCATTTTGTCCAGCCCTTTTGCTGGAGGAGGAGCACTCACAGCAGCTTGCCCAGGAACACAATGTCCAGGTGGGTTTGGAAGCTCTCCACAGAGGGAGACTCCACAACCTCTCTGGGCAGCCTGCTCCACGGCTGCAGCACCCTCACACCAGAGAAGTTTCTCCTTATGTTTAAGTCCTTCTGCAGGGAGTGGAAGGGGCAGAGATTTGTACAACAGAACACACAAAGTGCAAACTACAAGAATAGGGGAGTTCAAATTACTCCACACAACACAACCAGCCCTGAGGAAACAAACAAGCAAAAAAAAAAACCACCCTAACTTCACAAAATCACAGAATCACCTGGCTGGAAAAGACCTTAAGATCATCAAGTCCAACCACAACCTAACATCTCCCTGTACACAACTGCTAGACCATGCCCCCAAGCTCCTCATCCAAATGTCTTTTTATCACCTCCAGAGGTGGTGACTCCACCACCTCCCTGGGCAGCCTGGTCTAATCCCAAATAACCTTCTTGGTGTAGGAAGTTTTTCTAATATCCAACGCAAAGGTCCCCTGGTGCAAAGCAGAAAGGCAACAAAATATTCTTACCCATATCCCCACTGCAACGTTTAAGAAGAAATAAACCACCACGACAACAAGGTCAGCAACGCTGAACTGCAGCGAGGGGCTGAAGGACCCAGCAGTGGAGTTGTCCTCCATCATTCTCTGCCTCCTGCCTCATCCTCACAGTCACTGAATTAGTAACTTGTTAATGGCTCTGGAGCATTTAGCATTAAACAAAACAGCAACAGGAGCTTCACTTCCCAAGGAGCCTGTTTGAGTGGCCTGGCTGCCCACTGCCTCTTCCCCTCTGTTTCCCCATTGTCCATCCCACTGGGACACCCAGGCCAGGCAAGCACCTCTGCATTTTGGTGTCTCACAAACAGCTACACAATTCCTCATCTCGAGATTTTTTGCTGCTTCTGTGCTGTCTTGGAGAAGCTGCAGGCTCTGGTCCAAGCTGCCACTGTAGCTAATGCAGTTCCATGGTGCAGACTCAGAACAAGAACAGAGGCTTCAGAAGCCTCTTGCAGAGGTGCCTTCAATCCAGGTACTTCTGGACAAGAAACTGCCAAGTTTTTTTTTTTCCTAGGAGCTCAAAGAAGACCAAACCATAACATTTTTACTGTAGATACTAAGTCTGGGAAGAATTTGAATGATCATAGAATCCCAGACTGGTTTGGATTGGAAAGGACCTTTAAAGGTCCTACAGCCAGCAGGGACATCTTCAACTAGAACAGGTTACACAGAGCCCCAGACAACCTGACCTGGAATGCTGGGGAGATCCCTGGGCAACCTGGGTCAGGGAAAAGCTCACAAGTGAAGAGCTTCCTCCTAATCTGACTAAGGATCTTTTGCCTAGCAAATTGCTGTAGAAACTGCTGAATAAAACAGGGGCAGGGGTTAAGTGTTCTTTAAGGATCCCAGAGAAGCACCTCTGAGAAGAGCTGGCATTTCTGGAGATCTGACATCTTTGCTTCCAGGAAAAGCCCTTACAGATTAGCTAGTCCTGCTGTCACGATAATAAAAGGGTGTGAAAAATGTCTGAGGGAAGCCACACATACTTTGCTCCAACCACCCCAATGCCATGAAAAGCCAGAGGACCTGCAATTTGGTCTCGTGACTGACTTGTTCCCAAATCCCAGAATCCCAGCATAGTGGGGCTTGGAAGGGACCTGTGAAGATCATCCAGCTCAACCCTTCTGCTAAAGCAAGGGCACCTACAGCAGGTTGCCCAGGATCACAATAGCCAGGCGGGTTTGGAATCTCTCCACAGAAGAAGACTCCATAACCTCTCTGGGCAGCCTGCTTCAGGGCTCTGACATCCTCAGAGCAAAGAATTTTCTCCTGTTCAGATGGAACCTCCTGAGTTAAACTTTCTGCCTGTTTACTTTTGTCCTGTGGCTGGGTACCACTGAAGAGAGTCTGGTCCCACTCTCTCACCCTTCACCCCTTAGCTCTCGCTGAGCATTGAGAAGATCCCTTCTGAGGCTACTCTTTTTCAGGCTCAACAGCCCCAGGTCTCTCAGCCTTTCCTCCCCACAGAGATGCTCCAGGCCCCTTAGCATCTTTATAGCCTCCTCTGGTCTCTCAAGTCCTGTCGCCATCCCTAGAGGTGTTCAAGAAAGGACTGAATGAGGCACTTGGTGCCATGGTCTAGTTGATTGGATAGGGCTGGGTGATAGGTTGGACTGGATCATCTTGGAGGTCTCTTCCAACCTGGTTGATTCTATGAGCAATACAACAACTGCACCACACAAAACGGGGCAGAGTTAGAGTCTGCTACATGCTAAAGCCACGATCAAACACAGGAGTTACATGAACGTCCAGGGTGGAGGCTCAGTAAGGGCAGAACAGCAGAAGCACCCCCAGGAGAGATGAGCTACTGCTGCAAAGGCCAGCACGGAACAATCAGCAGCAAACAATCAAATTTGGTAGGGCTGGGTTCTTAGTAATCATTCCATTTGCTGCTCTGGGTGCTTGGCTGGCTCACTGTCAAGCAGCAGCATGCTCTCCAGCCACGTATCACAAGGTCTCACTAATAAAATAAATGCATTGCAACTACTACACCTGTCACTGAGCCAGGTCAGCGCATTTCTGCCCTTTGAAAGAGCTGCTGACGTGCCCAGGAGCAGGGCTGCACTCCTGTGAGAGGAACCCAAGTTCTCCCTCACTGCTTGGCTGGAATCTAACCTGCATTAACACATCCAAAGTACATCTAAGCACAAATAGCTCAGCTTGGTGTATCTATTAACAGTGCGAAGCATTTAATATCTTACTGCCATTAAAAGACAACCACAGAATCCTGCCATGGTGGAGGCTGGAAAGGACCTCTGGAGATCATCCAGTCCAACACTACTGCTAAAGCAGGGCCACCCACAGCAGCTTGCACAGGATCACAATACACAGGCAAGTCTGGAATCTCTCCATAGGAGACTCCACAACCTCTCTGGGCAACCTGCTCCAGGGCTCCAACACTCTCACAGCAAAGATTTTTTTTCCCCTCACGTTGAGGTGGAACTTGCTGGGTTCCAATTTGTATCCACTGCCCCTTGCCCTGTCACTGAGTACCACTGAAGAGTCTGCCCTTCAGCATGCTTCTTGACATCTGCACTTCAGATGTTTGTAAAGATTAGCAAGATCCCTTCTCAGTCTTCTCCAGACTCAACAGCCTCACATCTCTCAGACTTTCCTCATCGGGCATATGTTCCAGGCCCTTGATCACTCTCCTAGCCGCCACTGGACTCTCTCCAGTATTTCCCTTTCCCTCTTGAACTGGGAAAACCAGAACTGGGCACAATATTCCAGCTGCGGTCTCACTAGAGCAGAGAGGAAGGAGAATCAGGCAGGAAAGCCGAGAGGCAGCTGGCCATCTGTCTGACCTGCACATGTGTGTGGGTGGTGAGGAACACCAACCTGAATTGAGTTCAGCTCTCCACCGTGGCTGTGGCTTTTATCTCAGCTACCTCTGACAAACCCCTTACCTGTGATGAGTCGGTTTGGATTCACCAGCTGGAACATCTGCCCTACAATATTCCCAGGTCTTTGCTGCTCCTTGAGATCCAGCCATGGATTTCGCTTCCACTCACATCCCCTGAAGCAAAATAGCACGGTGAAGTCCTAACAACCAGTTTAACTATGGACCAGTCAGCCCCATCTCCATCTCTGGAAGGGTGATGGAGCAACTTATCCTCCATGCTGTCTCTGGGCATATCAAAGACAAGAAGATCATTGGGCAGAGTCAACGTGGTTCTGCTGAGGGGAATTCATGTCTAACCAACCTGATAGCCTTTGATGAGAACATAAGCAGGTGGAGAGATGATGGTAGTGCAGTGGATGTGGTTATCTTGATCTCAAGAAACCACCTGACACCATCTCCCACAGCACCCTCACAGCTAAACTGAAGAAGTGTGGTCTGGATGATCAGGTAGAGGTGGATTGTGAACTGGCTGAAAGAAAGAAGTTAGACTTGTGGTCAATGGGACAGAGCCCAGGCCAGGACTCTGTTGCCTTCTTGGGCCACCTGGCCACACTGCTTGTTCATCACAGTCTCACAGTATCATCAGGGTTGGAAGAGACCTCACAGATCATCAAGTCCAACCCTTTACCACAGAGCTCAAGGCTAGACCATGGCACCAAGTGCCACGTCCAATCTTGCCTTGAACAGCTCCAGGGACGGCAACCCCACCACCACCCTGGGCAGACCATCTTCAGCCACCGTTGACCATCCCCATCCAGTTGAATTTCCCCAGGCAACTTCCAGCCACTCTGCCCCAGGCCTGGAGCATGGCATTGTTGTGAACCAAGTGCAGCACTCAGCACTTGGCCTTGTTGAACCTGATGCCACTGGCCACGACCCCACTGATCCAGGCTGTCCAGACCTCTCTGACCTAGATCACTTTAGAAGACAACTGCCTAGTACCTGGAGGTTTTTAGAAAGCTGACACAAAACAAGTCTTTATTCTTTGTCGCAGAAAATAAATACAGGTGCATATTTCATATGCCTTCCTATAAAAGCACTCCTACAAAACCACTGAACTGCATACAACAGTACAACCTTTTTGGCTTGGAAAATGCAAATATGATACAGTCACTTCATCTGAGTATCTTTGAAAGCACTTGTAGCAAGCAGCTTTGGGAAAGGAATGCTTGATTTAGAAGCCAAATTCTTGCCTCAAGTGTTGTGTGGAGTCGGTTTCCCTCCTACCCCCCACCCATCCTGTGTATAGTGCAACTAACCTAAATGCAACTAGAACAGGTTCTCTGTAAAATGTTTAGTTCCCCACCCACCCTCCCTCAAAATTTACAAAAAAAAAGGCAAAGGAAAAAAAACAAACAAACAAAAACAAAAACCAAAAACCTCTTTAAAACTGTTCTACCTTGACACTGAAACCAAGAGAAAACAAAAAAAGTGGCTCAAGGGAAATATTTAGGTAAGCACGATGCTTCACAGCTCCTCATCTGTTCCCTTCCAGTTTGGCCGGGTGTGGGGGTTGGTTAGAGCAGCACTAATCATCCAGTCCTATGTTTCTGAACAGGTATGACATGGACTCCCCGTTGTGGATCCTGCGAATGGCTTCCGAGAGGATCATGCTTATATCCACAGTCTTGATTTTAGGGCACTGGAGTTTCTGTATTTCATGTGGAATTGTGTTTGTAACGACCACCTACAGAAAGAAAGCGATCAGATGGAGCTCTGTGATGTTTTCCACTTAGGGCGTTATTGCTGTGAGAGGGGATGTCCATGTATCCATGGATACTAATGGCGCTGCCCTTCCTCCCTCCCATTCTGCCACATGGGGCCAGAGGAAGTTAAAAAATATCCCTCACACTGAGGGGAGAAGTCTCCTAATGCTGCCAGAGTGACCTCACTACTGCCCATTTTCCCTCTGTTACAGCTTAAGGACATGTAGATGATCATATTCACACTACCGTTTTGGTTGGAAAAAGCCTTTAAGATCATTGTGTCCAACCATTCTCTAACTTTACTGTCCGGTTGCTAAAACATGCTCCTCAGCACCACATCTACAGGGATTCTAAACCCCTCCAGGGATGGGGATTCAACCACCTGTCTGGGCAGACTGTTCCAATCCTCAACAACCCTTTCAGGTTTCCCCTAATATCCAACTTAAACATCTCCTGCAGCAACTTGAGGCCATTTCCTCTTTCCTATTACTTGTTACTAGGGAGAAGAGGCCAACATCCATCTGGCTCCAAATTCTTTTCAGGGAGCTGTTGAGAGCCAGGTCTCCCCTCAGCCTCCTTTTCTCCAGGCTGAACAACCCCAGCTCCCTCAGCTGCTCTTCACCAGCCCTATTCTCCAGACCCATGACCAGCTTCAATGCCCTTCTCTGGATATGCTCCAGCCCCTCAATGTCCTTACTGGAGTGGCCCAAAACCTGAACCCAGTACTCAAGGTCTGTCCACACCAGCATTGAGCACAGGGAGACAATCACTTCCCTGGTTCTGCCTGTCACACTGTTCCTGATCCAGGCTAACAGTTTTTAGCCTTCTTGCCCACCTGGGCACACTGGCTCATTTTCAGGCAGCTGTCAATCAACACCCATATATATATATATATATTTACACACCCATATACAGTTCCACAGTAGAAAGCCTGAACCCAGGAACCTCCCAGCTAAAGTCTTGTATTTTGTACTTCATTTACCAAGCCAAGAGAGAATTTCTGACTCAAAACTCCCCAAACATTTGGTCAGCAATTCAAAATCCAGGCTTACCTCATCAATTGCTGACTCCTCTATCAGCCGGGGAGCATCTGAAGATAAGAGGCCGTGTGTGGCCATTACAAAGATTTTGTAAGCCCCCCTCTCCTTAAGGGTCTCAGCTGCAGCAAGAAAGCTGTCAACATCATCTATGATGTCATCCTGTCCAAAGACAAGTACAGAAATGTCTCGACTGGGAAAGAGCTTTCAGAACATTAAATCCAACTGTAAAATGGGCTCTGTCCCCAGACAGATGGACACAGCACACCCAGACCGACATTAGATCATTTTCAAGTATAACAGCTGACAGCCAACACAAGCTGGATGTTTTTATTGATGCTGTTCTTCAGACACCTGAACTAGATGGGAAGTGAGAGCAGGAATGCAAAGTGCCCCAAAACTACAGCAACATTAAGGGACAAAGGGGTTGCCTCTATGCAGGGAAGAGGGAAAAGAAATTGAAGTTCAAAACCCAGACTAACAGAAACTTGCTCTTTTCCATGACAAGCCCAGAGGCTACACTCTGCTTTAGAGGAACCATGAGACTGCATCATCTCTGCTTCACTGGAATTTCTAAACTCAGAGTAGGAACAAGGTGATTTTCTCCTCATCTGATGTGTAAGCACCCCCTGAAAACTCCTCCTCCTCCTCACAGAAATAGAGAAATCTCTATTCACAGAAACAAGGTCCAAATCATAGAATCACAGAATGGTTTAGGTTGGAAGGGACCTCAAGGATCATCCAGCTCCAACCCCCCGCCATAGGCAGGGACACCTCCCACTAGAGCAGGTTGCCCAAGGCCTCATCCAGCCTGGCCTTAAACACCTCCATAATTCCCAGTTAGCTTCAAGAAGTCCACACACCACCACTTCATGGTATACAAAGCAGAGTGCCAAAAGCATCCATCAAAATTTAGTTGCTGCTTCAGCAGAAAATCAACTTGATTTCTGCAACGTCAACACATTCAGTATCATTTATCAGAAGTGATGGCACCTTACTTACCACAATGATTGCAATTCTTCCTCCTACATCTCCCACAACTGTGATGGGTGGTTTTTCCTTGGGAATCAGCACTGAGAAAGAGCAAATATTTTAAAGGGATAGAAAGGGAAAAAAAGAGCCAGTTTATACAATTTAGTTCAGGTGTGAAATGCCTGCTCACTACTTTTACAGGGAGAAGTGAAACAACAAATACTTCAACCATCACAGCATTGCTGGGAAAACCAACAGGATTTTAATTCATAGCAATTTTTTTAAAGCTTAAACTAAATTTATTTATGCCCAAATTCTTAACTAAGTCAATTAATTCTTCCTTTGAGCATACTGAATGGAGTGACCTGCAGACACGACTGGTTCAAATCACCCTACTGGGATCCAAGATGGGTTTATGCAATGAAATTTGGCTCTCACAGCTCTCAATCACATCTACATTCAGCAAGGTCATTCTGGCAAGGCCCAAGACATTGTACAGTGTACTGGTTTTGCTGGGACAGAATCCCAAACCAGCCATGGGCTGAAGGCTGTGAGCAGTTTGCAGTCAACCAGGAAAACTGCTCTGAATTAACACCAGGTGTATTCCAGAGCATGAACATCACACAGCATAAAGTAAGAAGTTTTGCTGAGGATGGGGAGCTCCTGCCCCCTTCCTTGTCCTTCTCCCAAGGGCTGCCTTTCCATTCAATGTGACTGTTGTACCTTCACTGGGCTGACTATAACTTTGTGCTGTCATTGGTATCAGTTTAGTTGTTTCATTAAACTAGTTTTCATTTTAACCCATGGGTCTTCTCCCCCCCTTACCATTCCCCCTTCTCTGCTGGATAGGGGTCATTGAGTGACAGAGCAACTGCTGTATTTTAGCCCCAGATACAGGCTAAACCATAGACACATAACTACACACAAAACCAGCATCACAGTTCAGCTCATTAGCTCTGTGACCCAGTAAAAATTCCCATAGGAAACGTAAATGGCAAAAAAAGTGAGGCCTGAGGGGTTTTTTCTGATTAGATGTAAAAACACAGGAGACAGACCTCACAAACAGGCTAACACTAAAATCATGGACAAAAGGCACCAAAAGGTATCTGTTCTCACCTTACTAAGAAAAAAGTAATCATCTCTCTCATAAAAGAGCCTCTAAACCTCCCAATTCTATTCTGATGGTCCCTCCCTGCCAGCCCCATCTTCCAAAACCATAAAAAACAAGTGGTGAACATTTTCATACACAAACTTACTTACTGGGTATCTCCAAACTGGGATGAATAGCAGCTACATTTTTAGCTGTAGGTGGGGAGTGTCGACCATCCACCATGTCAGACTCAGCATCCTGAGCTTCCCCATGAATCACAGCAATTCCCAATCGTAAGCGCTCAGCAAATGACTGTGCCCTGCAGAGAAAGGGTTCAAAAAGCACAAATAAGTTCAGTTTAAAATATCTCACATACACACAATGCTAACCTGCTGCCATTTCATCTCTAAAGCTTCAGAGGGGAAAATGGAAATGATCATAAAATTTTATGACAACATGTGGAAGAAATCTCTTGTCCATTAGTATCATTTTACCAGGCCTGTCTGAGTCAGAACAGTAACTCTGGAAGTAAACCCTCTGCCCTTGAAGCAACAGGATAAATGCTGCAGGCCACAGAACTCTGATCATTTCCTTCTGTTTTGCCCAACAGTTAAAGAAAAAAAAAGTTTCCCAGCCTTCAGCATTCCTGAAAGCCTAAGTTTTAGCAGGTCTTATGAAGAAGAGAAGAAGCTGGATTAAGATTAGTTATATTTCCCCATAAGGGTGGTGAGGGACTGGAATTGGTTGCCCAGAGAAGCTGTGGAGGCTCCAAGTCTGGAAGTGTTCAAAGCTGGGTTGGATGGGACCTTGAGCAACCTGCTCTGCTGGGAGATGTCTCTGCTCATGGTGGGGGAACTGGAACTAGACGATCTTTACGGTCCCTTCCAACTCAAACCATTCTGACTCATCTACCAGCAATCAAGAACAGCCTAGATGTCTGGGACTGTCTACATTTAATAGGAACAAAAACCCCATTCATATGAAAACAGAACACAAGTGTTCTTTATTTTTAACAAGATGTGCTCTATATAAGCCAATATCCCTGACCTTCTGGCACATAACCTTGGATATCCTGCAGAGAAGAGAACCCGGACAATCATTTTGCCTGACAAACCAGTTCAACAGCCTGGACTTTTACAAGCTTGCAAACAAAAGGTTCTCTCACCATGCAGTATTTCTTCAACTAAAATGAGAAATGTATGTGAAGATGGGAGAGTGTAGAAAGCAGAGAGTTGGAGAAACAGGAATTTCATAGGAAGTCTTTGTATTCCAGATGCTGGCAGCAGCACGTAAAAATGAGCAGATTGATCCTACCTCAACTCACACATCTAAGAGTTTAGTGTCTAGCCTTAGCCAGTCTAGTCTCTACCAAGTCTGGTGCTAAGCCATGTGCCTCAGCACCACATCTCTCTGTCTTTTAAACACTTCCATGGATGAGGATTTAACCACTTCCCTGGGAGGCTTATTCCAGTATTTGAGAACCTAAACTTGCCCTGCTGCAACTTGAGGCCATTTCCTCTCATCCTATCACTTGTAAATTGTAGGGAGAAGAGACCAACACCCACCTCAGCCCAAGCTCCTTTCAGGGAGCTGTAGAGAGTGACATGCATGTTTCCAGGGATGGGACATGTACTACTCTCTGGGGAATCTGGGCCAGGGCCTCAGTACCCTCAATGTGGAAATTAAAAAAAAAAAAAAAAAAATAAATCTTCCTTCTCTCTAATCTGAATCTCTTTTTAGCTTAAACCATCACTCCTTGCCCTGTCACAACAGGTCCTGCTACAAAAATGCCTGTTGTCAGCTTACTTAGTGGACTCTAAGTATTGGAAGGCCTCAATAATCTTCTGCCCTGTGGTTATCCTACAGTGAGGATATTTTTTCGCACTGTTAACTACAGATAAATGATGATTCCAAATATATTTATCTCACGAGTTATGACTTTGAAGGCAAAACACTATCAGTTAAATGCAAACAAAATTCAAAGTAACAGCAATGAGTTATTAATTTTCCAGTAAGCTCAAAAACCACATGAGCATTCTAAATTCCATCAAGCAAAGGCTCTCTCACAAGTAAGCATTCATCAGAAAAGAGCTTTCCTTGCTCAGGCTGAAAGACTCAAATTACCCTTTCCCAAATGCAGTGTAACTGCTCCAATCCTGCTCCTAGGTACGTGTGAAGAAGCTAAAGGCATCCCAGCTCTGAGATTCTTTCCTACACACATCGGTTACGTGGGCAACTTATCGATCTGATCAGTCAAAGCTACGTGCAGACAACTTGCTGGCATGTGCTGTTATTTGATAAGCATGAAAACGCTTCACCAAATGCCTGCCTACACCCCAGAGGCAATGCTGACACCAGGTAGAAGAAATGGTCAAAGACCGGCAAACGTAACATAACTGGCCAAAAGGAAAATCACATAAAAAGCACTGGAAAAGAAAGATGACAGAAGTTGATCCCCTTGTTATGCTTCTACAAATTAAAGTATTTCTGATTTGCTAAACAAAGTAACAAAATCTTTCTCACAAAGTGCACCACAATTCCTTGGCATGAAGGTCTAGATAATGCTCTCAACAAGCTATTGGTTTGTCACCATAGCAAATGCAGCATCTCTGAAACCATTATCCAACTCTTGCACCACCTACTGAGAGCAAGGTAATTCCAAACAACAGGAATGGTCAACCAAAAAGCACTGTGGATTAAGAACAGTTGTTCAGCCAACAAGGACACGATAACCAAAATCATCTCGAAGATCAAATCCTATTTTGCCATGCTAGACAGTAAGTCACAGGTCTGCACAACCATGTTCTGTGTTATGACCACGTTCAGCAATGACTTTGGATTAGTGGTGTTACACTGCCACCCCTTCTCTTCATTTACAGCAGGAAATTTACAATGTAAACACACAAATACAATCTGATTCATTATATTCATTATCCTATTCACTACCAATTTTGTATCCAAAGGGCAAAAGGTGGTATAGGGTCTAGACTATAGGTCTTGAGAAGAGTGGCTGAGGGAACTGGGCTTGTTCAGCCTGCACAAAAGGACATTCAGGGGAGATCTGGCTCTCTGCAACTCCCTGAAAGGAGGCTGGAGCCAGGTGGGGGTTGATCTCTTCTCCCAAGGAAGAAGTGACAAGACAAGAGGAAAATGCCTCAAGTTCCACAAGTTTAGGTTGGACATGAGGAACAATTTCTTCCCTGAGTGGTTTGTCAGGGCTTATCCCAGGCTGCCGAGGGTAGTGCTGGAGTCCACATCCTTGGAAGGATTAAAAAAAACCATGGAGACGTGGTGCTGAATAGCATGGTTTAGTGGTGACCTGTTCAATGCTGAGTTAAGAGTTAGATTTGATCTCAGAGGTCTCTTCCAGTCAAAACAACTCTGATTCTGTCTCTCCCAATCTTAATGGTTCTCTGATTCACCCCATCCTTCTGTTTGGTTTTTACTATCCTTAGATTTATTACAACAACATAAAACTACATGTGTCAAAACAGATCTGACAGGGGTTTGAAGGCTGCATCTTCTAATGATTGGGTATCTGTCCTTGATACTATGAACAAAATCACAACAGAGATTTTTCTGCTCTAACACAAGAGAGCAGATCTTACCCACCTCTTTGCAGACGCAGGTGATTTGGCCACAATTACAGCATTCCTGTAGTCTGGTATCTGTAGCAAATAACAGATAGCAATGTCTACTTCATATTTTTAGACAAATTTCAACTCAGTTAGAATCAGAGAACTTCATTTTGCCAGAAAAACTTTAAGCATCGAACATTGAACCTAAGAAAGCAACCTGAAGAATCCACGGCACGTGATCAGAGTTCACAGCTGGATAAAAGCAGCTACTTAGAAAATTCAGGTAATCAAAATGTACCTTTCATGAACATGATGTTACATTACAGCTTAAAGCAACTGCTTCAGAAGAACATCAGGGCTACAAGGGTGAAAAGTAACAGGAAACCATCAAAAATTAAAGTTTCCTGTTTGACTTGTGCTGCATGCACTTGTCTGTCTTTAACCACCTCAAAACAGAGTGTAACACTTAGTTCCTAGTTTTAGGGTTGTTTGTTTCAGAGTACAGACAAAAGTAATACTCTTCCACCACTCATCACATCCTACTGACTCTGCATGGACCATGGTCCTGGAGTCACAGGCTGATACCGCTGCATGCTGTTTCCTACACAGAGCAGCACCAAAGGATGCTGTTGCAAACTTCAACAGCAGCAGTGCTAAGGTCAAGTCTGAACTTCATTCTGAGGTCTGATAGGTACTTTAGTCAAGTCTTCACAGTCTGCTCCAAAATTTGCTGTCCCTGCTCTTCCCCCCCTCCCCATTCTCCCTCCAGACTTCTCTTCATTTAAGCAGCATTTTAGTCCCCATTCCACAGAAGCTTAATATCTTAGTATCCAGTCTCCATTTCCCTGCAAATAGCAATTTTACATCAGACTCATCTTTTGTTGTCCATAACTTCTCAAGCATTCTACCATTTAGACTTGAGCTCTCCTCTCCAACAGCAACCTGTGCTCCCACTAACATTCATCTTAACTCCTTTCAAACTCTGTGCCTTCCTGCCCTGTCCGCCATAAAAAGCATCATGAAGAGAACCTATCTGTCCCTCTATCAGTTGTCTACCCTCCTATCAGCTGCCTTAGCTACAGCCCACAGCCATCCTCAGCGGCAGCAGCAAGTAAAGCCCTACAGAGCAGACACAATCCTCAGAATCCCCTTCTTAAGGGGCAGACTCTTCTCTGAACACCCATGAATTATTTAATTCCACATATTTGGAGTGATGGTGCCCTGACATGCAGTTGCCTGATGTCAAATCTCAGAGGCAGAGCACAGAAATAAATATCTGAGATTTTTTTTTAGCACAAGCAAGGTAAGATCTTCCATGACCTTATCCTCAAACATGCAATTCACACAGAATCAACATTTCCAAAAACATTCTGCCTGAAATGGGCACGGCAAAGGGAAAAAAAAACAAACCTTAAGTTCTGAACTGGGGCATGGGCCTAACCAGCTGAAAACAGGAGCTTTTCTGAGGACATGTCAGGCTGTATTAATAATCCACAAAGCTACTAACTCCACCTAGAATACTGGGAATTCAGCATGTTCTGTCCTTTATAAACACTTAAGTTATACAACAGGCTCCAAAGATTAACATGATGGAAGGTATGGACAAGGCAGGGCCTGTCACTTGACATAATACAGGCTTTGATCTTGTTCAGACATTGCAGCCTCGTTTTTCCTCTGCCAAATTATCAAATTTGTTCTCAGCTCTTCAAAAATGAAGTCAGAAAGCCAGAAACACCATCCAGGAGATAGTAAGACATCAACAACTCCTTGTAACAAAGAGCTACATCACTCTAAAATTAACACACACACAGAAGAAAGAGAGGGAAGACTAAGTACTGAACACTTGCTAAGTACATAAAGGAAAATCACTGTATTATTTTTATGCCAGTTTCATTTCACTAACTGGACTCTCTCCATCCCAGAATGCCAAGTAATTTTCTCCACACCTACACATAAATTCCCATCAGGGAACAACTGCAGTCCCTCATCTACTTAATTTCCAGCAAAATGCTTTAAGTGACCTCCATTCTTACCAAGCTGGACTCTGCCTCATGCTGCTCCATATACCTCATCACAACTCCTATTAGAAATTTTTTCCACACTTGGGCACTCACAGCAGGATGTACAACAAAGCTGCTGCCACTGTGAACTTCAAATGAAGACTGAATTCTTCCTGAGCAGCATTGGATGAAACCTTTAAGAAAATGTGCTTAAAATAACCTGGCTCAATATGGTTCCTGCCAATATAGATCCCATTTGATCAGACACATTCAGTCAACTCTAGTTGTAGCAATTCATCATATGGACAAACAGAGGAATGAAGAAATGAAATCTGGAATGGTCTTTTAAGATCCCTCTACACATACTTCAGGAGATCTCTATGGAAGTTCATGTGTTAAGACTGCACAGCAGTGCCAGCCTAAAAGCTGCAACAGTTCTTTGTAAAGCTCACACATCAGAATGTGCTCCACAAATAAACCCGGAATGCGATCCTGTTGTCCACCAGAGTCTGTATGTTCAAGTAGCATAAAAGCACAAGTTGTCCTCTGTTTGTGTATTTGGTTTTCCACTTTCCTTTTTAACTTACGAAGTACTTAAAAGGTGCAATTCTTCACTCCCAGTATATGAGATGAATGACCTTTACAAAGCCAGAGCTGGAGCCTTTGGTCTATCACCCTCTGACTCCAGTACCAAATGAAATTGATTAATGGTAAACTGATTCCCCAAACAGACTTTAAACCAACATAATTTTGTTAAGATAGTGTTGTTTTGGGGGCTGGAATTCATTTTTTGTTGATTTTTTGGGGGCATTTGAATCTCTATAAAACAAAGCAGGTTAGATTCAAAAGTAAGAGCAAGTTCAACCTTTTCTCTCACAAGGAAGAAAGTACTAGCCTTATTCCAAATCATCATTAGTCAGAAGCATAATTTGCACCTTATACCTACAATTATCATTTGCACAATTTGTCTGTGTAAATCCACCACTAGCACTTCTCAAAGCACTTGTAAAATAAGATGGAGAAAGGGACGCTCGGACCATCAGAAGTTAAGCTCCTCAAGTCAAGACATGCTGAACAAACAGCAGGTGAAGATTTCCACACCAAAGTCACCTGTTGCTTTCAGAGCATGATCAATAGGCTTTCTCTTAGTTTACAACTTAACTTCCAAAGTTTTTTAATAACAAAATATACATCACACCTACACAAGCAGACCTATATGTGTCAAAGAAGTTGTAAAGTAGGAAAGCAAGAGGGTATTAAGAGCAAGAAAANAAAGAAAATAATTTTTTTTATATATATAATTTTGAAAGCTATTTAAAATAGCAGGCTTTCCTCACCTCTTCTTGGATGTATTGTAGTAAAAATGGAGATGCTCTCAAGTTATCAACTGGAATGTTGAAGAAGCCCTGTATTTCCTTCTGATGTAGGTCCATGGTAATGAGATGAGTTAGTCCTTTGAAAAACAAAAAGCACATCAGGAAAAGTAAGAGAGAACAGCAGACAGAGACTTTATTTCTCTAGGAAGTTTAACTGGAGTTTGTCCAGAAGAGAATCTCTAAGCTGCGTTGGAAGAAGCACACTAACCTCAGTTAAAATATGCAGCATATTTTATCTCCCTTAAGCACAACAACATTATCATGTTTGAAGATTTCTGCAGTGTCCTTTCAAAACAACCTAAGACTCCACATAATTGACTCAGTAGTGCCACACTGAGGCAGGTAAGATCCTTCTCCATTTGACAAGTGACAATATGACCACCATGAGATAAACTTCTATACCACACAGCAAGACCTCCCCTGCCCAGCTACTGGTAAAGTCTCAAACTCCAATCGTAATCGTTGGAACAATTCCCTCATACCAAGAAAGCAGACCACAAGGTGTCTATTGTCATTGTTCTTTTCATCCCAAGGACAAAAATAAAGTTCAACCCCTAACATTCTGTGAAAGAAACAGAAAAAGAATAATGTCCTTCTCTGACATAATCTTGAACGTAAAGCACAGATATGAAGCATATTCGTTCATCCCACAGGTAAAAAAACAGGCTGAAAACGACAAAGAACAACTGTTTGAGAGTGTTAAGAGAGACAAAGAGCATGATTATGAGATGGATACCACGGCCCACAGGAGCAGAGTCCAGCAGGCTCATCCTGCCAGCTCAGTGGGACACAATGTAAAATGGTTGTCACAAGTTCGGGGTTAAATGAAGTTGCCATTTGGAAACATTTCTAATTCCATTCTCCTTTTTATGTGGATTTTTACACTCATAGAAAACTTGGCAGTTGTTTTTAGTAAGCCCCAACGTGTGCAGAGTTCTCTACAGCTGAAAGCTGACAGCAGGTCCATCCGTTGCCCTGATTATTTAGTAACAATTTGTGTTCTTACCAGCTTTGCACATCATTGAAGCCAGTAATTTTGACACAATAGAGCCCCTTTTCCTCATCTTGCACTGTTTGCTGTAGGGGAAGTAAGGGATCACTCCAATAATGCTCTTGGCACAGGAGGTTTTACAGGCATACACCATGATCAGGAGCTCCATGATTGTAGTATTCACATCCCTGGAATGAAAAGCATCTAGTTTTGTATCTTGTGCATAAAAATTCTGCATTCAACACTAAATTTGCACCAACTTCAGGGCAGCACAGTGTATGGTGACAGAGCACTTGTCACTAAGAATCCAGCCACACACCTCAGGACAGCAAGTGCCTTGCACTCAGCACTAGAATTACACTTCATTATTTCTCTCACTTGGCTATTTTGGGCAAGTCAGATAGTTTAATTATACCATTTTGAGGCTTTTAGTCATATGGCATGCTGCTGTAACAAAGTACCCCATAATTTTACCCCCAAGATCTTTTTCTGTTGCTCACAAACCGAAATATCTTTATTTATTGATAGCGACAGGCTTCAAGTTTCAGACTTTACAACACATCCATTGCTCAAGTAAACAATGGGCTAAACGTTTAACAATTACCATCTATTTTTCTGTCCTGAAAAGACAGAGGTGGGTATCTTTGTAGATGAGAACTGATCATGAGTTAAGAGACTTTTTTTAATAAGTCTTAGCATCTGTAAAGCTCTTTTTAACAAAATTCTGAATCAGAGGACACATTGCTCAGAAAATGCTCCTCCTTCACTTGGAACTTTGTAACAGTGCTGGAGATGGGAAAGCTGAAAAGGGAAACATTTNCAGGTGAAGATTTCCACACCAAAGTCACCTGTTGCTTTCAGAGCATGATCAATAGGCTTTCTCTTAGTTTACAACTTAACTTCCAAAGTTTTTTAATAACAAAATATACATCACACCTACACAAGCAGACCTATATGTGTCAAAGAAGTTGTAAAGTAGGAAAGCAAGAGGGTATTAAGAGCAAGAAAATCTTATTTTTTTAAAATAACAGGTGAATCTAAGACAGAACAGCACTGCTGCATTAAAAAAGAAGCACCAGCTTCTGATGACAGCAAAACTTAGACCTGCTGGGAAGAAGAGAACCAATTGCCCCAATGTGACTTTCCCCCCCTTTTTAAAATTCTGTGTGAAGTGTTAAGTCTTTTCAGAGGAATCTGTTTCAGAAACCACACGATGGGACCCAAAACAGAAAAGAATTTTTTTTATATATATAATTTTGAAAGCTATTTAAAATAGCAGGCTTTCCTCACCTCTTCTTGGATGTATTGTAGTAAAAATGGAGATGCTCTCAAGTTATCAACTGGAATGTTGAAGAAGCCCTGTATTTCCTTCTGATGTAGGTCCATGGTAATGAGATGAGTTAGTCCTTTGAAAAACAAAAAGCACATCAGGAAAAGTAAGAGAGAACAGCAGACAGAGACTTTATTTCTCTAGGAAGTTTAACTGGAGTTTGTCCAGAAGAGAATCTCTAAGCTGCGTTGGAAGAAGCACACTAACCTCAGTTAAAATATGCAGCATATTTTATCTCCCTTAAGCACAACAACATTATCATGTTTGAAGATTTCTGCAGTGTCCTTTCAAAACAACCTAAGACTCCACATAATTGACTCAGTAGTGCCACACTGAGGCAGGTAAGATCCTTCTCCATTTGACAAGTGACAATATGACCACCATGAGATAAACTTCTATACCACACAGCAAGACCTCCCCTGCCCAGCTACTGGTAAAGTCTCAAACTCCAATCGTAATCGTTGGAACAATTCCCTCATACCAAGAAAGCAGACCACAAGGTGTCTATTGTCATTGTTCTTTTCATCCCAAGGACAAAAATAAAGTTCAACCCCTAACATTCTGTGAAAGAAACAGAAAAAGAATAATGTCCTTCTCTGACATAATCTTGAACGTAAAGCACAGATATGAAGCATATTCGTTCATCCCACAGGTAAAAAAACAGGCTGAAAACGACAAAGAACAACTGTTTGAGAGTGTTAAGAGAGACAAAGAGCATGATTATGAGATGGATACCACGGCCCACAGGAGCAGAGTCCAGCAGGCTCATCCTGCCAGCTCAGTGGGACACAATGTAAAATGGTTGTCACAAGTTCGGGGTTAAATGAAGTTGCCATTTGGAAACATTTCTAATTCCATTCTCCTTTTTATGTGGATTTTTACACTCATAGAAAACTTGGCAGTTGTTTTTAGTAAGCCCCAACGTGTGCAGAGTTCTCTACAGCTGAAAGCTGACAGCAGGTCCATCCGTTGCCCTGATTATTTAGTAACAATTTGTGTTCTTACCAGCTTTGCACATCATTGAAGCCAGTAATTTTGACACAATAGAGCCCCTTTTCCTCATCTTGCACTGTTTGCTGTAGGGGAAGTAAGGGATCACTCCAATAATGCTCTTGGCACAGGAGGTTTTACAGGCATACACCATGATCAGGAGCTCCATGATTGTAGTATTCACATCCCTGGAATGAAAAGCATCTAGTTTTGTATCTTGTGCATAAAAATTCTGCATTCAACACTAAATTTGCACCAACTTCAGGGCAGCACAGTGTATGGTGACAGAGCACTTGTCACTAAGAATCCAGCCACACACCTCAGGACAGCAAGTGCCTTGCACTCAGCACTAGAATTACACTTCATTATTTCTCTCACTTGGCTATTTTGGGCAAGTCAGATAGTTTAATTATACCATTTTGAGGCTTTTAGTCATATGGCATGCTGCTGTAACAAAGTACCCCATAATTTTACCCCCAAGATCTTTTTCTGTTGCTCACAAACCGAAATATCTTTATTTATTGATAGCGACAGGCTTCAAGTTTCAGACTTTACAACACATCCATTGCTCAAGTAAACAATGGGCTAAACGTTTAACAATTACCATCTATTTTTCTGTCCTGAAAAGACAGAGGTGGGTATCTTTGTAGATGAGAACTGATCATGAGTTAAGAGACTTTTTTTAATAAGTCTTAGCATCTGTAAAGCTCTTTTTAACAAAATTCTGAATCAGAGGACACATTGCTCAGAAAATGCTCCTCCTTCACTTGGAACTTTGTAACAGTGCTGGAGATGGGAAAGCTGAAAAGGGAAACATTTAGAGAGGGTGACATCAGCAAGAGAGGGTGACATCAGCAAGAGAGGGTGACATCAGCAAGAGAGGGTGACATCAGCAAGAGAGGGTGACATCAGCAAGAGAGGGTGACATCAGCAAGAGAGGGTGACATCAGCAAGAGAGGGTGACATCAGCAAGAGAGGGTGCAGAGACCTGGGGATTTAATTGACACATAAACTGAAAATATCCAAATAAGAGGTTAGCTTCCACTGAAGTCTTCTTTGTGCACATATAAATAAAAAACAAACCCAGTAATAACAAAAACTCCACGAAGAGAAGCCCCTATCTAGTTAATCCAGGCTTATTACACTGTACCACACATACAAAATACAAAGAAAACCTAAACCAGAAGCATTGCTATAGACAGTCCATGTCAAAATGCAAGCAGTTTTTAAACAGCTACTCACTTTGAAACTGTTTGGATGATAAAAACATCCTTTCCTCTCACAGACTCCTGAATCTGTACTCTTGTTTCTGCCAAGAATAGAAATAGGTAGTATTTGCAACAGCAAAACTCAATAGAGTCTAAGAAAAGGTTATCCAATATATTGACGTAGGGAAGTTTCCAGTGAAATGCTCACCTCTGTTTGGCTCTTGGTATACCTGAACCTTCCCCATCTCAACTCCTAAGCGTCTGCAGGAGTAGAGAGAAGTTAGTGTGGATAAAAGAAAGGCAAAGCCCCATACAGCACAGTAAGTTACTGAAAAGGCTGCTTGTCACGGAAGAAAACCAGAATAGAAACCCCAAACCATAAACCTACTAATTACACTGGAAATTGCCCAACAGAGTATCTACAATCTCCAGGAGCTGCACTGCAAGCTAAGCTGAACTTATTTTCAAAGTCAAGCTCAGAAGAGTAAGCAGTGCAAAAAAAATGATGCTTGGTTACCAAATCACATCTAATATTTAGTATATATTTCTATCCACAAGCATATGGCCACCTACGTACACATGGCAACATGCACAATGCTCCAGAGACCACTTTTAAATCGTTCTTCTCTACAGAGAAGATGTCAGTGTGGTGTGAATAGGAAACAGGAGCGAGCTCTGTTTGATGAATAATGGAAGATTAAGGTCTCCTATGTTTATTGCACTTCAGTATTAGTGCAGCAAAGCTCCTTCACGCAACAGGCAAAGAACAGGCTAATAACAAACTGTCCGAGAGGCAAACTTAGTTTCATCACTAAGAAGACAACAGGGTATGGCATGTGCTTATGCCCAAATCTTTGCCACGTGTAACTTGAGCTCCTCTGCATTCTCCTTTCTCCTCCTATTCACACTGAATTTTGAGTACATAAGCCTCAGGAAGAAATCCAACCTGGGGATGTTACACATCCTAACAGCTACTGCAGTAACATAATAAAAACTTCTTTAAGTTATAAAAGTTCTGCTGTGGCTCTTCACGCAATTGGAGCCAAACAAACATCCCCACACCAAACATACAGTGAATAGATAGACGCAACTTTGCCAGATAAGAAAATGCCACTATGACAAAAAGAAGAAAATGATCAAAACTTCTGCCAGGATTACTTATCAATACTATCCCAGTATTAATTTTCCCCACATATTCTCTACAAAATACTGTAGCAAATCACAATCTGCCACCAAACACACTTTGTTACTGATCTATTTAAATACCAAATGTTCCTGCTAACCGTGGCAGTTTCACAGAATTGTTCTAGTTGGGAGAGACCAACATTTAACTCAACATTGCCAGGTCACCACCAAACAATGTCCCTCAGCATCATATCTACACAGCTTTGAAATCCCTCCAGGGATGGAGACTCTATCACTGCCCTGAGCAGCCTGTTCCAGGGCTTGACAACCATTGTGGGGAAGAAATTGTTCCTCATATCCAACCTAAATCTCCCATGGTACAACTTTTCCTATCTCTCTTGTTCTTTGGGAGACGGATCCCCATGTCACTATGACCTCCTTTCAGGATGCTGCAGAGACACAAGGGGTCTGTCACCAGCTGCCTTTTCTCCAGGCTAAACAACTCCCAACTCCCTCAGCTGCTCCTCACCAGACCTATTCTCCAGACTCTTCACCAACGTCCATGCCCTCCTTTGGATATGCTCCAGCCTCTCAATCTCTTGAAGAGAGGGGCATTAAACTGAACACGACATTCCAACACTTGAAGTTGTGACAAGTTCCCTGTTCCACACCCCAACCTCAGCCCACACACAATGTGTTCCAGGCTGTGCATTATCTGACAGCACCAAAACGCTCACACAGTTTCCCCATGTAACTTCTTTCAAACAGAGAAATAAGTTGTCAGTAACATTAAGTCCCATCATAACACCAAGATTCCAACCGCAGATGTTACTTACTCAGCAATCCTCTTGGACAGCTCCATGCACGATGAATTGGAGTTAGCTGAAAACAGCACCAGTCCACCCTTGGTTATATTCATGATGGCCCCAATTTCAGCTGATGGCACACAAAACATCAAACCTAAGTTGTTTTGCTGCTTCTACAAGGCTGCAAGAGATCAAAGGGTTGTTAGAGCCATGAGGCTAAAAACCAAGAGAAACATTTTCTGTTTAGAAAGTGAAGTTTCCCTTGTCTGTATTTTCCAGCATCCTTGTTATCACCACTTTAAACATCACCAAGTCTGTATCCTTACTGATCTACCTCAGCACACCTAACAAGATGGCATGAAGAAGGGACTCCAATCTGCCTCACCTGCCTTCTCCTGCTCCACATAACCTCCAAAAGAAAGCTCCAAAGACCCACCACAGACAAGCTCCTAACTTCCAACTGGGATTGTTTGGTTGGTTGTTTATTTGTTTATTCGATGTTTTCTTCAGGATATCATCTAATAACACAGATTCTATTTTCCACCTGCTTGTCCAGTTCATTTTCAAGAACTGAGTGACATCTATTGACGTGTTGAAGGTCACAAAGCCAACCAGAGATAGAATTGAGTTCAAGGAGCCTCTGGGTGCTGGCAGTGCTAAGTAGCCTTTCCAAGTCAATCTCCATAGCTGCCCATCTTTCCCTCATCATGGAAAAAAAAATGACAAACTTACAAATAAGGATGAAATGTAAGGAAGAGTTCAATAAATCTGGTAGCTGTAAATAATGACCTCTTGCACAATGCATCCACTTGCTGAAGCAGCTGTTGTCATTCTTTGATACTAATAATTCTCCTGTGAAAACAGGAGAAAAACATCAAGAATAAATCTATACAGGTTTGGAGGTTGTTTTGTTTGTTTGTTTCCCAAATAAAGGCACAAACCACCAATCCCACCAAGGATTTCATGGGATTCCGCTCTAGTACGTTTTTTTTTCTTCTTTGCAATGTCACATTTCTGTGGCTGCTTTTACTATAACATTTTGCTCAAATAAAAGGAAATAAAACAAAATACACTGACCAGCAGCTACTGATAGACCAAAGTAGGACTCAGATTCACCTTGCTATAGGAACAGTCCAATCCTTCATTATTCTTTTCAGCATTATGTAGAGGACTGAAAATATCAATTACAAGTGGCATAATTCAAAATTAAGTAAACAGAAATTAGGATAAATCAGTAACTTCCTTCCTGGCAAACATCTACCTTGCAAAGAAACAGAATTGTCTACAACTTGCATGTAAAAAAAACCAAAAAGCTGACGGTATATCAACTGTAAAATACTCCAAAGCAGCAGCTAAAAGAAAAAAAAAAAATAAACCACTTTTCATGTTGAGAGGAAGATCTGGCTATCACTAGAAAGAACTTCCTTCAGTCAACCTTTGCAACCACACAGTCTTGCTCAGCCTGATCTTGTCTCAGAAACTCTACCAGATTCATTGTCAGTTAAGACCCACAGGCAGGAGCTTCCTGACAACAAATCTCTTCATGAGGCATCTGTGCTCTGCTGAATTGCTGTGAACAAAAAGCTGCCACAAAACTTCCAAACCGAGCAGAGTAAAAAGAGCAGCAATTTCAGGAACAGAATCTGAACATTCAGATAGTTTGACTCTGCTAGAATATGGTATATTCCACTGCACCACTAAAACAAGACCTCGCCCTTTTCAGCTTTTACTTACAATCCTAAAAGGCAGCATGGTTACAGCCATCCAGCCTAAAGCTCTACTGTATCACTCTCTCCCTCCCAAACGAAGTATCCAACAACTCAAAGACAATTAAAATCCCCTCTCAGATAGTGTGCCCCAACTTTGCACTGCTGCACATTACTCTCTGTGACTCCCAGATGTTAACTAACGGCCATCATTTGTCATAACAGTGCTATCCCACAGAGCAGGTACGAAAAAAGCTTTTAGGTTTCAACCACAACCTGAAAGCACTCTGCTTGTGTGTTTAGATGGGAACAACATAGAGGCAACTTTCAATATTACTAAAAATGTTCACAGTGGTTTCAAGACTGGTTTTGTTCCCAGTTGTGTTACCTTCTTTGCTCCATGGACTACGGGAACAAGGCGAGCTAAGAGATCCAATGAAAGACAAAAATGATGGGCTCCTAAGAATCATTTAGTGTGCATTTTACAACACAAGATGATACTGACATATTCACAAGCAACACTGAACACAGCTCTTCACATAAGCATAGCTCCAGGGCTTTCCCGTGGATGTACTTTAGCAGCAACTGGGTTGCAGCATGTCTATGTGTGGAAACTGTATTTGTAAAGCAATATTGATATATCAACCTTGCAAGAGGTGCTGGAACGACAGCAAGTTCACAAAACTTTATTAGGTGTGTAAAGACATGATTCCACAAGGGCACATGGGACCACTTAGCAGTGGACTTGGCAGTGCTGGTGAATGGCTGGACTCAATCTTAAAGACCTTTTCCAACCTAACTGATTCTATGACCTGCTGGCTTGAGATGGACAAATCTTCCAAGGCTGCTTCGGATGTGGGAGAACACATGCACCACGGTGTGGGCTGCAGCCCACAAACTCCTTTCCTGTGGGCTGCACAGAGTTACACAGACACATCATGAAGACGACAACAATCACTGGACTGGGTACACATGATGCTCTACTCCCACTGAACTCAACATACCCATACAGAAATCATAAAAGTACGGGATAACCGTGGTTCGAAAGAACTGATCCCCGGGTGCTGGAAGATGAGCATTCACCCATCTCCCCATGTGAATTCCCCCGGCCCAGAAGGTCTCAACCTATATTACTGGGCTAAACGGCCGGACCGATCTTTCCATCCCACACCTCCCTACAGGTCCTTCGTTTGAGCCAGGTGGCCATGCCCTCGGAGGGGAAGCCTACCTAGGCACCCCTCACGATGGGTACCTGAGGATCCCTCCCCTCTTCTCAAGGGAGAGGCCTGAGCACGCCGCAGCCCCCGGCACGGAGCGAGCACGCCGCTCCCCTGCACCTGTAGGGCCAGCGGACGGTGTGGAGCTCCCGCCAACTCAAGAAAGGGCCATCTCAGGAAAGAGCAAAGCGACAAAGCCCCTTCTTGAGGTTGCGGAATCCTGTGTGGGGAAGAGGAAAGAGCGCTGGGGAAAGATGGGGGAGATGTCCTCCCCTCACACAGCCGGCTGAAGTGGGCTGAGCGGGTGGGCTGGCGTGCCCCTTTCTGAAGGCCTTACCTGCCGGCTCCGGCCCCCCGGACCTCCGGGAGAAGGCAGCCCGGCCGGAGGGGATGGGGGAGAGGCAAAGGCAGCGGCGGAGCTCACCCGCTCCGGTTGTCCGCTGGCAAGATGGCGGCGCCGTGCGACGGAGGGAGGGAAGGGGTAGCGCGAGAGGGGCGGGTGCCAGGCAACGCCCTCTCCCCCCCCTCCTTCCCGCCCCGCCTGGGGGGAGCTGCCGCCGGCGCCATCTTACTGCCGCGGTTCTGGGGGACCCAACTGCCAGCGGCGGACTTCGGCTTTCACCCTAAAATAAAGAACACGACGGGTGGGTAACGGCACCTAGCGGGGTTGAGAGAGAGCCCCGAGGCACAGTCCGTACCGGCGGAGGGGCTAGGTTTCAGGGGCAGATGTCTGTCATGCTGCTGTGAGCACCAACACCACGGTGGTGAGTTCTCGCCAGCCTCACTGGGTAGCCGCTGACCTTTGCCGTCAGCCGCGACAGCGTAGAGCAGGAAACCTTTCTGGAAAGCGAGTTAAAAGAAGCAGTGAGTGGTGTGTCAGTTCGCTTACACTGTCAAGAATACGTTTGTTCAATGTCCCCTGTCAGGACTCTGCTAGCAACAAAGAGGTTAAAGCGGATGAAGATGCCTTTGACATCTACAAGAAGATGCTGATTGTACTCACCCCGTTTAAAAGCCCAACTTTATCACCGAGCAGGGCCCATGAACAAAAGGCGTGGGTTTTTTTTACTGCTTTGACCAAGATACAGTCAGACAGGAGGATGAAGCTCTTGCCTGGTTCCCCCCTGCCCGAAAAAACCACAACAAACCCCCAGACAAAACAAGCAAACCCCCCCCAAACGACAACAACAAAACACAAAAGCAGAAATACCTAACAAAAAACAAATCCAATCCTCACAAAACTAAAATCCCAGGCACCACGTTTTCCCCACTAACTAGGATCTGGAAGCTGCTTTACGTCCCACTTTTAAGCGTACCCAGGATGAGCATCAGGAATGGTGTGGCCAGCAGGAGCAGGGAGGTCATTCTGCCCCTCTACTCTGCACTGGTTAGGCCACACCTTGAGTACTGTGTCGAGTTCTGGGCCCCCCAGTTTAGGAGGGACATTGAGATGCTTGAGCGTGTCCAGAGAAGGACAAAGAGGCTGGTGAGAGGCCTCGAGCACAGCCCTACAAGGAGAGGCTGAGGGAGCTGGGATTGTTTAGCCTGGAGAAGAGGAGGCTCAGGGCAGACCTTATTGCTGTCTACAACTACCTGAGGGGTGGCTGTAGCCAGGAGGAGGTTGCTCTCTTCTCTCAGGCAGCCAGCACCAGAACAAGAGGACACAGCCTCAAGCTGTGCCAGGGGAAATTTAGGCTTGAGGTGAGGAGAAAGTTCTTCACTGAGAGAGTCATTGGCTACTGAATGGGCTGCCCAGGGAGGTGGTGGAGTCGCCGTCCCTGGAGCTGTTCAAGGCAGGATTGGACATGGCACTTGGTGCCATGGTCTAGCCTTGAGCTCTGTGGTAACGGACTTGATGATCTATGAGGGCTCTTCCAACCTTGGTAATACTGTGGTACTGTGAGCAGCATTTTACAGAGCAGCATTTTAGCACTTCGCACAAAGGTACAAATCAGGTACTTCCCGCTGCAGCTTTTCTCACCAAAAAAGAGGCAAGTCATTATTCCTGGGCTACAGGGTGTGCTGGAGCAGAGCTTGGAGCACCCCAGCGTACACTTCTGTGCCTCATGGCTTTAGGATGAAAGAGGAAGAAGCGCCACAGCTGCCAGGACTGCTCGCCAGATGTGCCTGCAGAAGGACAATGCTTAGAGTCACAGTTTGAAACTGAAGTTTCTGCCATTACCAGCTGCATTTTCCATTTAAATATTCATCACTCTCTCCCTACATTTCATACTCGCCTATTGCTTCACGCATTCCAAGGCTTCATCAGTTGTCTCCTTGGCTTTTTCAACAGACTGGGAGCTGAGGAAGGAGAGCATTTTAACCTGGAGCTGCCCAGCAGCTGCCAGCTGCAGAGCACTGCCCTCTCAAAGTGAAGACATCTCTTTGAAATACATGAGCAAAGCCCCTTGGTACCCTGGCAGAGATGTAGTAGAGAACCTTTGCCTTCCCTAGAGTCTTCTGAATGACCCTGAAGTGCAAGGGAACAGACCTCTCATTAATGCCTTGCTGCTCCCACCATTCTCAGTCTTCATTTCTCTGTTTACAGGCTGATGCTGTGCACAGTTGATTCAGGGTCATTGACTATGGTAGGTTCTTGTTTTGTTTTGAAGCTTTTCAGGACAAAAAGGAAGAGGGTTTGAGCTTTTCCTAAGCCTCTTCTACGAGCAGCAGATATTTCTGTTAGCATCAATGTTCATTGAAGGATTTCACTACAGGTTGGTATGACAGAGCAGTTTAAGGCAGAGCAGCTCAAAACAATACATAGCGAAGCACTGACCCATAGTGCAATTAGCAGCCTTCCACAGGAGGATTTTTCAATACCCTAGGGCACCAGGAATGTGCTGACTATTTGATTCGTGCTGTCCCAAATTCCTGACATTGCTTAAGCAAAACACAGGAACAGGAACTAAAAGATTCTGTCTTCTGACCCTTTTTATAAGGCTATTGCCTTTTGGGGGTTGTTTTGGTTTGGGTCTTTTTCAGAGCAAATTAATTTCTTTCCTGCCTCTGTTTTCTTGGTCAGATGAATAAGAATTTAAATCTCTGCTCCTAAGGGAGAGGAGGGATGTGTTAACTTTACAATATTTTATCCACATGCTAGGAGTTCAACAAATACTTGCTCCAAGATGTGCACCCAGGATTTATTTAGTTTACAACCATCCAGTCAACAGTCATTTCAGAAATTCTGATAATGTGCAGGGTGTGAATTTCCTGGCTGACAAGAGATTTGTTGTTCTTAATCCAGGTGCAACCTTGGCAAGCAGACATATGCCAAAAAATCCCCACATGAGTCCAACCAAGGTGAAGGGCACTACTCAGCCAGTGCTTGGCTGAGCATCAACCTGCTTCCATCACCTGAGAGGAGACAAATGCTGCTGTCTCTGTCTCAGTCTCCTGAGCTCCATCCATCACTGCTCAGCCAGGTCAGCTTTGTTTGTTTTGGGTTTGGTGTTTGTTGTTTTTAAAAAGGTAGATGTTAAAACTCACCTACCAAGCCACCTTACACTGAAAGTTACCAGACATGCTACACCAAAGTGGTTTAATTTGATCCTAACAGAGCCATGTGAATAAGTCTGTTTTCTTCCAACAGATGGTCCTGCAAGGCATCCTGAAAGCATTCTCCACCCTACCCATCTCCTCTAAGCCTGCTGGGAGGTTCTGCAGTGCACCTGCACTTCCACTCTGAGCCCAGACTCAAGGCCATCACCTCCCATACCTTCAGTTGCACAACCTTAGGAGACACTGTTCAATTTCCAGAAGGTGCTGGCCCAGGTATTACCCAGCTAGGGAGGTAGAGCTCAGAGCAACTATAAATCATAGACTGGTGTGGGTTGGAAGGGACCTTATAAAGACTACCTAGTCCAACACCCTGCCATGGACAGCTGACACTAAAGCAGGTTGCTCAAAGCCCTGTCCAGTCTGGCCTTGAACACTTCCAGGGATGGGACATCCACAACCTCTCTGGGAAACATGTTCCAGTGTCACCCAATTTTATAGTTTCTTTGGAGTGATCTGGAAAAAAAAAAACATTTCTCATGTCGTAGAATCAGCCAGGTTGGAAGAGACCTCCAAGATCATCCAGTCCAACCTAACACCCAGCCCTGTCCAATCAACTACACCATGGCACTAAGTGCCTCATCCAGGCTTTTCTTCAACACCTCCAGGGACAGCAACTCCACCACCTCCCAGGGCAGCCCATTCCAATGCCTATCACTCTCTCTGCCAACAACTTCCTCCTAACATCCAGCCTAGACCTCCCCTGGCACAACTTGAGACTCTGTCCCCTTGTTCTGTTGCTGGTTGCCTGGCAGAAGAGACCAACCCCACCTGGCTACAGCCTCCCTTCAGGTAGTTGTAGACAGCAATGAGGTCTGCCCTGAGCCTCCTCTTCTGCAGGCTGCACACCCCCAGCTTCCTCAGCCTCTCCTCACAGTTCTGTGCTCCAGGACCCTCATCAGCATCCTCACCCTTCTCTGGACACGTTCCAGTATCTCAGCATCTCTCTGGAATTGAGGAGCCCAGAGCTGGACACAGGACTCAAGGTGTGGCCTGACCAGTGCAGAGTACAGGGGAAGAATAACCTCCCTTGGCCTACTGGCCACACTGTTCCTGAACCAGGCCAGGATGCCATTGACTCTCTTGGCCACCTGGGCACACTGCTGGCTAATGTTCAGCTACTATCTGCCAGCACCCCCTGGTCCCTTCCTTCCTGGCTGCTCTCCAGCTACTCTATCCCCAGCCTGTAGCGCTGCTTGGGGTTGTTGTGGCCAAAGTGCAGAACCCTGCACTTGGCCTTGTTAAATCTCATCCCATTGGCCTCTGCCCACCCATCCAGCCTGTCCAGGTCCCTCTGCAGGGCTCTCCTACCCTTCAACAGCTCCACACCTGCTCCTAGCTTGATGTCATCTGCAAACTTACTGATGCTGGACTCAATCCCCTGGTCCAGATCGTCAATAAAGGTATTGAACAGGATGTCTGGGAACTCTGGAGCAGAGAGCACGTCGTATCTGCACAAGTGGCTGGGTAGATGGCACACTCCTATTGCTCTGAGTTATTCCTGCCTGGCCACAGCATAGCCGTCTGCAGGAAACAGACAGTGACTCATTTTGTGACAGTCCTGCTCCTCCTGAGTCACAAAGTTTTGACTGAAAAACTTGAGGAGTTCAGTTTGTTTTCCTGTTTCTAACTGCACTCTGGGTTCCAGGTCAGTCTGCAGTGACTAACAGAACTGCCACATCAGCTTCAGCACGAGCGTAGGGTTATCGCCAGCCAATCTCCAAACAAAGAGAGAGGCTGGTTGGAATACCCAGCGTTTAACAGGTCACTGCTCAGACAGGCGTCTCCAGCCGGATGAGAGGGCGAGGCTTTGAACAAACACTGCCCTGACACCAGAAGCGGCAGCAGCCCTGTGGCTTTGTTGGCAGATTGCTCTTCTCTTTGCTGTGCTTGCGTGCAGTCCTGTCCTGCAAAGCCTGCCTGACATCCGCCTAACGTCCAGCACCTCCTGTTTGCAGAGGTTTGCTCTTTGACTTGCCTTTAGACAAACGTGATTGAACTGCACAGTGAAGCCTTGTCGTTTTAGGGAGCTTGAACTGTTAAACGTTACTGCCAAACTCCTCCTTCCTCTCTGTCCTACCTCCTGGGTAGGACTCAGGTCCTACTGTGACCTGAGTGCACTAAGCCACAGCTCTTCCAGAGAGAGCACATGTGCATTGTGCCCCGTGCTGGCATTCAGTGAACACAGAGAATGGCTTGAGTTAGTCACTGCTCAGCACAAAGCAGGCTTGCAAATTAAAGAGAACTCAGTCCAAAAGGAGCCCATGCTTTTCATACACAGCTGCACAGAGACAGACCATGGGGTGTAGGAAGGATTTGGTGCCAAATCTGCCTCATCCAGCTGAGCTGGATCTGGAAGAGGTGCAAGGAAGGAGCAAAAGGCAGCCAGAAAAGAACAGCCTCTTTCATGCCCAGTTTAGTGCCAGTCAGGACCAACCCTGGATCAGCAACAGCAGTTAACTCCTGTGCTGGGTGCGACCTTCACCAAGAAAGGCTGAGGAGACCTGGGTGAAGCTTGGCCTGCACTGCTTACTAACACTGCTACCAGTACCTCCCCTTCACAGAGAACTTTTTTACCAATACCAGCCCTCTAACCCCTATTGCTTCCTGCTTGATTCCAGCAAGCTCCAGAAGAGGCTCTGCTGCTAGACCTCCATGCACTATCTTCCTCTTGACCTTACCCAACAAGTCCATTCCCCAAACACAAGAAGAGGACACTTTAATATTTTACTCACCAGGACAGTCTCCCCACAGGGAAAGCATGGGGACTGTTGGCTTTCACAGAGGCTTTTATTGGCTCATTAAGTCTTCCTTAACCAGATCTCCCTCACCTGCTACCGTCTCCCTCCCATTCATTTGCATCCACAATCATGCTCCTACACCTTCATTTTTGTTTCCTCTTAACTATTCTGAGCCCAATTTCTATTTCCATGGTCCAAATGAGATAATACCTTCTCCTCCTGAGATACAACTTGCCTCGTGCTCCTTGGCTGGTTTCCTCCCTGTTCCAGAGCTGCCTGCTGTACTTTCTTCTCCCAAGCAAGACAGTGACAGCTCTTGTTGACATCCCTGAATGGAGTGCTTGCTAAAACCTTGTAGAACTCCAGGCACAGTAATAATCCATGGCTGTTGAGGATGCACTGTCTGCTGCAGATCACCTCAGGCTTTATCTCCTTGAGATTCTTGATATTTGATCCTTGTCTGAGAGCCTACAGAAGCAGCTGTGTCACAAGACCAATCATACCATGGTTGTCCCTCAGCATGATTAAAACACCACAGTTATTTTCTTTTGGTGTAGGAACCATCCTGCTACCCTAGCCTGACCATAAAGGGAACAATGATCCAGTGCCAGTTAAGCCTGTGACTGAATCAGGATAGGACACAACCAGGCTGTCATTGGACTCTGCCAGTTTTCTTCTCAGCATGCAGAGGTCTGTCATCCTTCACCAAACTGGCCTCATGACATGATTCTTCACATCTTTGCCAGCTAGTGAGGTATCACTATCCCTTGCTACCTTCCTCAGGGGACAGCTCTGGACCACAGCTCTGGCCAGCATTGTTTCTGCACTCGGAAACCTGTGACAAAACCTTTAGCCAAAAATCTCCAGCCAAATCTTCCTGAGCTCCTCACTGAGATGTTTTGGTGATTCCATATTTACCTTGCCCAACACCACAATATTAGTGACCTCATCAGACTGCCTACCCTGCACTGCTAATTCATACCAAACACTCTGACTACCAAAACTCACTCATCATCTCAGCTAAAGGCTGCTGCATGCACAGCCCAAACCTTGCATGTCCCAAAGGCTCTGCCTGAGCCCTGCACATCCCGAGGGCTCTGTCTAAAGTGCCCCAGTGGCTCTCTCAAATCCCCCCACACCCCAGTGACTGTGCCCATCCCATCCTGCTGTTTGTATGAGCAGAGCTGCAGGATCGGCCCCTTTGTGGGACCAATGAGGGGCCTCAGGCCAGCAGGGCAGAGAGTTCAGCACCTTTCTCAGTGACTGCAAATACTGGGAGGTTCAGGCTGTTCCACCTGCCCCATCGTAGTTGAAAGAGCCTTGAGAGCAAAGCTGCGTCAGAGAGGGACACCACTGCCAAGAGTTGTTCAACCACTTTGGATTGTTTGGAAAAAAAAAACACAACTTTTTTGGGGTTTGTCATTCAAGCTTTTCTAGATAAGCTCCTGACAAACACAAGTAGCAGAGAGAATGAAGAGCCTGCCTTCCAGGTAGGAATGAGAGACTGTCACTGTTATCACTGTGATAATGAGATAGTCTGAACATGAGGGAACTCGATACAATGGGAGATTTCTCCTGGATGCTGTCCCTTGGCAGTCTGACCCTGTGTAGAGAACAGCATGGTTTCTCCTTGCACAAAGGCACAAAGAGATCAGGCCTGGGATGACAGACCTGTCTCTATCTCAAGCACATCCTGTAGCACACTGCTACCATTAATAAAACATTTGCATCCCCTTTATTTTCTCTTTTTTGGCAAGTGTTCTCATTGAGCTGGTATCTGAAAACTCATCCCCTTCTCCATTGTGCAGGGAGATGTTCAGCTTGGTGAAGACATGAGGTTTTGCTTAAAGTGTAATAACATGCCACTTAGAGCAGAAACGATGTCTGGGAGGGATATTGCAAGAGAGCAGCTTGGTCTTGGGTCTGGGATTAGATGATGAAAGAGAGGTGGGCTCGGCTAGACCAGAAAGGAAGTGGTGTTCTGCAGATTAGTTGCCTACCAATATTCCAGTGGTAATTCCTTAGATCACCCTGACACTGCTTGATTTGAATCGTGATGTCCTATGGGAGTCCTGTACCCACCGTGGATGTCCAGTGACAATACTCCACATCTTGACCTTTGGGGTGCTGTGGTGAGAAGAGAGGCACAGAAGAAGCCCAAAGCCTTGGTCCAGCACTCTCAGAGGCTCTTGTCACAAGGAATTATGTGGACTCTGCAAACAGATAAGGAGAACCAGAAAGAGCAAACGCTGGTCTGCCCAGCCTTGACACGGCAATCGATGTTGTAGTTTACCACCTGGAGCAAGTCAATAGCCATGGAGTTGTGTGCTGCATAGCAAACATTGCAGCTGTATCTGAGTGACAGGCAGCAATTTGTGACAAAGGGTAAAAGTCCCTGCTCATTCAGGCTTGACATATGGATGGGCTTGGTACATCCCCCATTCTTGATGGGTTTGTGCATGAATTTAAGGTTAAGTACATGCGTGCCTGTAGGACCATGACCTTCACTTCATATTGCATGGCCTAGCAGACCCATAATTAATCCCTAATATGTTCAAGTGACAGCTGTCACTTGGCAGTGTCATCCGTGCAGAACTGAGGTGGTGTGTGTGTTTGTTCAGAAAGGGAGTCAAAGATTTTCCAGCCATTGAAGCAGTGAGTAGGCTCCAAGGCTGGTTTTCTGGCAGAAGGAAAAGGACAAATGGTAGCTTGGGCCATTTTAGAGGGAGAATGGGCAGGCCAAGAGAAGAAGGTGTGACCCAGTCACCTGCTTATGNGGCCATTTTAGAGGGAGAATGGGCAGGCCAAGTCACCTGCTTATACAGCTCCCCAGGATGGGATGGGAATGACACCACCTCACCACTGCTGTTCCCTTTTATGTGACCAACAGAGAAGAAGAACCACCCCCCAACATCCTCATCCTGAGCAGTTTGTGATGGAAAACATGGCCAGGCACAGCTCAGCCACATTTACTGTTTGTTCTTTTTCCAAACCAGTTGGTCTTCAAATGTCCCAAGAGGTCTGAAACCCACCCATCAGCCTGAACTGTAGGTCAGGAATCAGATCCATGTGGACAGAGTCCCAGACAGGTCATTAAACTCAGATCAAGTCCTGTCTGACTCCGTCATGAGAGCTGCTGCTAATGCCAGTGGTCTGCCTCCAAATTCTGGGTATTTAATCTTTGTATCTAGTTGTTCTGAATGCCAGCTCAAGATGAGCCAGTACTGTTACCAAGTGACCAAGGCATCCTGACCTCTATCAAGAACAGTGTGACAAGCAGGAATAAGGCCTGGAACACAGCACTGTGAGGAGAGGCTGAAGGAGCTGGGGTTGTTTAGCCTGGAGAAGAGGAGGCTCAGGAGGGACCTCACTGCTGTCTACAGCTACCTGAAGGGAGGCTGTAGCCAGGTGGGGTTGGTCTTTTCTGCCAGGCAAGCAGCAACAGAACAAGGGGACACAGCCTCAAGTTGTGCCGGGAAAGGTCTAGGCTGGATGTTAGGAGGAAGTTGTTGCCAGAGAGAGTGATTGGCATTGGAATGAGCTGCCCAGGGAGGTGGTGGAGTTGCTGTCCCTGGAGGTGTTCAAGACTGGATGAGGCACTTAGTGCCATGGTGTAGTTGATTGGACAGGGCTGGGCACTAGGTTGGACTGGATGATCTTGGAGGTCTCTTCCAGCCTGGTTGATTCTATGATTCTAAGGAAGTGATTGTCCCTCTGTACTCAGCACTGGTGAGGACACACCTTGAGTACTTGGTTCAGTTTTGGGCCACTCCAAGAAGGACTTCAAAGTGCTGGAACTGATCCAGAGAAGGGCAGCAAAACTGGTAAAGGGTCTAGAGAACAGGTCTTGTGAGGAGCAGCTGAGGGACCTGGGATTGTTCAGCCTGGAGAAAAGGGGGCTGAGGGGAGTTCTGGCTCTGTATAATTTCCTGAATGGAGGGTGGAGCCAGGTGGGTGCTGGTTTCTTCTCCCTGTTAACAAGTGATAGGATGAGAGGAAGTGGCTTCAGGTTGCACCAAAGAAGGTTTATGTTAGATGTGGGAAGAAATTTCTGCATTGAAAGGTTCTTAAGCACTGGAACAGGCTGCCCAGGGAGTTGGTTGAATTCTCATCCCTGGAGGCGTTTAAAAGAGAAAGAGATGTGTTGCTGAGGGACATGGGTTAGCACCAGACTTGGCAGAGAACGGTTAGACATAGTGATCTTGAAAGTCTTTTCTAACCAAAACGATTCTGTGACTCTGTGAAGATGAGCATGTTCAGTCAGCTGGATCCAGAAGCACTTTAAGCCCACAAGGCAACACAACAGGCTGGGTTTTACCTGAGTTTATTGGGATTTAACAAACATTCACCAACAGCACCAAGGAGCTGATCTCTGCTATTTCAGAGCTGGAAACACACTGAATGCAAACACAGCCAAGCATTGCTCAGAAACAGTTCTGCTGCACATGAAACCTGAGTAACTGGAGCACAACCAACAATCTGTCCTGCCACACATCTAGGCAGGGAGAGATGAGTGTCTTACCAGCCATGCCAGCCCCCACAGAACACCACGCAGCCAGTTCACTTCCTCCTTTCCTTAAAAGATGGGTGGATCTCAGCTGCTTTTAAGCTGCTTTCATTGACTTAGCTTCTCCTTAAGCTTTAGCAGCCTGTGCACCAGTGTGGAATGACAGATTCCCCACTCCTTGGAGGTGTTCAAGGCCAGGCTGGACAGGGCCTTGAGTAACCTGGTCTAGTGGAAGGTGTCTCTGCCCATGATGGGGGTATTTGAACTAGATGATTTTTAAGGTCCTTTCCAACCCAACCTGTTTTATGATTCTATGACAGGGAAGGATCACATTTTCTTTACTGATTTAATTACAAGGGACTTATGGAATATCTCTTCCCCTTGCCTCCTTTTCTCCTCTAGATAGACAAAATACTGGTGCAGCCATACACCTCTGGCAGAGAAGGGCTCCACCAATGCAGCCATACTCTGCCAGTGCAGCTGCATGCAATACTGTCCCCTGGTTGAACCCCAATAAGGATGAGCTGCCAGGAAAGTGATGGACCACTGGGAACAGAAAATGTACAGGCAAACAAGGCAGCCAAGGAAGTGGCACAAGGACCAACACGTACCTTGACATTCCCACCCTGCTGCAGCTCCAGATGGCTCTTTCATTTCCATAAAACATGAAGTCATAGTAGGTTTGAGGTACCTCCAGGAGGTCCAGTCACATATTGTTAGCATGCACAGCTCTTTGCAGCCTCCAATCCTGAAATGAGGGGAAACTGTAGAAGAAAGAACTGCCCCCTCCACACCAGGGCCTGCTTAGGCCCTTGGGACCTCCACCTCTGAAGCAGACCTGGACTTTCTCCTGCTAGTCAGGCTGCCCAGGAGCGTCTCCTCACTGAAAGCCCCTTCAAAGGTCGACAGGATGGACTGGCAAAACTTCTCCTTGAAATCTGGCCCTACAAACACATAGAGGATAGGATTGATGCAGCTGTTGAAGAAAGCAAGGCTGGAAACCAAGGGAATCCCTATGTAAAGAGCCACTTTCATCTCATGACTGGAAGAGTTTTTGGATATTTCCAGCAAGGAGAAGACATGGTAGGGGAAATAACAAAGGAAAAATGAGGCGGTGACAGCCATGATAATTCGGTACGGCTTCGCCGAGCTGGCCAACTGCCGCCTTTTCAGCTTGACAGCGACGATGCTGTAGCAGATGAGGATGACTGTGAAGGGGATGAGGAACCCACACAAGAACCGTGTTATGATCATGGCTTTGTGCCGCATCCGCCACAGCCTCCGTGTTGCCTCTGACGTGTAGTCATCGGACAGTGCAAAATTATTATAGCAGGTGGTGATGTTCCTGGAGCTGACCACGGTGTCCCGAAAGACGAGGTACGGGGAGCTGAGGAGGAGAGCCAGGATCCACGTCCCCAGTGCAACCTTGGCTGCCAGCTCTGGGCTCCTGCAGTTGTGAGACCAGACGGGAAAGGCCACAGAAACGCAACGGTCCATGCTGATGACCGTCAGGAGGAAGACGCTGGCAAACATGTTGAGGAAAGCAATGGTGCTGTTCAGCTTGCACAGCAGCTTCCCAAATGGCCAGTGGAAGCCTAGGGCAGTGTACACAATGCTGAGAGGCAGGAAAAAGGTGAAGATGAAATCAGCAATGGCCAGGTTGAGGAACCAGACAGAGTTCACCGTCTTCTTCATCTTGAAGCCTGCAATCCAGATGACAAGGCCGTTCCCTGTCACCCCCAGCAAACAGGCGATGCTGTACACCACCATGGAGAGGATATGCATGCTCTTCTGGAGGCCCGAGTAGTACTCATGGGTGGTGGTGTTCTCAGGCTGCATGGTGGCAGAGAAGGGTGAAGGGGAAGAAGAGATACTCTCCATTGCCAGCAAGCCGGAGTCCTGAAATCACAACAGTACACACACAGCTGTCTGGGGCTCAGGGGAAGTGGAAGTCTTTGCTAACGTCTGTATGCAAGTATGGAGAACCATAGAACGGTTCTGGAAACCATTGTGGAATCATAGAAAGGCCTGGAAACAGCCCTTTAAGATCATCAAGTCCAATCATTAACCCAGCACTTCCAGGTCACCACTAAACCATGTCCTTCAGCACTACATCTACATCCATTTTAAATCCCTTCAGGAATGGGGACTTCACCACTGCCCTGGGCAGTCTGACAGTTCTTTTCAGGAAGAGATTGTTCCTCATGTCCAAGCTAAACCTCCCTTGGCACAACTTGAGACCATTTTTTCTTATCAAAGCCAGAACATCTCCATTAATGACCTGTAACAGCAATCTAACATGGGTCAGAACCCTGGAAACCCAAATCCCTCAGCTGTGACCTCTTTGGTCTGCAAAAAAACATCTTGACTGATAAAGTTTAAGATAAAAGACTTATTCCACAAATACCTTTTGTGGACATGCACTCCAGCAGCTGCTCCTTCACCGCTCTGCCTGCAGCAGGTGGTCTTCTTGCCTCCTAGACAACTCCCAGATACTGCTCCTCTCCGGAGTGACTCACACTGCCTCACCCTGTTTTTCCATGGCTTGGCATCACGAGGAATTTAGTAGGATCCCTTATTCCTTCATCTTCTTCCTCAATTTGTGGTGCTTTGGTTTAACCCATGACATACCAGTGGACACAAGATCCTTTGGGCCAGGTGGCTAAGCCAACCAAGGGAGACTTGGCCCCTCTCTTGCCCACACTGCTGATCCCTCCTGCAGCAGTGTCTGTCCTCATGAGCACCTGGACACCCACAGGGCTCCAGGGCTGCCCTGACACAGGGAAGCACAGGACAGGTTCTGCTCCGCACCTGTGTTGCAAACCCATGCCATGGCCTGGCACAGCCACCTGCTTGGGCCAACTGGAGGGGACTTTGAGAGAGTCTGGAAGTGCTCCCTGCACAATACAGGATGGCCCAGGTCAGGGGAGCTCCTGTCATCCAGCACATGAGATGGTGAGAGGCATCCCCAGATCACGGGAAAAAGCCTGGCACCGGAGGAGATGCAGAAGAGACACCTCCCAGAGTGCACAGTATGTGGGGCAGGGGCTGTGGGGTGATGGGAGCAGAGTGACAGCAGAGGAAGGGTGACAGAGGAGGTGTGATGGCAGAGGGGTGACAGCAGAGGTTACGATATAAAGGTGATGATAGGAGGGGTGACAGCAGAGGGGTGACGGTAGAGGCACTGTGATGGCAGAGAGGGGGTGGCAGCAGAGGAGAAGAGGGGTGACAGGAGACATGACAGCAGCGGAGTGACGGCAGAGTAGGGGGCGGCACCAGAGCGGTGACGGCAGCCGACCCCCACGCCCCCGTCCAAGGTCACCCAGGTCTCGGCCGCCACGTGCTAGCAGCGCCGCCAGCCCCGCCTCGGCGCGGGCCAATAGGGCGCGGGGAGGGGAAAGAGCGCGGCGCTGATTGGCTCAGACGCTTCCGAAGGCAGTTGCCCGCCGTTAGTCTACTGGGGCGGTGCGAAGCGTTGATTGGCCGAGGTGCGGGGGGGAGGCGTGTCCGAGCGCTCTTTGCTAGGCGCGCGGGGTGCCGCGCGGTGGCGGAACGGGATCGGAATCCGGACCTGGAGTCAGTTCGGCGGGAGGGTAGGGACCGAGCCGGGACCGCACGGCAGGGCTGCGCAAGGGCAGCGCCAGCCGCTGCGGAGTGAGAGCCGGGCAGATAGGGCGGTGCCATACCATTGGTGTTGGGGCAGGGGCCAAGGATGTTTCAGCGGGAGCTTCTCGGCGATACGGGAGGTGGTGGGGCTGGGATAGGGGATGTACAGAACCAGGCGGGGATGGAGGCTCAGGTCTAAGGTTTGGCCAGACCTGCCATGGGGGTGGAAAGGGGAGGGTCTCACCCTGGGTGGGAAATGACGGGCTCTGTCCTCCGCCCCGAGCCTTCTGCGGGTCTGTGAAAGTGCTGGATGTGAAAGCACTGTGGCCTGCTCCGGGGAACACATTTGATCCAGACATCCTGCTCAAAACCAGAGCACTGTGCTCTATCTTTTCACCGTCGCAGTCCTGCATTGCTGGCAGTGGGAACTCCCTCCTTGTCAGAGAGGCCTTGGATTCAGGCAGGTGGCAGCGTGCAGCAGAACCCCTGCTGAACAGACTTCAGCAGCTTGGCACAAGCAAACTGTGATTGCTTAATAACCTGCTCACGGCCCTTTGCTGGCCTTGCAGGGTTAATGGATAAAAGATGCTTTGTTTTCGGCCAAGGCAGAAGCTGGGCTGTCACGCCTCCCTGGGAGCTTGTGCTCAGCATGATAATGCTGGCTGCAGTTGCACCAAGTCGGCTGGGGGGGTTGCTGCCAGGCCTGGGCATCTTTCTTCTTTCTCTGGACCCAGCTCCACAACTCCAACGTGCTTCACTTAGGGTTTGGAACAGGAGTTCAACCAGTTTGAGGTTTGCCTTTATGGCTACCTACAGAGAAAAGCAGCTGACAGATTGAAGTGTGCTGGGCAATGCAACAGGCATTAAAACTGAGGTTTGTCATATGAGCACCTTTCTGCCCTTGAAATGAAACAGCAGTTTCAATACAACACCCTTGTGTCTATGAGGGTGTTTGGTGGCATTTCCTAGAAGCCCTAAGACTCGTGGATACACAGGAGGGAGAGGGAAACTGCTCGTTTTGCTTACCCAGTCTGGTCCATACGTGGGTTCACCATGGCTAGTCCTTTGTTTCTGGGGAAGACACAGGGTGGGAGCAGGCAGGGTGCAAGGACACAACCCTGCTGCGATCCCACAAAGTTCCCTCTCCACTGGCAGGTGACCTTGGATCCAGCATCAGGATGGCAAACTTGACACATGGCAACAGAGGCCTCCCTAGTGCAGAGCTCTGGGCCTCCCATAACAAGATGGTAATGGAACCGCTGGAAACCAGTGACCCAGAGGTGAGAGCAACTTCCTGGCCTCTGCACAGCAGTCGCTTTGTTCATCCCCCGCAACAGCCATGGAGATCCTGACCTCAAGATAGGTGTGTGGCAGGGAGACAGTCCAAGGCTGAGCTGGTGGGATCCATCCATCCTCTGTGCCCTCTGAAGGGAAGAAACCATGCAGATAACATGGTCATAACTTGGCATCTATTGCTCATACTCATGTGTGTGAAGCTATAATGTCCACTTCAGAGCAGTCACTCTACCAGGCCACATGGCAATTGCCCTTGACTCTTGAGCCCTAATGACAACTGAATTATCTGGCAGCTTCCTGGCAGACAAAACCCCAAAACATGGCCAGTGACGTGACATAGGAATTGTTGCACATCAGCCGTACCAAGAAAGGATCTCATCTCCTTTCTCCAGCACCTTTCCAGGCCCCTCTCCATGCCGTCCCCTCCAAGGGTACTTCTCTTACCACAGAGCACCCATGTCTCCATGCAGAACCAGCACGGCTGAAGCTGTTTCTTTCCTCTCCTAAAGGTGCACAACATCATCAAGAAGGAGAAGCAGCGGCAGAAGCTGGGGCTGGAGTTAATCGCATCAGAGAACTTTGCAAGCAGAGCGGTCCTGGAGGCTCTGGGATCCTGCATGAACAACAAATACTCTGAGGGCTACCCAGGACAGAGGTATGGGGCTGGAGCTGAGTCCCACCCAACCCAAACCCTGGCAGGGAGGAAGAGGAACTCCCTAAGTTGCCAGACCTCACCTCTGGAGAGGAAGCAATGTACTTGTGCTTGCAGGTGAATTCTTCCAGGGCAGGATCTGACCCTCCCAGTCACACATGGGACAATCTCAGCAGGGTCACATCTACTGCAGCTCCGAAAACGTGGCATCACCACAGTTTCTCCCCAGCTCAGACTGTTCCGAGTCATGAGTCTGCCTTTAACCACTGCCCATCCTTTACTGACAGGTACTATGGTGGGACGGAGTTTGTGGACGAGCTGGAGAGGCTGTGCCAGAAGCGAGCACTGCAGGCGTACCAGCTTGACCCCCAGAAGTGGGGTGTTAACGTCCAGCCCTACTCAGGTACCAGGGTGCTCACAAGAGCCAGGCCAGCCACACTGGCCTCCATGTGTCCTGGCACTTGTAACCAGCCCACTGCACTCTCGCTGCAGGGTCACCCGCCAACTTTGCAGTGTACACGGCCCTAGTGGAGCCCCACGGCAGGATCATGGGGCTGGACCTACCCGATGGGGGCCACCTCACCCATGGATTCATGACTGACAAGAAGAAGATCTCTGCCACCTCTGTCTTCTTCGAGTCCATGCCCTACAAGGTGCAAGGAGCGGCTTCAGCAGGAGGATGTGGTTATCAGGCTCCCAGCACGTTCTCCTGTGAGATGACACCACAGCTGATCTTCACCTATAACAAGGTGACTGAACTCTGCTCTTTATCTCTCAGGTCAACCCCAAGACTGGATACATTGACTACGACCGGCTGGAGGAGAATGCCCGCCTCTTCCACCCCAAGCTGATTGTAGCAGGTGAGGATCAAACAACCCTCACCAACCTCCCTGGTGACATATCCTGGGTGGAGGTGGCTCCCTGAAGCCAGCAGCACTCTTGTAAACCCACAGGCACCCATCGGTGCTACATTGCCGGGGGGGACACTTCAAACATATCTACGTTGGCAGGAGATTCTGTGCTGTCCCCAGAGTCCATGTCCCCTCTATGTGCCATCTCCCTGCAGGTGTCAGCTGCTACTCACGCAACCTGGACTATGCCCGCATGCGGAGGATCGCTGATGCCAACGGTGCTTATCTCATGGCTGACATGGCCCACATCAGCGGGCTGGTGGCTGCTGGCGTGGTGCCCTCCCCATTTGACCACTGTGACGTTGTATCCACCACCACTCACAAGACCTTGCGGGGCTGCAGGGCTGGCATGATCTTCTACCGAAAAGGTGCCTGACCTGGGAAAATGCTCCCCCAAGACTGGGAGGGCTGCAAGTTAAAGCTCCTTCTTGCCTTAGCTGGGAAGGAGGGAAGGTAGGACGGTTCAGACCCTTCTGGGATTATCTGGGGGAGCTTCCCAGTGCTAACTGTGGCTCAGATTTGAAAAGGAACAACCACCATCCCTGCTCTAAGAGGCCAGGGGGTGAAAGCGGCTTGTGGGATAATGGAGGCTAAGCTGCCCATGCATGGCCTTGCCCTCCACTACCACAGGCACCCGCAGCGTGGACCCCAAGACAGGCAAGGAAACCCTCTACAACCTGGAGAGCCTCATCAACCAGGCAGTGTTCCCGGGGCTGCAGGGAGGCCCACACAACCACGCCATTGCAGGTAGGCAACCAAGCTGGCCACTGGCTCCAGGATGGCAAAGGGAGCTGGCAATGATAGCAGTTTGCTCAGCCTCCAGAATGTCTTATGATGGCAATGCCACACGTACTCGTCAGCTCTCCCAAAGCCTCACTTCACTCTGCCTTCCTCCCTAGGCATTGCCGTGGCCCTGCAGCAGGCCATGACACCTGAGTTCAAGGCTTATCAGCAGCAGGTGGTGGCAAACTGCCATGCACTCTCAGCTGCCCTGATAGAGCTGGGCTATGACATTGTCACAGGTGAGGACAGGTCTTGGCAACAGGATGGGCCTGACCCCTGCATATGGCTTGGTATCTGAGGCAGGCCACAAGGGCAGCCTGGACATGGTTGCCAGGGCTCTGCTCTTGCAATTGCTCAAGAAGCAGCCCCCGCTTCCCAAGGGCAGGTCCCCTGCTGCCCTTCACATCAGGGGCAGGCCTTGGTGCAATCCAAAACCCTTTTCACTGAAATTTTGCATGGAAGCAGCACTGACTCCAATCCCATGTCCCCATCAAACCCTTCTCTTCTCAGGGGGCTCTGACAACCACCTGATTCTCCTGGACCTGCGCAACAGAGGCACAGATGGTGGCCGAGCCGAGCGGGTGCTGGAGATCTGCTCCATTGCCTGCAACAAGAACACGTGCCCTGGTGAGGGACCTGGCAAGCTCTGCCATGTCCTGCCCCTCCACTGGACATTTCCCGTGGCCTGCACAGAAATCCCAGCTCCCAGTCCAACCTGGGCACTGGGAACCAGGCTGAGATCACATACATGGCGGCTTTGGTACCTGGGTTTGGTCACTTTACGGCTTGTTGTGGTGCAGGTGACATCAGTGCCCTGCGCCCCAGCGGGCTGCGGCTCGGGACACCAGCGCTCACCTCCCGAGGCTTCCGGCAGGACGACTTCCGCAAGGTGGCTCAGTACATCCACAGAGGTGAGGCCAGGGGCACAAGTGCGGCTGAGCCTCCGCTCCTCTGGACAAGGAGACACAGGCTGCATGCATTTGCCACCATCTGGCAAGGGAATGCACACATAGATGAAGAGTAACTGTCCCACCTGCACATGTGAATATGGGAGAGAACATCTGGCCACAGCTGGGACCAGTCAAACCCTTCCCACTGCACAGGCAGAAGGCTGAAAGCCTGCACCTTTCCTAGTCTAGTTCCAGTTGTCCTCAGGGGTCCCATACTGGATTCCCTGGGATAACAATTCCCTTGCAGCCCTCCCATGTATCTGGGGGAAGCAACCCCTGCTGCTGTGGGGTGAGCAAGGCTACGTCTGAAATGCTGGGTTCAGTTTTAGGCTACTCACTGCATTGAGGCACTGGGGCATTTCCAGAGGACAAGGCAGCTGATCTAGAGAAGTCTTCTGAGGAGCAGCTGGGGGAACTGAGACTGCTTAGTTTGGAGAAAAGGAGGCTATGGGGAGATCTCCCTCAGGAGGTTGAAGGCTGGGGGAAGTCAGTCTCTTCTCCAACAGAACAAAGGATAGGATGAGAGGAAAGTCTTCAGTTGTGTCAGGGGAGGTTTAGGTTGGACATGGAGAACATTTTCTTCACTTGAAGAGCTGTCAAGGCCTGAAACAGGCTGCCCAAGGAAGCTGGCAGACTCCCCATCCTTGGAGGGGTTCAAAGCCACGTAGATGTGCTGAGAAATGTGGTTTAGTGGTGACCTGGCAGTGCCAAGTTAACAGTTTAACTCAATAATCTTAAAAAGTCTCTTCCAACCAAAATGATTCCAGGATTCTAAGCCCACAGCTGAGCCTCACAGGCTCTCTGCGGCAGGGCTGAGAGCTGCAGGATGCAGCAGCTGCTCACTGCAGACACAAGCAGGGGTGCTCTGGTCATGAGGGCTGACCAATGCGTCTCTCATCCTGGCAGGGATTGAGCTGACACTGCGTGTGCAGAAGGACATGAGCCCCAAGGCCACACTGAAGGAATTCAAGGACAAAGTGGAGGAGGACAAATACCGAGCAGACCTGAAGGCACTGAAAGAAGAGGTGGAAGCCTTTGCTGCGACCTTCCCACTCCCAGGGCTGCCTGTCCTGTAAGGGAGGCACCCATGCCAGCTGCTGGAGCCACGGAAGTTCCTGGGATGTGGCACATTCACAACCCCACCAGCACCTCCCTACCAGCACTGGCTGTGCTGCAGCAGCAGCTCCTCATTTGGCTTTTATTCAACTCTCCCCTCCCATGTGGGGCACAGAGCCCCCTAAGCATGACCCCTCCATGGGGAAAACAGCTCTTGCCCTGTTCAGCATCACAACTGGGACCAAAGAAGCCCTCAGCCATAAGACCAGGTTTGCTGTCCTGCCTGTGGAGCAGCAGATGAGGTTTAAGCAGGTCTGCTCAATGTGGAGGGGACTTAGGGGACCACATCTGTAGCCAGGCACGAGAGACTTCACAGCCATAAAAACCTCCATGGCTTCAGCCTTGAGGACTCCACTTTGTATGCGCAAACCCATTCACCTTTTGTGCCTTCCAGGCCTCGTCCCTGCCACCCCTTCCTGGGATCAATCCTAGCCACCATCTTTGGTATCTCCTCAGACCTCTTGAGCACAACTCCTTAAGTAGAACCATTTTTTAATAAGCATGATAAAATTAAAGAATTTAACCACAACACCTGACAAGAATTAGAAGCTTTAAAAAATACAACCAAAAAGAGAAAAAAAATTGCCCTTTTTTTTTGTATTTGAAAAATAACCCAAATAAATATTTTTTTTGCCTTTTTTGTTTGTTTGTTTTGTTTAAAAGGACATTTTTCAGACTAAGTCATTTTGGTGTTAACATCAGTTAAACTCTTGTGCAGTAAACACTTACAGCACGACACTTAAGACATGCTTCTTGGATTTCTCCTCGGTCACACACTCGCCCTAGCTATGGACGCAAGCATTCGGCACGCACGGGCACACGCACACGGAACTCGACATGCAGGGATAGGATACAGTGCTTTAAAATGAGATGAGAATTCCTCACGGCCTCCCCACAGCCAGGCCCCAGGCCCGTGCTGGACTAAGTTTACACCCTGTATGCCTGACTTCCAGTTAAAATGCCTCACGGGGAGTGATGTGGGCTGGCTTTGTGACCCCTCTGATACCAGTGTAGGGGTCTGTGGTGCTGCTGGGCACTGTGTGGAGCAGGGACTCTTCTTCAGCCCAGGCATCTTACCTAGTTCCTCATCACCTTATCACAGGAGCCTTTTCAAAGCACTGCTCCAAGCCTCAGGTCTTGCCCAGCTCTCCTAGATGCTGAATCCACAGCATGGGCTGTCACTCACCACCAGGTCAGAGGTTCAAAGCCACTTCTACTCAATAAAAACTGAAGAACTTGGCCCTGGGGGCATGGAGCCTTCAGCTTGCAGCTCTCCCACCCCTTACTGAACAGTGAATATTGCTAGAGTATAGGCAGCACTTCCCTAGTCAAGGCAGTGCAGCTTTAGAGCTGTTCAGAACTGATTGCTAGTGGATTAAAGTAAATATCTGAGTACTATCCTCTGAGAAATTAAACCTCTGTAGGGTTAATGGCATTTACTCCTATGGCTGACCCTCCTCGGGGTGGGATCTTTGAGCACAGAGCAGAGCAGGGGCTGGCAGCCAGTCTCCCAGCACAGGAAAGCAGAAGAGTAAGCAAAGGTAGCTCTGCTCTCCCAGCTAGGAGAGACTTGCTCTGATGAGCAAGAATTGAGGCTTAAAACCTCCTCCCTGAGAGCCGGCAGAGAGAGGAGGGAGCAGCACTGGCAGTGTGGGAGGCAGGGGCATGCTGGCAGCACTCACAGAAGCGGGCGAGGGCCATGCACAGCAAGCACCGTTGGTGCTGGAGGGTCGGTGTGGGAGGGCTGGTATCACGCTAGGGCACGAGGAACCGACCCTGTTTATGTTGGAAGGACAGCTGGACAGCATGGGGAGGGACAAGCTGACAAACACAGGTGCCAAGATCCATCGTGGGAGCTGATAGTGTGAAGACGGTAACTTGTAAGTCTGTAAAGATCAGACACTAGTGAGGTAACACAGTGAAGGTGAGGAAAAGTCTTAAAGTGCTGATACAGAGACCGTGGCTGTACAGGAGCAGAAGGTCAGACAGAGAAATGACAGAGCAAAGAGGAATTCAGCCCCCAAAATACCAACTGCACTCAGCCTTCCCCCTGATTTCTGCTGCCATTTTAGGCACCATGAGCAGTGAGGGCAAGTCGGGCTCTGGCTGCCCTGAGGGACCGCAGCCCAAAGTAACTCCTCCTCTGAGCTCAGATGTTACCTGCCCTGAGGCAGCTTTAGGAGGATGAGCACTCCAGGCACGTTTCCTCAGCTCCAGCGCCAAGCTGCAGATAGCAGCACAGAGCAATCTTTCTTTGTCCCAGCAAAGCCCCCAGGGCATCCTCCCAAATCAGAGCTGGTTTGTGGTGGAGAGATGAAGCAGATCAGACAGGTGATAGTGCAAGTATTGCTCAACACAGCCTTGAATATCAGATACTACAGGTTTGATATACAGAGCAAGAAATGAGTTACTTATCAGTTTCTGAGTGCAGATGGGGACCACCACGACTAAGAGATCACCCAGCACTAACCATCTATCTCACTCTGTGCTGGCAGCCTGCAGGAAGACATGAGTGAGTCAGCAGGAAAAAGTTCCTCCCTCCTCAAACCCAAGCAGCACCAGGCCATATTTCAGCAGGAAACAAGCTCCAGAGCTGTGGGGCTGCCCAGTGTCACCTCATGGCTCCTTCACTGAGATGCCTCTTCCCTCAGGGAATCTCACCTCAGCTATAGCACAGAAGCTGTTCAGGTACACACAACTCGACAAGGAGACACATGAATTGACAAGGGGACACCTCAAGTCACTTGGCAAGGCAAACCTGATGGATATGGATGTCTTTCACCAGCAGACCCAGTTCACATGCAACAGGAGGGCACAGGTAGGAAAGGAAAAGGCCTTCGGACATGCTGTCAAGGTGTGCAGCCCTACACAGGCACACGGCTCACCTTCAGCAAAGGCCACACCACACTGCTTCCCAACTGTGACCTAAAAACGCCATCACGAGCAACCCCTGCTCTGGGGTTCCTTGGAAATCCCTCTGGAAACTTCTTAGAAGTCCCATGAGTTCAAAACACTCACATTTAAAAGAGCCTTCCCACCCTGTTGGTTTCTACCTCCCACACTACCCCAGGGAGCCCTTTCCTGGGATGAGGAGGTAGCATCAGTACCAAAGTGTAGATGCTGTTGCCAGACCTCCCCACAGGACCTCCTTGCTTCTGGGACACAAGTTTGAGCTGAGTGGGTCTAAAATCAAGTTTTAGTGGGGTCTAAACCATGCTGATGAACCCAAATCCCTATACAGAAACCTCCATGGGCACAGAAGGATCATTACACCCACCTCAGGGATGCCTCATGTCAGCACAATAAACAGAGGTTTAAAATAAAACCCAGATAATGCAGCAGCTCATTTTGTGCCAGCTGCACACACCACATAACCAGAAGAGTGATAAAGAGGAACTAAACCAAAGACCTCTTTCCTAGCAAGGCTGAGAGCAGAGCAGACTGAGCCTAAGACTGGTGGTTGAAGAGCAATATCATCAAGGCTTTAGAGGGAAACACTCTGCCTGGGCACAAAGCTTTTGGCACTGACAGGAACAATCTGGAAGTGTCACCACACTGGAGGCACAACCTTTATGGCACAGGCAGCAGTGCAGAAAGCTTTGAAAGGAAAGTCCTCAGCATCCTGGCTCAGAGAGCAGCAGTTCTGCCCTAGAGCACCCATTCTGCCCTAGAGCACCCCAGGAGAGGTAGTCAAGACACAACAAAGGCTTGGCCAGAAGCAGCACACAGTGATGCTGACCCTGCTTTAGGGCAAAGCACAAAAGTCAACTCCTCAGGGGAAAAAAAAATAAAAGAGAGAGAAAAATAAAAAGAAATTCTTAGGGACACAATGTGGAATCCAGTACATTCATCTCTGATCTCTGAGCTCTAGTACCTTACTGCTCTCCAACTTGCCATCTCACAGCATAGCTTCAGCTAAATTGCACTGTTCATCATCACAAAAAAAAAAAAAAGCCTAAAAATGAGGCCTGCACTAGACTCTCTTCAGTTCCCTTCTCTCCTTATGAGGCCACCCTCAGCTTCACGTACTTGAGGATTCCCTGTCTCCCTCTCAGCCTTCTCAGAGGTCACCCAGCAAATGGGACCTGACAAATTCACAAGGCACAGTGCTCTACATTCACAGCAGCAGGCACCACGGTGCTCACCGGCACTGTGGAGTCCTTCCAACATTCCAGATCTTAACAAAGCTGAGAGAAACTGGTAAACACCATCTAGAGGGAAGCATGTGTGCCTCAACTGCGCTCACCTCTCCTGGAAAGCACCAGGAAACTTGGAAGGACACAGGAAGGGACACACCACCCACCTCCACTGTGCACAAATGAGTATCCACAACCTGCCACCGAGCTTCTGAGCTGTACTCATATGAGACACTGGTGGGTTAAACTTCACATAGCCTTTATGTCTCACATCTTCTCTTCATCTTGGCTCCACAGAAGTGACCAACAGCATTTAGAGCTCTGGCAGAAGCACGTGGAGCACTGTGTTGTATTTTAGGGGCTGTACACTAGTAAGTATTGATCCCCAAGACAGCCCACTTCTCTCTCCACACCACAATCCCCCTGGGATGCTGCCACAAGAAAGCTTTAAATGTCTACAGTGCTCTTTCTGCTATTTAAAAACATAGTGCCCAGTGGTTTATGTGATGGAACATCAATGTTCTCAGCTGCAGGCAACAGAAATCCAGTCCCCCAGACTGGGATTTCTGCAGAGCAGAGACACACATTCGCTTCCTCACCCCTTCCCCGATGACATTCTGTGGACAGCGTCTATGTCAAGCATGGATGAGCTTTGTCAGACTCTGAGCAGGCAGCAGCTGGCCCACACCAGGCTAGATTTTGTACAAAAAGCTAGGGACATAGTCAAATCTGAGCAAGGGGTTCACCCCCTGGCCGGGTTCCTGAATGTACTGCAGCTTCAGCAGCTCTGCTAAATACTGCACAATTTTGATGTCTTCATTTGCGAGGCCCAGTTGAAGCTTCAGAAAGTTCATCCTGCGGCTGACGACGGATTCCTCTGGTTCCCTTTCACTGATAGGAAGGTGCAAATGATGGCAGAAGGTGAAGAGGAAGGCTTTTGAACACAGCTGGGTGAGGATACTTTGGACGTGCATATAATAGGTGCTGCCTCGCTTGATCTGGGTGCGGTGGTCTGCCAGCCGGGACACCAAGGTGCCTTTGTAGAGGGGGCAGCGCAGAGTCTTGCTGTCAGCGTCCAGAATGCTGACGTAGCGGCTGTAGCGGCTCAGGGCGTGCAGCACATTCACACCACCAGGAGACACCGTCCTGAAACAGCAAGCAGAGAGGTCACAGCTGCAGGAGACCAGACAGTTCAGCAGCAGGACGTAACAAGGCCCCTGCACTTTCCCTCTAGCTCATGAGTTGGCACAAGAGCCTCTGTGGGCAACCCAAGCCTGGCACAGCACAGAATGGCCACTTTGATCAACACCTGCTAAAGATGAGCCAGCATCTGGTGGCCAAAAATGCCAAAAGCATCCTGACCTGTGTCACAATAGTGTGGCCAGCAGAACCAGGACAGCGATTGTTCCCAGGTACTCAGCACTGCTAAGGCCACACCTGGAATACCAGGTTCAGTTTTGGATCCCTCACTCTAAGAAGGACATTGAGGTACTGGATCATGTCAAGAGAAGAGTAACAAAGCTGGTGAAGGGTCTAGAGCACAGGTCTCGTAAGGAGCAGCTGAGGAAACTGTAGTTCTTCACTCTGGAGAAAGAGAGGTAGACCTTCTTCCTCTCTGCAGCTCCCTGAGCTGGAGCCAGGTGGGTGTCTGTCTCTTCTCCCAGGTAACAAGCAATAGGGCAAGAGGAAATGGCCTCAAGTTGTGCCAGAAGAGGCTTAGGTTGGACATGAGAAACAACAAACCCATGGCTTTAAAAGCCATGTAGTTGTGGTGTTGAGGGACATGGTTTAGAACTGTACTTGGCAGAGTTAAAAAATTGGTTGGGCTCAATGATCTTAAAGGTCTCTTCCAACCAAAACAATTCTAGGATTCTACAAATAGTCTCTCCAGTCTGCCAGATCCCAAAGAAACCTTAATCCCCTAGATCCCCACAAGCACCAATCCATCCTGTGCGTGTGCTGCTTCGTAACACATGATCCACGGCAGCTTCCTCCCTTGGTGACCTGGAGGAGGAGTGACAGGAAATTTCTGGTGAACAGAAGCAAATCCTGCAGCAGCTGGTAGGTTCTGGATGTGACAATGAGGACCTAGAAACTCAAACGAGTTCCTCCTTGCTAAGAACTCCACTCTCCCCCCACACAGCTGGTCTGGGAGGGGGTTGAAGCTCAGAGCAGTACCTTCTGCCCTTCATTTAAAAGGGGAACCATCCTTAAACCATTCCCTGGCTCAGCCAGAGTATTTTTCACTCAAGTGCAAACCCACCGCACATTCACAAAGTACAATTATCCAACAAGCCTAAATTAACACTATTTAAATGCAAATTACAAGCCTACACCAACTCTACCTCCTGCTCTTCAGCTCTGCATGGTTCAAGTAACTGGCTCGAGATGGAGCTCCCAGCCCTAAACCCGGGGGCTCAATGATCTTAAAGGTGCTGCCCCAGCTGCTGGTACGGGCTGCCCCAGTGCCCTGTCAGAATCTGGCCTTAGGAGATGCAGCATCCTGCCCACAATGTTTAATTCAGCCTCCAAGCTCCTTCCCAAAGCCCTTGTACAAATGGTTTGCTGAAAGCACCCACATTAAACCAAACACCTCATTAACATTCCACAGAGGAGAGCTGGGATGACTGACATATGTCATAAGCAGTTCTGAGGGGAAAAAAAATACTTCTGTTTATAAAAACTGCATCTAAGCACAAACATTGAGCAACAATTAAACAGAGCTTTTAAAAACCTCACCGACAGACAGAGGGGCTTGGGAGCAGTTGCTGGCAGAGCTGTCACCCAATGTCTCACAAGCAGAGGAGTGAGGGAAAACTCACAGCCTGGAATAATTTCATCATGCACAAGCCTCAGCAACAAAATGCTTGACAGTCCAGAAAGAATGCATGTTTCTCTGTTTTGATTTTCATGCTGCTCATAAACACTATTTCACGAGCTATTCATGGCCAGCAGGGTAAGGGAGGGGATTCTGCCCCTCTGTTCTGCAGAAACCCCACCTGCAGTGCTAGGGCCATCTCTGGAGTCCTCAGCACAACAGAGGTGTGAACCTGTTGGAGCACCGACACAGAAGTCCACAGCAATAATGAGGGGGCTGGAAGCCCTCTGCTGTCAGGACAGGCTGAAAGAGTTTGAGTTGTTCAGTCTGGAGAAGAGAAGGCTCTGGGGAGACCTTCTGGTGGCCTTTCAGTGCTTAAAAGGACTAAAAAGAAATCTGAGGACAGATTTTCGAGCAGGGCCTGTTGTGACAGGACAAGGGGTGATGGTTTGAAACTGAATAAGGCAGATTCAGACTAGAGAGCACGTCTTTACAACGAAGGTGGTGAGACGCTGGCCCAAGTTGTCATAGAGGTGGCAGATGCGCCCATTGCTGGTCAAACTGAGGCTCTGAGCAACCTGCTCTAGTTGCAGATGTCCCTGCTAACTGCAAGAGGGCTGGACCTAGGTGACCTTTAAATGTCCCTTCCAACCCAATCCATTCTATGATTCTATTCCAGCCATACTCTGAGCAATGTGCTGCTGCTCTGACTCATGTTTTCATGTTGGTGACAGCAAGGGCCATTCTCAGCCATACCTGCACCAGAAGGACCAGGGCACATCCTGGTAACACTAGGAAAATCCTTTTAATAACAACCACAAAGGCAGGGCTGAAATCCTGAACGCTGAGCCATTGCTGTGTGCTAATATAAACTATGAAGCCACATTTCAGGCCTGTGGGTTTGGGAAAGGGTGCTGACTTTCATGATCCTCCTCACGCTGAGAAGTTTCCTTTGCATCTGAACTGCACCCCAGCCCACACAGCTCCATGGATTCGTTTTTCTTGCACTAAGGCTTGTTATAAATAAATTTCTGTCCATCTGCATCCCCAAAGAGAGAGCCCAGTAGCTTCACAGACTCCAAACCTCCACCCTTCCCCGCAGCACTCAGCCAGCACATCCTCACCAACACAGCCCCCAGTGCTGGCACTCCAATTTCTGACCCACCAAGCTCATCAACAGCTCATCCCCTCTTTAACAGCAACCATGAGGAAAAACCCTGTATCAAAGCATCCATTTCAAAACCAAAATACTGGCTAGACACACCAGCGGGTGAGGGAAAGCACTGCACAGACATAAGCTCAGCATGGTGGAGATCATCCAGTCCAACCCCCCTGCTAAAAAAAGGGCACCCACAGCAGGTTGCCCAGGATCACAACGTCCAGGGCAGTTTGGAATCTCTTGTGAAGGAGACTCCACAATCTCTCTGGGCAGCCTACTCCAGGGCTCCAGCACTCTCATAGTGAAGTTTCTCTTCTAGCTCAGATGGAACCTCTGTCATGGTTTTAAAAGATAGATGACAGAAATTAAACTCTCAAATGAAATTGGAGAAAAAATACAGAATTACATTTGGAGACATACAGAGAAAGACATTTTAAAGCAATTACCACATCCCTGGCAAACCCCCTTGAATTTTCTCCCAACCCAAAAAAACTAAATCTACACTCCCCAGTGCTCCAATCCTCCCCCCTCACCAATGCCTCTGACATCCAAGAGGCCTAAACAAGCCTCTGGAGGCCCCAAAACAGGCCTACTGCTTACATGTTCTTCCTGAGATAAAGTGGCTCCCACCAGACACAAGGCAGGAGGAGGAGGAGAGGAGAACGAACTGACCTTGTTGTGAGTTTATGAAAGGATAGTCCCCAGAAGATTTTTTAACCCATAGTCTCAACCTGAGACAACCTCCTGGGTTCCATTTTTCACCTGTTGCCCCTTGTCCTGTCACTGGGCACCACTGAAAAGACTCTGGACTATTCCTCTCACCCCCGACAGGTCCTTTAGCTCTTGCTGAGCCTTGAGCAAGACCCCCTCTCAGGCTGCTCTTCTCCAGACTAAATAAACAGTCCCAAGTCTCTCAGCCTTTCCTCCTCAAAGAGATGCTTCAGGCCCCTCAGCATCTCTGTAGTCTCTGCTACTCTCTAGTAATTTCCTGTCTCTATTGAGCTGAGGAGCCCAGAACGGGACACAATACTCCAGCTGTGGCCTCACTAGGGCACAGCAGAGGGTGAGAATTCCCTGCTGGCTACAGTTTTCTTAATGGACCTTAAGATACCACTGGCCTTCTTGACCCCAAGAGCTCATTGCTGGCTCATGGTCAGCTTGTCCACACAGACGACTCCAGGAGCACTGTTATCAGATCTACCAGGAAAACAGTGGGACTCATCTTTGTTTTTAGTTTTGCCTGAAAATAGAGGGAAACCTCCTGCCCAAGTAACTCGTGTGAACCAGGCAGCAAGGACCTATAAGACGATTTAATATTAACTCTCAAGCAAGGCTGAGTATTAAGAGGGACAAAACTACCTCCCTTCTACAAATACATCCTATTGGCAGGAATTCATGGGAGGTGATCAGAGATCTCCCTTGCACACTGATTCTCCTCATAAAATTCTCATCTAAGAGAAGCAGTGTTCATCAAACACCCTAATCCCCCTGAAGCAAACAGTCCTTTGATTTACCTCTGGAGTCCAATCAGCTTCCACTTCTGGAAATCCACAACGTGCAGAGGGGAAGTGACCCAGTGCTTCACGGGCTTGGCATAGAGGCTGCAGTTGGGCACGAAGATGGAAAGCGCTGTCACAAGCCTCTTGACCATCGCTTCCTCTTCCCCCAGCACAATCAGGGTCCTGCCGCTGAGCAAGGAGTAGATGGCAGGGTGGGCGAAGGGGTACTGCCGGATGAAGCGCAGAGCATTCTGCCCAGCCTTTTTTTTGTGCCTTTCACTCGCCTGACAGTGGTGAGCAGGAGATGGGGTCCTGTCGGAGCACGTGGAGGCCGCACTGCTGATATAGCTTGTGGAGTCTGAGCACTCATCCAGGCTGCTCTTACTGACCTCCCTGCTGCCCGTCAGGTAGCGTGAGTCAAGCTCATAGGGAAGGAGTCCCCCTGAGATGCCATCATGGGAGGGGAAGCCCCCAAAGCTCCCACGCAGCCCCTGCTCAACCTGCCGGTATGGCTGTGGTGGAATCCTGACCACCCCATCCTCATCGCAGGGTTTCTGTCCCAGCTCAGGCAGAGGCTCAAGGAAGTTGGGACTCTCCTTCCCAATACAACAGGCAGAATCAACCTGCACTAAGTTTTCCTGTTTCGAAATGTCATCTTGCTCGTCAGTGTCATCTGGGTTTAGTTTGGGGGTGAAACGAAGGCCCTCTTCATCATCCACATAAGGTTCCTCATTAATGGCACTTGGGTAGCTCGCTTTGAAATCTTCCGGGATGAGAGACTCGGAGGGACAGGTGCTGAGGACCTCGATACTGTCCTCGCTGACAGTCCTCCGGCTGCCCACCTTGCTCCTGCTTGCCTGGGGACTGGAGCTGATGGGCAGGCTGGCCTGGCTCTCTGATTTTGTCAGGCCAGATGCAGACTTCTCTGTTCCAAGAACCTCAATGCTCTCACCGCTGCTGATGCTGCCTTTAAGATCTGCATCAAGATAGTCCAGGTTCTCCTGGTGTTCAAACGTAATGGAGTCAGGCAATTTGGGTTCCTGGGAGTCCTCAATTTCCTGTTCCATCTTGATGGGCACACTCTCCACACTGGATTTGTAGGATCCCAGGTTGATGACCACTTTGGGAGTGGGGGACTCCTCTGAACACTTTTTATCGACGGCATCTTGGCTCAGGCCCTGGCAACCTCTGTGCTGTTTTTCAGGTGGTTTTTCATCCAGAAAAGATACATCCTCAAATAGAAAGTTAGTTACACTTTGCTGCTTTAAGAGTGCCCTGCTAATCTGCTCTGTCAGGAGGTAGCACACATCACCTCTGAAAGTCCTCTCAATCTGGTGCAACTGGTCAAGGGTTTGGGTGAAGAAATAAATATCACAGAGTTCCTCTAGGGTCTTCAGCTTCTTGTCAAAGCATTTGGCAGACTTGGCTTTGATGAGCTTTGGAGTGTAGGATGGCACATGAGTGTAAAGCTGCATCTCACCAGGCTCAGAGAGGTCAGAGGTAGTCAACTCCGGATCACAGCCCCCATCAACCTGGTCCAGTGTGCACTCTGGCTCATAGGGGTGGAAGTTGGACTCCTTTGCCTTCCTGTAAGGATATGACCTGATTTGCTTCAGCAGATCTTGGTGTTCAATGATGGATTTTTCCACACTGGCCAGTTCGTTGGCTTTCTCAATGGCTTGGGTTGTGTAATACCCTTTGTCATTGGATTTCTTCTGTATCTCGGTTTCATTGTGCAGGACAGTCCTGGTGTAGTCGAGATCTTTCAGTTTCTTTTCCAGTTCACTAGCAAAAGCTTTCCGGTTCCCAGTCTTTAGGCATTCAGAGGCTTTGGAAAACTCTGTGGAGAGTTCTTGGAACTGCTGCATGATTTTGTGCTCATCAGCAGAAATGTAAGCCATACAGAAGGGCCTCACAAAACCCCTGGCTTCAAGGTCATACAGAGTCAAGTGGTGGACATAGGCAAAAGCCCCTTCCTTTGAATCTCCCAGTACCACTTTGGAATCCTCCACAAAGTTCAGCTTCGGGTAGGCAGAGCCAGGAGGGTGCCCCACGAAGGAAGCCTGGTAATCCACAGACATGATCCGAAGAGAAAAATAATTAAGATCAAAAGTGCCTGACACTTTGGCGTCATCGGGGATGGTCAGGAGGGGCTGAGGCCCTACTTGCTCCGAGAACTCAGAGATGAGGATGAAGTCCCGGGTAAACTTGGAGTTGGCGACCTTGGCCCAGGGGTTAGCCCCGTGGCTGGCGAAGGGGAAGAGCGGCACCGAGTACTCCTCAGGTAGGGGCGGCTCGCTGTACAGCTCATCCTCCAGCTCCTCCTCTCTGGTGAAGGCCACCACGTCAGGGGCGCTGATCATATTTCCCGCAGGAGGGGACCGACATGGAGCACCAAGGCCCCTCCCGGTCCCCCCCCGCCTTCACCTCCGCCGAGCCTCGCGGGAGGCCCCGCCACAGCTCCGGCCTCCGCCGCGACCCTTTTTCTCACCGCCTCACTCGTCCGCCATGAGCTAGGGCCACCGGCCCGCTGCCCCACCAGACTCCGCTCAGCCGCCGCTCCCCTCACGGACGCCGCAGCCCAGCAGCCATCTTGGAGTCACATGACGCCAGGACCTCTCACCCTGCCGTCTGGAAGCGCAGCTGCCGCCCCCTCGCCGCGCTTCACGCCGTGTGCTTCTTTTTTAGCCTTTACCGTTCCTTGGCGCTATTTAACCCACTGCGGACTCGGCCACTGGAGGAAATAGGAAACCGAGACCGGGCGGCTGCGAACTACTGAGGGGCGCCGCGGGGTACTCTGGGAGCTGTAGTTGTCTTTCCCGCCACAGTGGCGCTTTACGGCAGGACGTAACGGTGAGGGAAAGCGCGGCGCGTCCCGCCGCTGTTTGCGACACAGCCAGCGCGGGACTGAGGGCCGTGGGGTGAGGAGAACCCGGCCGGGGGCAAACCGGGAACGAGATAGGGCGGCCCCAGGCGAGGAGAGCCCGCCTAGGGGGAAATCGGAGTGGGGAGGCGCTGTCCTTGGTGAGGAGAGCACGGCCAGGTGGGGAAAGGACTTGCCCCGGGTGAGGGAGGACCGGGGGGGAGCCTGCTCTGCCCCAGTTGCGGTGGGCGGGCAGCTCCAGCGCTTGATGGAAAGCCTTGACAGGGCAAAGGGGGCTGGGGAGCGGGCAGGATCCTGTGCGGGGTAGAAAGCTGCCCTATCTGCGTGCCGCTCTGGGGCGGGGCAGAGGATACCCTCGACTCTCCCGGGGTTTGCGGTTAAAGCTTGGCCGTAGCCGCGCAGGGGATATTCACTCATCGCTCTCTATCACTGCCAGGACCCAGACCCAGGGCGAGGACACAGCAGAATGCCTTGGCCCCGCGGGAGCTGTCGCTGGTTCTTGCAATGAACTTTCAAGCGAGGCTCTTGGCCAGCTGTGGGGTCAGGATGCTGCCGCAGCCCTGGCGGTTCTTCTCGCGGGCTGCAGAGGACGTGGCGTGGCAGAGGATCCGTAAGGTCCTGTGCGTGGCTGAGAAGAATGATGCTGCCCGAGGGATTGCAGAACTGCTCTCCAACAGCAGGATGCGACGGGTAGGGATATACCACACCTCCTTACCACTGCCTCTCAGTGGTACATGTATCTGCAGAGGGTCAGCTCACCAGGCTCACTGTACAGCACAGTTCTGGTCTTGAGTGTAGCCTGTGGCTTGTGTGGTAGCTCCGGCATGGATCAGCAGAGCATGGCACGGGCAGTTCTTATTAACATATGCAAATCTTGCTCCGTGTTTGCTCTGACCATTTTTGACCACATGAGGGTATGAGAACAGCTTTGTTTTGTGGACAAACACTACTTGCTGAAACGTATTTGGGGGCTGGGTGCCTTTTCCTTGAGACTTGGAATTCAGCCTGCCAGCTGCACTCCTGCTCCCTGAGCTGTCTTCTCTGGGTACTGACCTCCACAGTGAGTGCTGCTTTTGTCACTCCTTGTTTCACAGCATATGCAAAAGGCTTCAGGAACTGAAACCATCTGTTGCTGCATATTTCCCTGTCAAAAAGCACCTCTTCTGCAAAGGCAAAAAGTTCAGGGGTTTATTAGTGTTCACATAATAAAGCAAAGGTGGTCTGTAATTTGGAGAAGAGGGTTCAAATATCTCCTCTCTGCTGCTTTGGTGTGTGACAGTTTGCATAATCACTTGGTATTTTCAAGCTAAGGAGATAGAAGATGCCTCTAGACCAGAATTCCATTGGAATGAAGTGTGTTACTGGGAGCCTGAGCACTGACAGTCAAGGAAAATACTATCTTGCTTCTGTACAAAAAGCAGCAAATGCCCAATCTAGAAACTTCCACAAATCTCAGTTAGGTGGGGGTTGGGGACCCAGAGTTGGCACACTGATTGTCATGTGGAGTAGAACAGTTTGACAGGAATAGAATTGACCATCCCCATTCAACAAATGTGTTTCCCACTGTTTGTCATCACTGTGGGGAGATAACCATGACCATAACCATAGCACCAGGTTTAAAGCAGTTTTACCTTGGAAAGCAACATTTCAATGTCTCCATTGAACAACACAGTCAACTCCCATTCACCCTGCTGCTGTTTTCACCTCATGCTCCCCTGTGCCCTGCTCTAGTGGTGTCTGTAAAGTGAAGCCAAACATTTGTTTTCTGGTAGGAGCCATTAACTCATCAACTTTCCTTTTCCTTCTAGCGAGAAGGGTTTTCCAAGTTCAACAAGATCTATGAATATGACTACCAGATGTTTGGCCAGGTAGAGTTCTCTTTCATTCTACTTTTGTATTGGGGAAGGCCAAAAGTATTTAATTATTAAGAGTCATTTGCCAGAAGTTATGAAACACACATCTAGTGACAGGTACATTTTGTCTAAAGATGAGGAAAAGTCAGACGTTCTTTCTTTGGCTCAGCCACTGAGTTGTTTTGTTGCTTTAAGTCAACTTTCTGGGTCTGTATCAGCCAAAAAGATGAGATTTAGAAATGGAAGCTTCCAAAAAAAAAAAACCCAACCTCTTTAGCTGTCTGTGGAGAGAAGAGCTTGTTATGATCTTTCAGCAGCAGGGAGGTGTTGCTGGCTTTGTAAAGTGAGAACTGCATCAAGCTCTTCGGGCTGTGGGTGGTTTATAGGGTGCTAATTACCTTGCTGTGTCTCTTGCAGAATGTTACAATGGTGATGACATCTGTGTCAGGACACTTACTGGCTCATGATTTTAAGATGCCCTTTCGCAAATGGTCAGTATTTGGTCTTCCCTTGCAGGGAGTGGGGTGTTGTGTTCTGCTTTCAACAGCTGAGCAGGGGATGGAAAGGTCAAAGGCTGGGGAGCAAAGAGAGGCTGAAACCCGCTGCAGAGCAGGGTGGTCAGTATCAAATATTAAATAGTGTCGTGGGTTGGGTGTTCCCCACCCCACCCCCGCCCCCAACTTTGGAAGTCACCCAGACTAGACTCAGCCAGCTCTGGAAATATGAATGAAGCTTATATTTACAGCTGGCACAATATACAAACAGATATTTACAGTATATAAAGTTATAGACAGAAATATACAAGGTAAAACAGAAACACAACAGCCCTCCCAGAAACCTGAGTCCCCAGGAGGGGCTCCCAACCACCCTTCTACCTTCTCCCACCCCTCCCAACCTTACCCCAGTCCCAAGGAAGAATGGAGGTTCTGCCAGGGGGTTAGGGAGCAAAGTGGATTTGTCAGAGAGACGGCAGAGAGGCTAGAGAGAAGTGCAGCTCAGGCAGTGCCCCAAGAAGTGCCTTATCTATATTTGGATTCTTGTTCTTATACCTCTCAGCAAGCCTATGAGTGAAGTAGACATCATCACTGTTTCCCTTTCACAGCCTGTAATCTAGTTCTTCTCACTAAAACATTCTAGCTAGCTTCAAAGTAGCACAAATAACTAAAACATTGTTTCAGATTAGTCTTCAGAGTGCTTTAGTAGCCCAAAGTCATAACACTGGTTAAAATAAGTTAAGGCATACCCAAGGAATTAAACTGATTCCAACACTTGATGGATGTTTTTGTGTTCTTTGTCCTGGGCAGCGAGGTGCTTTCTCCAGCTTCCCTCCCCTTTGTCCTCTGGGCTTGAAACAAGAGAATTTGCTTACTTTAGGGCTGCCTTCCAGATTTGCAGTTTTCTCTGGTTGCTTTGAAGTGTAAATTACTTGCAAACTCCAAATTATTTAGGACAAGGCTCATAGCAGAATATATTCCTAGTTCAAATAGTTGAAGAGCACAGCAATACAGCACCATTTAGTCTCTCACAACACATTTTAGTTTTCCTTATACTGTTCATACTTTGTTCACCAGGCACAGCTGCAACCCTCTAGCTCTTTTTGATGCCGAAATTGAGAAGTATTGCCCTGAAAACTACGTGGACATCAAGGTAGGTTGTTTTCAAGAACCTCCCTGAAGCTCTGAATTCAGAGGTTAGCTCTACAACTGCTATCTCAGACAGAAGGAGCATCATACCTTTATAATGAACTTCTAAGCTGTGGAGTTGAGCATAGATGCTGATCATTTATGACACAAAAAGTCTCCTGCTTGTGTATCATCACTGCAGCAAAGGAACAACATTTTTTTTGCAGAGAGCAGAAGTGGGTTTTTTTTTTTTGCAGCTTGGTGGAGTTGGTAACTGTGTCTAAGTTGTACACAAAACAACATTTTCAGCAAACAAAACTGGTGCAGTCCCATCCAGGCCATGTTTTTGAACAGAGCTTGAGGTAAATAAATGACTCAATTCTGTGGAATGCTGCCTAATCTCACGAGAGACAATTACAAAAGGCTATTGCAGCAATCGGTCTCTCTGGATACTCCTTGCATTTCATGTTCAGTTTGTGTGTCATTCCCAAATTAAAACGACAAACCCTGTGGCCTGGTGTGTATTCACTCTGTGTTTTCTCCTCTCAGAGAACCCTTGAACGAGAAGTGCAGCAGTGTCAAGCTCTGGTGATCTGGACTGATTGTGATCGAGAGGGAGAGAACATTGGCTTCGAGATAATCCACGTTTGCAAAGCTGGTGTGTAGAGCATCGGTCTGAGCGCCATTACTGTGCTGATTTAGCAGCTCTTGCTGCTTGGAGATCTCATGACAGGCCAATTTCCTGTCTTACTGTGTCTTGACTGTAGATCTGATAGATCAGATCACAGAATCACAGGCTGGTTTGGGTTGGAAGAGATCTTTAAAGGTCACCCAGTCCAACCCTGCTGCAGTCAGCAGGGACATCTACAACTAGAGCAGGTTGCTCAGAGCCCCAAACAACCTGACCAGTGATGGGGCACCTGCCACCTCTCTGGGCAACCTTGGCCACTGTCCAACCTCTATGTAAAAAATCAGTTCCTTCTCTCTAGTCAGGATCTGCCTCATTTAGCTTCAAACCATCACTCCTTGTCCTGTCACAACAGGCCCTGCTTGAAAGTCTGTCCCTGGTACTTTTAAGCACTGAAAGGCCACCAGAAGGTCTCCCCAGAGCCTTCTCTTCTCCAGACTGAACAACCCCAACTCTCTTAGCCTGTCCTGACAGCAGAGGCCTTCCAGCCCTCCCATTATTGCTGTGGCCTCCTCTGTCCCTGCTCCAACAGATGCACATCTCTGCTCTGCTGTGGCTCTTTTAGGCCATAAATAAGCTCAGCTATTGAGCAGCTGTAGATAAAGTTGGCAGCACAGCCTTTGAAAGACAACTCTTTTATCAGCTGCTCCTTTCCTTTGGCATTTGAGTCGCTCATTGATTTCTTTTTCTCCTGTCCGATAGTGAAGCCAAACCTGCAGGTTTTCCGAGCCCGTTTCTCAGAGATCACACTTCACGCTGTCAGAACAGCCTGTGAGAACCTCGCCCAACCTGATCAAAAAACCAGCGATGCTGTTGATGTCAGGCAGGAGCTGGACCTCAGAATAGGTACGTGAGCGTGCACAGGAGGTGAGGGCAGGCTGCCCGGCCTGAGCTGCTGCACCCACCTCTGCTGAGAGGGAGTGAGGAAGAGTGTGGTAGGTAGGCAGGGGATTGTTCTCAGAGCGTAGCTTATGGTCTTTAGGAACTCGAACTGCCTTAGACTGCTGAACAAACATCCATCACCCTCTTCTTGCTTCTCATCTAACCACATTGAATGCACATTGCTGAAGCCCAGCAAGGGGCATTTAGAAATTATCAGTATCCCAAACACAAGGCAGAAATGGTCATAAATGGATTTTTTTAGATGAGGTACAACTAAATCACATCTCATGCTTTTCTCAAACATGCTCTTTGATGTAAATATTAGGTTGACAGCTGGTGCAGCACTGGCAAGCTTCTGTAACCGAGTATTAGAGTGAAATTAATACTCAAAAGTATTAGAAAGAACCATCTGAAGCATTGTGATTCTCCTCCAGTGCTGTTGTATTCAGATCTAGTATCCACTTTATGTTCCCAGGTGCTGCCTTCACCAGATTCCAAACACTGAGGCTCCGGAAGATCTTCCCTGATATTTTAGCAGATCAGCTGATCAGCTATGGCAGCTGCCAGTTCCCAACCCTGGGCTTTGTGGTTGAACGCTTCAAAGCCATCCAGGCCTTCGTTCCTGAAGCCTTCTATAAAATCAAAGGTATGCTTAGGGAGAACAAATCCTGGGCTCTATCTTAAAGGGCTTGATGTGCACAGGAAGTGAAAACATCAGGGCAACAACCAAGTGATGCTGCAGAGGTGGTTTCCTCTTCCTATGCCAAGAGCACTAAGCAGAACTGAAAGGTTTCCCAGTAGCCTGGCTCCATTGTCTCTGCCGTGTTTCCTTGGTGTCACTCCTGCATCACTGAGATCTGTTGTTCACAGTGACTCACGATCAGGAAGATTGCAGCGTGGTCTTCAACTGGAAAAGGAACCGACTCTTCAATCACACAGCGTGCCTGGTCCTTTACCAGATGTGTATGGAGGTAGGAGAGCTTGGAAATAGGAGCAACCAAACGTTGCCTGCTTCTGTCTCGCTCAAGATGTTACACAACAGTTTGCATAAACTCTTAGAGGAGATTGTGCATTTTGCTTACTCTGTGTCTAGGATCCAGTAGCCACTGTTGTTGAAGTTGCCAGCAAGCCAAAGAGCAAGTGGAGACCCCTGCCCCTGGACACTGTGGTATGTTTTAACTGTGCTGAAAGCACTTCTCTGGAAGAAACTTTGAACGGATGTTCTACTCACCACTCTGAATTGTTCTTCTTTCTGGCTTCTCCCAACACAGGAACTTGAGAAGTTGGCTTCCCGCAAACTGAAAATAAATGCAAAGGAAACCATGAGAATAGCAGAAAAACTTTATACCCAGGGGTAAGAAAGCAAGACTGGAGCACAAGGTGTTAGGGAGTGGCTGAGGGAACTGGGGTTGTTCAGCCTGGAGAAGAGGAGGCTCAAAGGAGGCCCTCTCAGGCTCTGCAACTCCCTGAAAGAAGGTTGGAGCCAGGTGGGGGCCAGTCTCTTCTCCCAGGTAATAAGCGACACTGCAAGAGGAAACAGCCTTAAGTTGCAACAAGGGAGGTTCCTCTTGTCCAACATGAGCAACAGTTTCTTCCCCAAAAAGGTTGTCAAGCCCTGGAATAAGCTGCCTAGGGCAGTGGTGGAGTCCCATCCCTGGAGAAGGGGTTCAAAGTTGTGTGGATGTGGTGCTGAGGGACATGGTTTGGTGGTGACTTGGCTGTGCTGGGTTAACAGTTGGACTCAGTGATCTTAAAGAGCTCTTCCAACCTAAACTATTTTATGATTCTAAGACTTGTGCTTGATAAACTTAATTCTTTCAGAAGTAAATGGGTTTTAGTCCAAAATGGGAAGCATCTTGGAGTACCTCTGTGCTAGTTTGAGCCTAGCTAGTTAAAAGCAAGGTGAAGCAGCTAAGCAAAGGAGGGTGAGGTTAGAAAGCAAGATGGAGTCCAGCCAGCAGCTTCAGCTTCTCCCCAGCAGGCAAAGCTTCCCAGCGAAGAGAAGAAGCAAGTGAAGTAATCTTTGTTTTGCCTTTCTTCTTTACACATCCCAGCAAGACTGTGAGGGAAGTAGACCTCACCATTGTTTTCATTTTACAGCCTATCATCTAGTTCTTCTCACCAAAACATGCTAGCTAGGCTCAAACTAGCACAACCTCTTAAAATGCTCTTTCTCCTTCAGGTTCATCAGCTACCCTCGAACTGAGACCAACATTTTCCCCAAGGAGCTGAACCTCTCTGTCTTAGTACAACAGCAAACACAAGACCTGAACTGGGGAGCATTTGCACAGAGAATTCTGGATCAGGGTGGGCCAACTCCCAGAAGTGGAGCCAAGTCAGATCAGGCTCACCCTCCCATTCACCCCACAAAGTACACTGCTAACCTGCAGGTGTGTGTCCCAGGGGCAAAGGACGATTTGTACTGCTTGATAATTAAATATCCAAGCATGAAAATGGTCATTAGCACAGTATCCTCACCTGACTGACGTGTCACGGACGCAGGAGGACCCTGACCCTCTTTCTCTGGTTTTAGGGCAACGAGCAGAGGCTGTATGAGTTCATCGTGCGCCATTTTTTGGCTTGCTGCTCTGATGATGCCAAGGGACAGGAGACAACTGTGGAGATTGACATTGCCAACGAACGATTCATTGCTCAAGGACTAATGATCCTGGCTCGAAATTATCTGGAGGTCTATCCCTATGAAAAGTGGAGTGACAAGGTAAGGCCCTGGAATAACATAGATGGGAGAGGCTAAAGTACCTGGAGTTTAAAGTTGTGCTCCATTGCCAACTTCAGACCCCTCTACACAATGTCCTTTGGCAGTTTCTGACCCACTGCTGGTTCTCTCAGAGCCATATCTGCTGAAACCTGAGCAGCTTTATTGTGCCAGCTTTGGATAGATCCTTCCCCTCTTAGCACCGCAGCAGAGACCATAAGGGCTGTGGGGTTGGACTTCAGCTGCAGCTGCTGTTCTGCTGGCTCATTACTGGCTAACCCTGAGGACCCTGAAGCTTGCATCTCCTCCAGAACAGGGTGCTCTTCTCTTTCTGCACTGGCCTGCTGTTAGCGTGACATTTTGTCATCAGCAAATGGAGTTTCAAAGAGATTCTCCTTCCCTTCAGGTTATCCCAGTGTATCAGAAAGGGTCTCGCTTTCAGCCCACTACAGTGGAGATGGTGGATGGGGAAACCAGCCCTCCATTGCTCCTCACGGAAGCGGATCTGATTGCTCTCATGGAGAAACATGGCATTGGTCAGTATTGGCAGTGTGGCCTTTTGCTCTTGGGAGAGCTTTGTTCAGAAGCTTTTACTCAACTTGTCTAATGCCAGGTCTGTCCCTCCCTCAGAGCAGAGACTTCCCTAAATGTCACTTCAGATGAAAAAAGTCACAGAGCGAAGAGATAGTAGAGACCGTGGGCAAAGTCTAAAGATCCTAAGGGGTCTACAGAGTGCCCCCAGCCCTAGGCAGACGAGTGATGTAGGGTCCAGGATGTGCCTGCCAGCACTTTGTTTGCCTCAGTGCCAGTGGGATATGAGGGCAATGCTGTTCCCAAGCTGTTGTGTCCTTGTCCCTTTAACCCCTTGCACTCTGCAAGGGCACAGTTAAGTCACTTCTTGGCCTCCCAGACAGCCTGTCTGCTTTCAGGGACGGATGCCACTCACGCTGAGCACATTGAGACCATTAAGACGCGGATGTACGTTGGCCTCACAGCGGATCAGCGCTTCCTGCCAGGCCACCTGGGCATGGGGCTGGTGGAAGGTAAGGGCAGTGCCCATCAGGTCGTAGGTTCCTTACCTTCTCTTTCCTTCTATTGACCATGCAGTGTGTTTATCAGGTTATGATTCCATGGGCTATGAGATGTCCAAGCCTGACCTTCGAGCTGAGCTGGAGGCTGATCTGAAACTGATCTGTGAGGGGAAAAAAGACAAATCTGTAGTATTGCAACAGCAAGTTCAAAAGTACAAGCAAGTCTTCATCGAAGCTGTGGCCAGAGCTAACAAGTGAGTCCTGTCTTTGACTTCTTCTGTTTGCTTTGCTCTTCTGGGATGTGCTGTCTTCTCTGGGGCTCAGCCTGAAGTGGGATCCTGCCACACTGTTTCCTTGGAGCTCTGCCCAGTGTGTGGGCATTTGCATGGGGAGGGATGACTCACAGCCTGGCACGCTGTCATCAGTTGGTAGCAATTAACTGATCATCCTGATTTAAACTCTTAACATTAAATTCAGAGCTGGCTGAAGGAGGTGCAACATGCACTGACCTCTTTCATGTTGTACCCACACCTAGCCTGTTCCAGAGGTGTGGTGCTGAATCAACATGTTTGTGAAGAAATTCAGAAGGGCTGCGTGGAGAGCAGAAGGTGCCAGTTCACTGCAGAGGAGACACACAGGATGCTCTGTTTGTTTCTTTATAGGCTGGACCAGGCCTTGGCTCAGTATTTTGGAGAAGCTGCAGAAATTGCAGAGCAAGAGGAGGTCTACCCAGCAACACCTGCTGCTGTTCGGAAGTGTCCACAGTGCAACAATGACATGGTCTTGAAGACCAAGAAGAGTGGTGGGTGGGTGATCTTCACTGTTGCAGAAAGTAGCCTTCTGTGCTGATTTGTGTTTTTCTAGGCACTGTTGCTTTACCTTCCTCCTCTGCAGCAAGCATGGAAACTTGGGCTGCAGCTAAACTCCACCAGCTACATGAGCTGTGTGGGCTTGCTCTTCTGGCTAAGAAGGCCAGTTGTATCTTGGGGTGCATTAAGAAGAGTGTGAACAGCAGGTCAAGGGAAGTATTCCTCCCCAGTCCTGCCCTAGAGTGGCCACATCTGGAGTACTGGGTATAGTTCTGCACTCCTCAGTTCAAGAGAGACAGGGAACTACTGGAAAGACTCCAGTGGAGGCTACAGAGATGCTGAGAGCACTGAGACATCTCTGTGAGGAGGAAAGGCAGAGACACCTGGGGCTGTTTGGTCTAGAGAAGAGTAGCCTGAGGGTGCCTTCTCACTGCTCAGCAAGAGCTGAAGAGTGGGGGACAAGAGGATGAGGCCAGACTCTTCTCATTGGTGCCCAGCAACAGGACAAGGGGCAACAGACACAAACTGGAACCCAGGAGATTCCATCAGAACAGGAGGGAAAATTCTTTGCTGCAAGGGTGCTGGAACCCTAGAACTGCCCAGAGAGGTGGATTCTACTTCTCGAGATACTCCAGACTCCCCTGGATGTTGGGATCCTGGGCAACTTGATGCCTTGCTTTAGCAGGAGGGTTGGACTAGATGATCTTCAGAGTTAACTTTTAATCCTTACCATACTGGGATTCTGTGACTCAGCCAGACCTCTCTCAAAGTACCTATTTACCCTTAAAAAGTTGTTTGGACAGCTTCTGGTGGCTGAGAAAACAGGAGCACAGGTCAGTGACTGTCTTAAGCTTGCCTGTTCGTCACTTGGTGCTTTGTCCCATGGCAGGTTCTATCTCAGCTGCACAGGCTATCCAGCTTGCAAATCTGCAATCTGGTTTCCTGATTTTGTGCTGGACGTGGCCAGGGATGAGAGCATCTGTGCTGTGTGCAAACCACATCCAGTTCACAGGTAGGTTAGACCAGTTATCCCCTGGGGAAACATCACCTGCATGGTGGCCATCAGGGCCAGAGACTTTCTTGAGTAGGTTGAGCAACCATTTTCCATTCCAATCTTGTAAGGCTGGAGCAGAGCTTGAGGATAGAAAGAAGAGGGGTTGGGGAAACCAGAGTAAGCACAGCAGAATTTACAAGTCCAATTTGAGACCTGCTGATGAGGAGTTACATTGTTGTCCCAAATCTGGGTGGGCAAAAAGACAATCGACCCGGAGTGGAGAGGTTTGTTTTATCCAGGAGAGGGTGCTGAGTTGTAATTCCACAAAACTATGCACAGCAGTTTGAACTGGGACACTTTCATTCCACCTTTGCCTTTAGGCTGAAGTTTAAATTCAAGAGAGGCAGTGTTCCCCCCATGATGCCCCTGGAGTCAGTTGGCTGCATCGGAGGCTGTGATGAGATGCTAAAGGAGCTCTTGGACCTGAAGTATTCACACAGGCCAGCCCAAACCACGGCGCTGGCCAGCCAGCAAGCTAATCACCTGCAGGTCAACAACTCCCTTAACAGAGCTAGTGGTGAAAACAGGCATGCAAGGGGGACCACAAACCAGGCAGCAGGACGTCTGCTCCCCACAGGCTCAAGGAGGCCATCCAGGCCTGCTCCCGCAGCTGCTGCAGACAATGGGAACAACGCAGTGGTGTGCAACTGCGGGAATGAAGCCCTGCTTCTGACCGTGCGCAAAGAAGGCCCCAACCAGGGAAGACAGTTCTACAAGTGCAGTGCCAGCACCTGCAACTTCTTTCTCTGGGCTGATCAGCAGTCAGAGGACAGGAACAACACAGCTCCACAGGGCTCTGCACAGCCTCAGCCCTTTGCAGGAAGGGGCCCAGCAGGATTTCGGCGCCCGGGAGGAGGGAGAGGCCCAGACTCCTTTGGAAGCGGCAGCTGTGAGTTGGGAAGCAGCACGGTCTGCAACTGTGACCAGCCAGCTGTCACACGCACGGTCCAGAAGGATGGGCCCAACAAAGGGCGGCAGTTCCACACCTGCTCCAAGCCCCGAGAGCAGCAGTGTGGCTTCTTCCAGTGGGCAGATGAAAATGTGGCACCAGGTAAGGCTGGCCTTGGGGTGAGACATGAGGGTTGGAGGCTGGGCTTCATTCTCACACACACATAATCCCATCAAGATGTGACAGCTCTTACAAAACCACAGAATTGTTTGGGTTGGAAGAGATCATTGAGTCTAACTATTAACCCAGCAGTGACAAGTCACCACTAAACCACATCCCTCAGCACCACAGCCCCAAATCTTCAATCCCTGTAGGAATGGGGACCCCACCACTGCCTTCAGCAGCCTGTTCCAGGCCTTGACAACCTTACTGAGGAAGAAATTCTTCCTCATGTCCAAGCTAAACTTTCCCTGTTGCAACTGATACATTTAACAGACCTTAGGTTTGTCTTTAGAACATCTGTCAGCAGCATTCTAGCACCTCAAACGTCTCTTGTAACAACTGAGCCTGGCTTACCTTCCCAAGTGCTGGCAGGATGCGTCCTCATAGCACACATCTGGGCTCTGAGCAGGATGCTTGGCTTCTGCCTGCAGTAAGCTTGGGTCTCTGTCCATGACTCCTTTGATAGAAAGGCCAGGATTGTCCAACAGCCTGTTTGGGAATATGTCCTCCCAAATGATAGTGCTCAGCTTCGCGAAGCAGTGGCACCACTTTTGTAGATCTAAACCCCATTCTGTCACACCAGGAAAACTGCTGCTCCTCTGCCCTAATTTAGGAATGCTGTGAAAGGCCAAGGCTGGCTGCTGCTTTGATCAGAGCTGAGAGGCTGAGTGTGGCTGCTCTGGAATGATGCTGAAAACAAGTACTCACAAATAAAAATAATCACAAAAGAGGCATGCAACAGAAAATGGCACAAAGGGACAATAAAGTGCAGAGGTGGAGACGTGGTCTTTGACACTGGCGCCTCCTCCTCATCAGACATTTGGGCCTAAAGGGGTATAATCAAGTCTTTAAAACAACTTTAAACCCAAGTTTTCCTCTGGCATCTTTTGTTTCTGCTTCAGCTGTAGACCAGAGCCTGCAATGAAGCAGACACGTGGGCAACACTGAACTGTTGAGACAAACATGAAGCCAGTGTAGTTCTAGGAATAATCTGAGCAGCTGAGATATAAAATCCTCAATCTGCCATTTTGAATTTCTGTTTCCCACCTCATTACACTTTAAAAGGTAATTAAATGCAACTTGTTTCTCTCTAGGGCCTTCTGGAGATGTCTCTGTGAACTCTGACACCAGTGGATACTCAAGAGGATTGGGAATTAAAGCCAAGAGGCCAGACAGTTTCTCCTCAGGAGCCACTGCCAAGAAACCACGAACCTGTGGCATCTGCCACCAGCCTGGCCACACAAGGAAAACCTGCCCTCAGAACCACTGAGCCTAGGTGGGCATCTCAAGAGCCTGAAAGGGCTAGGGTTGGGAGCTGCTACAGGGAGACTTACTACTGAAAGGAAGTGGAGTCTGCAAAGAAGGCTGTTGAATGCTTCCTGGAAGGGCTGGCACAGCCTGCTCCTGCCACACGATGCCATCCTGACACACATTAGATACCTGGGCAGTGAGGATTCCACCAGCTTTGAAAGGTGCTGTCAGTCCTTATGGTCAGCTGCTCTTCTGCTCAGCAGATTGGATTAACCTAACCATTTCAAGGAGGCATTTGGAGACTGCAGAGAAGAAAACACTGAATCTACTCCACTGGCAACTGCTGGTGGTCATACACAAGCCTTTCTCTATGAGGAAGAGCTGGACCATAGCTGTGAGGATGCTGGGGCTGCTTGGCCCTTCTCAATTCCTGTCTTTCCACAGCATGGAATCTTGAGTTCCTTTCTAAGCAAGCAACATTCCCCTTCTGGTTTTGTTTGGGATTGTGCTTCAGCCTCGCCTTGGCTGTTCCTGCCAGCAGAGGAGGGCTGGGTGTGGAGAAGCCACAGCTGGTGCTTGCCTCTAAAGGGAGCTCAGCTGTAGAGCTTGGGAAAAGCCTTAGACCAAGTTCTTCCTCAAACCTTCAGCCTCTGTGATGCTGCTAGTGAATGGAAGTTATTTTTGTTAAGCTAATTAAGTTTCATATTAAAAGGTTATTTAATTTTTAAATTTGATACGGTGAAAACTTAACTCTGCCTTGTTATTTCTTCTGACTTACAACAGTTAAGCCATTACTCTAAAAGCACCCACCCAAATCCTGCTCTTCCCACTCCTTGGAACAATACTGGAAGCTTTCTTGGCAGAAACTCACCGGTTATTTAGGAGTGAGCTGCAGAGGGAATGGGAAAGAGGTTTTATCTGACCAGCTGGGCCTGCTGTAGCACTGCTGCCCAGGGAAGGACAGACAGACAGCTGGCTGAGCTGAAGGGAGGGTCTGTTTTCCTGAACTTAGTTTACACTGAGCTCCCTAAGAAGCCAGGCTGCCTCCTCCCTCGCTTCTGGGGCTTCCTTACTACATCAAAGAAAGCAGCTCCACAAAGTTCCTGTGTCTTCTTGTGCCAGAGGACAGCATTATTTTTGCTCCAGGGCGTCTGATACTACTCAAGAGCTTGCTCCTCAATGCAGAGCAGTTCCCCAGGGTCAGTACAGATGTGACAGAGGGCAGCCAGGAGGCTGAAGCACTTTGTTTAGCTCAAAGCAGAGACCACAGCAGCACAGGTTCATGTTAAGGTCTGCACAAGAAAGGAAGAGCCTTTAACTCTGCTGCAGCCATCCTTCCTGGGCCTAAATCCATGGAATGAGGTCAGGAGAACTCAAGTTTCACTTTCCTGTACCCCTCACACCCACAATTAACAGCTGTTGCCTAAAAATACAGACCTGTTGGCTGAAATAACAGGGTTACAAGGCTTTGCAATGCAGCCACTGATCTGGCAGAAGCCTGGGCAGCAGCCTCTGAATGGCACCAGCAGCAAAAGGCACTTCTGTAAGTAGCCAAGCAGAAGCTGAAGTGCTGCCAATGGCTTCATCCAGGACCAGCTTTCCTGGTCTAACCCTGACCAGCATTCAGTAGTTGGAGCTACTGAGGAAATGGCACAAATTCAGTGTCCAGACAGCTCATGTGCTGCAGCAAGGCACTGGAAAAGAAAGGCCTTGGCAGGACAAGGGTCTAACCACCATCAAGTTCCCCTCACAGGGTGGGGACACATTGGGCAGCCCTGGGTGGTTCAGGCCAACACAGCTAGAGGATGGCTTCATCCTTTACTATGTGCAAGGAAACAAAACAGAGCTGACACAAAACCCAGGATACACAGGGAAGGTTTATTCTCATCACTAACACCTGGGGGATGGTTTGGAGGAACAAACCAAGTCATCTTCAGGCTGGCAGGAAAAGCATGAGGTTTTTATTCCTCCCATACACAAGATGAGAGCTGTAAAGGAAACTAAACCACAACAGCTGCTCACATTGAAGTCCACAGGATTTTCCCCCCCCACCATCTCCACACCAATGTGCAAAACCAGCCCTTCCCATAAATAAAAGAACACATTCTGTCACCTTGGGACTACAGCCAGAGCCAAAGTATTCTAGCAGCCACTCCAAGGAAAAAAACGAAAACAACAACAAAACACCCAAAGAAAACATATTTTCTTCATAAAAAGCACAAACCACTTCAGTTCTTGCAAGACTCTCCTCTGAGCATCATCCCTGCTCCACACAATAGGGCTTGGGGGGAACAGGACCTTAAGACAGCAGCAATACATGTGTGAAAAGGTCACTGGACAGGCGGGAAGGGGACATTGTTGTTTGTTGCAAAGCAGCAAGTATCCACAGAGGGATACTGGCAGAGACTAAACCACCAAGGAGGGGACACAGCCCTGCTGCAGCCTCCATCAAGAGACAAACACCAGGAGCCTCCCAGGAGTCAGCAGCTCTTTATCTGCCAGCACAGATGGTTTTTAGGGACATCTTCCAGCCAAACTGCTGTGGGACAAGAGCCACAAAGCCCCAGTACCATGCTGGGAGCACATCCCTTGCTCAGGGCAGAACCAGTACTGGTAGAACGAAGAGGTAGGGCTGAGTTCACTCTCTCTAGCAGCTAGAAGAGTCTCCCAAGGATAAACTCACAGCCCTGTTTGCCATGGCTGTACCTTTGAGAGCCCAGAGAACCATCCAGGTCATCTACTGGGGCCTTATTTCAGATTGGCAAAACCCCACAGACAGGTGAGGGGCATGGCACAGTAAAACCAACTTAAGTGCTGGTGAAAGGACCCACCCAGCACCCAGGACACTGTGCCTGTGGGGTCTGCAGGACACAGCAGCAGCAAGAAAAATGCTCCACTTCAGCTGATCTCAAGAGCATGAGGGGAGCCTGACAGCTGGGACAACAGGCAAGGGACACCTGGAACCAGAGACCAAACGTGCTTCCAGTCTGCTCCCAGTGGATGAGACTCACCTGTAGGTACTTGAGATGTGGGCTGCACTCATTCCAGGTTTGGCAGAGCCTCCTGGCCAAAGGCTCCTCATGCCAGCACCCACCTCTGACCAGGCACATTTTATTCAGACATGAAATGTTTTTTTCTCATAAAGTGCAAGAACTTTGCCTCTTACTGACTAGTCAACTAGAAGCATCGCAACCCTCACAACGAGGAGCAGCAGATGGGTGAGGAACACCCTATGCTCAGGAGCTCCCAGCTCACTGGTCATTTCTCTTTCAGCAGGAGCTCTGGCTCAGATATGGCTCTATAGAGCATGAAACCCATCTCATCGATTTCCTCTTCCAACAGCTCACAGAAGAGGTTGATTTTGTGGTTGAAATAGGAAGGCAGGACCCCTGTCTCCAGGTAGCCCACCAGCTCTTCAAGCACCTGCTGGTACCTGTCAGCAAGGCTTTCTTCTGCCCAGTCCAAACTGGTGGCACTGAGGTGAAGGATGACATGGGTCAAGGGGCTGCCGCTGAGTTTGCGCAGGGTGGGGTGGCTCTTGCAGACGCCGTTCAGGATGCGGAGGCAGAGCTGCCGAGCTCCAGAGTCGCCAGCATCCAGCTCCTTCACCTTCGAGACCTCTGCCCTGTAAAAGCTCTCAAGCCAGAGGTTTTCCACCAGTCCTTCAGGAGGAGCAGACAGAAGAACCTTACCCTCCATTTCCACCATGGGGAAGAGAGTGATGCTCAGCTCAACCTGATCATGTTTGACTTCCAACTTCAGATCCTGGGAGGCCACAACTGGGTAGATGACACTTCCCAGCAGGCTGCCTATGGCTGGCCAGTTGATGGAGGCCACTAGCAACTTGTGGAGGGTCTCATTGAGTGTGTTGGAGGAGAGGTACTGGCCCACGATGAACCTGTCCCAGGGGCTAGACCCACGAGGGAAATACTCCAGATCAGTTCTCTTGATCATCCAGTACTGGGGGTTCCTGACCACGGTGTCCTCTCCTGGGATGAGGCTCCAGAGCGCGGTGTCAAGGACCACTGGCAGCATGAAGTAGATGTGATCAGCTGACAGAACCCCAAGGCCATCAAGCAAGGGGCTACTGAGGAAGAGGCTACCAAAGGGCAGCTCTGGGCACTTGCTCCTCAAGAAGTTTTGCAGTTGAGTGCAGATGCTCCTGGCCAGCTGTGGGGTGAGGGAGGCTTGTACTTTGGGCACAACCAGACAGCTACTGTAGTGGGAGAGGAGCTTCTCCTGCAGTGTGAAGCAGCGTGGAGGGCTGGGTTCCACCTGAGAGGTCTCCAGAGGGGCAGAGCAGACCTTGGGCTCTAAGAAAGGGATGGGGGAGAGTGGAGGGAGAAGTTCTCAGCAAGTTGTCTGGAACCTGCAACATCAGTTTCCCCCGGGGAGAGGTTCAAGCTGAGTGCCCAGCCCTCAGCCCACTCCTCTGAATGCAAGGCTGACCTTGATAAGAGGGCCACTACCAAATCCTCTGATCTTCACAGCACTTCTCAGTCAAGGCAAAGCCCAGACTAACCTCAAAATTCAACAGCACCCAGCCTCACCCCTCAGCTGGACTTGGGTTCACCAGGCCAAGCATCAGCAGCCAGGCAGGGTCTCTGCCAGAGTCCCTACCAGCTCCAGCTCACCCTGACACCTGCCTGATTGCTCGAGTCCTGCAAATCCCAGTTCAGCATCTCAAGACCTGCCCAGCACTCAGCTGGGCTGCTTTCTCACTTGGAAAAACTGCCTGCACAAGCTGTGGGACAAGGCGGCCTTTGTCTGTGGCAGTCCCCGAGCCCACCTTCCTCTAGGCAGGGCTGACCCAGAAAATGGGCAGAGCAGACACTGCTCCAGAGGAAACAAAGCCCCGGCAGCCTCCACCACGCTGCAGCAGCCCAGGACGTTATCGGAGGTGCCGTTACTGTGAGCATTGCCTAAAAAGGGGCTGCAGCTCCGGAGCCTCCCAGGAGGGAGGGCACAACCAGGTCAGCTTTCTGGATACTAAAAATAACCCGGAGCTCCCAGAGAGTCAATAGCAGCAGCACAGCCAGCCTAGAGCGTATCAAGGTGAACTTCCTGGCCATGGTGAGACCTGGCACAGACACTATGAGCCTCACCTGGCACTGGTGACTGAGCTGGAGAGAGCAGAGGTGCACTGAGGTCTTCCCTTCTCTGTTTCTTAGGAGGTTTTTGTGCCGCCTTGATCAAGGCCAAGTCCTGCCAGCTCTCCTCCAGGGTCTTCTGCTCAGCTTTGGGGTCACCATCATCACGAGGGCTGGTGGCTCGGTCAATCAGCTGTAGGATGGAAAAATGCACCTGGATGAGTTATTATCTGTGGACCATTTCCTCACAGTCACACTGAATTAGTGGGAAGAGCAGCCCCTCTGGTACACACAGCCCCACGCCCCACGTAGTTTTGGAGGGCACAAAGATGCACATTCCCTTCCTGCAGATTTTAAGTGGAAAACAATCATAGAATCAACCAGGTTGGAAGAGACCTCCAAGATCATCCAGTCCAACCTATCACCCAGCCCTGTCCAATCAACTAGACCATGGCACTAAGAGTCCACATGGGAACTAAGCACCCTTCTGGGTGGGATACTGTATCCCAAACACAGAGTCTTAGAAGGTTGGAAAAAAACATCTAAGACCATGAAGTGCAACCATAAACCTACCATCACCATGACCACTAAACCATGTCCCAAATGCCAAGCCTACAACTGTTTTAAATACCTCCAAGCTTGGTGACTCCACCACCTCCCTGGACAGGCCTGTTCCACTGCCTGATGGTACTGTTCTGGGTAACTGGGGTGCAGAGCTGTTTGTGTCCTCACAGGCTGGGGGCTGGCAGCTGCATGCCCACGGTGCCAGCACCATTTCTGCCAGACTCAAGGAGCCGGCTCTACAACCGGGGAGCAGCCAGCAGGGTTGGAGTGTTATCTTCCTCTGCTGCAGCTAGAAACCAAAGCATCTCTCCACAGAACAGTCCATCCCATATTGCAAGCCCTTACCCTCTTGACGACCAGAGTGGCGATGGCCAGCACAGCCGCGCCGCTGACGCCCAGAACCAGCCTGGCGTTGGCCAACAGCAGGTCGAGGACACTGCCGAGCCCGCTGTCGTCCTGCCGCTTGCCCCGCTGACGCGTGAACTCGGACATGGTTACCCTGCAGAAATGGGGAAAGAGGAGCAGCGAAGGTGTCACCCTGGTTGGAATGTCCCCAGGGGACGCCGAGCCCGTAGAACGGGGTTCTTTTCTGGAGGGGAACGGGTGCTTCTGCGCAACCCATCCCCAGGCTCCCCTCCACCGCCGGGGCAAAGGCTCCTGGGTGCAGCGGAGGAGCAAGGGTCACAGAGGAGAAGGGTGACATACGAGAAAGGAAAGCTCACCCACTCCTCGTCTATTCCGGGGGGAAGCGGCGGTTCTAGGGTGCGGTGTGGGGGCGGCCAGTCCCACGGCCTATGCTCCCCAGCAGGGGACCGGGACGGAGTCCCCTGCGTTGCCCAGGGTAGGCGGCCCAGAACCGCGGACACCGCTCGAGGCTGCCTCCGCGCCCCGACCCGCCCGAGGGCGGGACGGGACAGAATCAGACCAGACGCCACTGAACCGGGAGCGGGAGCGGGAGCGGGAGCGAGACCCCCAGCCCTGCCCGCACCCACCCCTGGCGCCGCCAGGCACCCGCGCGTGCCGGCGCGCTACGCACCGCTCGCCGCCCCAGTCCCAACCAATAGGAGCCCGGCTCTCTGCGGCCCCGCCCAGCCGTACGCGGAAGCTGATCCCGGACCCGCCCTCCCCGCGCGTGACGTCACCGCCGGAGTGTGGCCGGGGGGGGGGGGCGAGGAGGCGTGGACAGAGCGGGTGGGGCTCCGCCGGCTCCCTCTGCCCGCTGCGTTCGCCCGGTCCCTCCGCCCTTCCGCCGCTTGTACCGTCATGGCGGCCACCGGGGTCCTGCCTTTCGTCCGCGGTGTCGACCTCAGCGGCAATGACTTCAAGGTGAGGGGATGTGGGGAAACGGGGGGCACTGGGGGATGAGGACACAGCCCGGCTCCAGACCGTGAGCGACGGGTGAGTCCCCGGCCCAGATCCCGCAGGGCCCTGTCAGGCCCGGTCTGGCCCCGGAGGCTACGTGTTGTCATCCCTCTGGCCCTGCTCCTGGCCCGCGATCTTATAGGTACTGTAGGGCCTGGACATCCCTGAATCCGCTAGCCCCTGGAGCTCCAGGTGATGTTGCTCCCCCAGCTCCCACTCCCATAGGACTGGGCGATCCCAGACCCCCAGCTCCCTGTCTCATGGGACTGAGCAATTGCTGTCCTCCAGCTCCCAATTCCATAGGACTCGGTGCTCCCAGCCCCACAGATCCCAGTTCCATAAAGCCGAGCAGTCCTGCCGTCCCAGCTCCTAATACCACAGGACTGGGAAATTCAGACCCCCTCGAGTCCCAGCCTATTAGGACTGGGCCACCTCAGCCTTCCAGCATCCGTTCTCATAAGACTGGATGTTCCCAGCTCCCTCAGGTCCCAATCTCTTAGGACTGGGCAATTCCAAACCTCCCCTCTACCTCATAGCACTAGTCAGGCTGAGTTCCCCAGATGCTCACCCTGCAGGGATGGTGGTTTTCTCACCCTCCTCTTCCTCCTGGCAGGGTGGCTACTTCCCAGAGCATGTGAAGGCAATGACCAGCCTGCGCTGGCTGAAGCTGAACCGTACAGGGCTCTGCTACCTGCCTGAGGAGCTTGCTGCCCTCCAGAAGCTGGTGAGTGGCACATTTTGGGCAGGAATTAGGGCTCAAGCAGTTCCCACTAGGGCTGCAGGGTCAGATTAGGGCCTTCTGTGTCCCTGCTGAGAGCCTGGTGCCTGCCAGTCCCATGGCTCATCAGTGGATGCTCTGGTGTCTAATAATAGGGCTGAGCTACAACCTGTGGTTGAAATTGGATGCAGGAGCTGTTACGAGTGAAGTTGAGACAGGCTTCTACTCAGTTTCACCTTGTTTTCCTAGAAAACCAGACCAAATCTCTTGCTTAGATCCTCTGTCCTTTAATAGAAGGGAATAGTGAAGGTTTTTTTATGGGGAGGGTTAAAGTTTTGGGCCTTTTTCTTCCTCCTCCTTTGCTAAAAGATACAAAAAGCAGGAGCTGGCCGATGCCTGGCTTTGGTTCTTTGTGCAGCTTGAGTTTTATGCATGTCTGGGTCCTTGGTGGAGTCTGGTTGCTCTTTGCTTCGGTGGTGTCCTGCAGCATGTTCTGGATATGGTTAAATCAGTGTCAAATGCGACACTTTAAACGCTGCCAGAAGGCCTCGTCACCGGGTGTGCCCTGCTCAGCAGCAGCCAGCAGGGAAACCCTCTGTGCTTCTTGGAGCTGTGCTCCCACCAGTCCTACCAGATGCTCCTGATCCATGGCTAGACTGAAAAGCTGGCATCTCACCCACAGTCTGCCAGTTCCTCACTTTCCTGAGCAGGTAGCAGCCAGGTGGTGATGCCCAGAGGAAAACAACATTTCCCCTGGGCACTCCTCCAACCTCGCCAGTCCCAACATGTCTGCCTGTTCCCAGGTCACCCCATGAAGTATTTCCAAGGCTGAGGGGCTGTTTGCTCAGAGGCTGTATGGGACTGCCACAAGCCAACTCAGGCAGCCCATAGCAACCCCAAACCCTGCAGCAGGGCTGGGGTGCCTCACTCAGCTTTGTCCCAGTGGTGCTGGGGCAGCATGGATACTATGGGACCAAACAACCAGTTTGAGCCTGGGAGTGTTCCAACAACCTTGTGTGGCTGAGGGCTGAGCTCACACGATGCCTCCACAAGCTTACAACCATCCTGGGATCAGGGAGCCCCCAGATCAGTGGGGGGGGGCCTGACTGCTACCCCACAAAACTCCAGCTCCTCTCTTTGCTTACTGGGGCTCATCTGGGGCTTCCCTGCAGGAACACCTCTCTGTAAGTCACAACAGCCTGACCACACTCCATGGCGAGCTCTCTGGATTACCCTGCCTCAGGGTAAGTATCCCACTCATACATCCCACCTGCATCATGGTTTGGTGTCCCCAGGGCACCTCTCAGGCAGGGCCTGGCCACCTTGGTGGGCTCAGAGGCACTGGAGAGCAGCTGCAGTTGTGCTTCTCTCTGCCCTTTCAAGGCAATCGTGGCTCGTGCAAACCAACTGAAGAACTCGGGAGTCCCTGATGATATCTTCCAGCTGGATGACCTCTCAGTGCTGGTAGGTTTAAGAGTCTTCTCTAAGCCAGCTCAGACTCCTGGATCCTATTCTTGTGCCTTGGTGGTCCCTCATGCCCCATAGGTGGTGTGGTGGTGCTGAGGAGTGTCCAGGGGAAAGGCACAAGGGAGTAAATCAGGGCTCCTTGCTTGCCCAGATGCCAGGGCCATAACTGGCTTCTCTGTAGCAAGAGTGCATTAATAAGAGCGTGGCCAGCAGGTCAAGGGAGGTTCTTCTCCCCCTCTACTCTGCCCTAGTGAGGCCTTATCTGGAGTATTTGGTCCAGTTGTGGGTTCCCCAGTTCGAGGAGACAGGGAACTAGTGGAGAGAGTCCAGCAGAAGCCTGGAACATCTCTGTGAGAAGCAAAGGCTGAAAGACCTGAGAATGTTTAGCCCAGAGAAGAGCAGCCTGAGAGGGGATCTCAATGCTCAGCAAGAGCTGAAGGCTGCAGGGCAAAAAGAAGGGGCCAGACTCTTTTAAGTGGTGCTCAGTATGCCCCAGAAATGCCCCTCATCCCTCAGGTTTCTGTGGTGGTTGCTGGATGTGGGGCGGGGGGTGACGCCTGCTTTGCTCTCCTGTTTGCCCTAGGACCTGAGCTACAACCAGCTCACAGAATGTCCCCGGGAGCTGGAGAATGCCAAGAACATGCTGGTCCTCAACCTTGGCCACAACAGGTGGGTCCAGGCCAGGGCAACCATCTCCATCTATTCTTGCCCATTTCTGTCTATCCTTCATTTCCGTTCCTGCTCCATGCCTCTCTTTGGGGAACACCTGGGGCTGGTGCAGATCCCAGGCAGCACTGAAGATCCCTGTATTTCTGCAGCATCGAGACCATCCCCAACCAGCTCTTCATCAACCTGACGGACCTGCTCTACCTCGACCTGAGCAACAACAAGCTGGAAAGCCTTCCACCACAGCTGAGACGCCTGGTCCACCTTCAGACCCTCATCCTCAACAACAACCCCCTTCTGCATGCCCAGCTCCGGTAAGGCTCCATTTTCCAGCCCGGATTCCACAGTGCCAGGACTGGGCCAGGTACCTGCTCCAGTCCTGACATGACCTCTGCCCTGTGGTTCTTGGCACAGGCAGCTACCAGCCATGACAGCCTTGCAGACTCTCCACCTGAGGAACACTCAGCGCACGCAGAGCAACCTGCCCACCAGCCTTGAGGGCCTGGTGAACCTGACAGGTAGGACCAGGGCACCCAACCCCACAGTACATGAGACTCTCCAAGGGTTCTCTGAGCCTTGATGTGGATCTGGTTGGTGGCCTCACCTCATTGTCTTCTCCCAGATGTGGACCTGTCCTGCAATGAGCTCAGTCGTGTCCCTGAGTGCCTCTACACTCTGGGCAGCCTGCGGCGCCTCAACCTCAGCAGCAATCAGATCACGGAGCTATCCCTCTGCATCGACCAGTGGACCCAGCTGGAGACCCTCAACCTGTCCCGCAATCAGCTCACCTCCTTGCCTGTATGTCCCAGCCCATTCTGGTGTCCCTGCCCCTACCTCCATGCTACTGGGCATGTACTCACCCCAGTGTCTCCTCCTTCCCAGTCAGCCATCTGCAAGCTGACCAAGCTGAAGAAGATGTACCTGAACTCCAACAAGCTCGACTTTGATGGCATCCCCTCAGGCATCGGCAAGCTGGTTAACCTTGAGGAGTTCATGGCAGCCAACAACAACCTGGAGCTCATCCCTGAGAGTCTGTGCAGGTAGGGAACAGTCAACAGCCAGGTCTGTTGTGTCCCCAAGAGAGGACATGGGGACTGTGTGGTGATGTCTCTGAAGGACATGCCTCTGGCCTGGCCTGTCACCAGTGTGCCCATGCCCCATAGGTGCTCCAAGCTGAGAAAGCTGGTGCTGAACAAGAACCGCCTGGTGACGCTGCCAGAGGCCATCCACTTCCTGACAGATGTGGAGGTGAGAGCCTAACACCATCTCCACCTGGGGATCCCAAGGCTGTAGGGTGAGATGAGGGCAGAGGGTTTTGGAGGCCATATGTGAAGTCTTGCACACAGTTCAGCCCTGGCAGGTAGTAGATCTGAGGCTCTCTCCATATCCCTTCACCTCACCGGAGCCCAGAGTGCTCCAGAGCTCTCCTTTCCCATCCCGTATCCTCTGTGTCTTCATGAGCCCATCCTTCAGAGCAGTGAGGTCTCCTTCTTCTCCTTGCCAGATCCTGGATGTGCGTGAGAACCCCAGCCTGGTGATGCCGCCGAAGCCGGTGGATCGGACATCAGAGTGGTACAACATTGACTTCTCCCTGCAGAACCAGCTCCGTCTGGCTGGAGCTTCCCCAGCCACTGTCGCGGCTGCTGCTGCAGGTAGGCATGCAGGGACATGGGGAGCAGGAGCAGCCTGGGAGAGGCTGAGAGAGGAGATGTGCCCTACACAAAGTATGGATGTCCTGGCTGTCTCTGACCCTGTCCCCGTGTCCCCAGGGAGTGGCACCAAGGACCCGCTGGCCCGCAAGATGCGGCTCCGGCGGCGCAAGGACTCTGCTCAGGATGACCAGGCCAAGCAGGTGCTGAAAGGGATGTCAGATGTGGCTCAAGAGAAGAACAAGAAGATAGAGGTAGAGTCTGGGGTGGGAGAGGGCACTAACCAGCACCGCAGTGCCCTCGTTTCATCCTGGGTGGTGGCAAAGACCCAGCTGCCCCCAGCTTGGTGATTTGTTCTGACCCTTGCAGGAGAGTGGGGAGGCAAAGGCACCGGACCTGAAGACGCGGCGCTGGGACCAGGGCCTGGAGAAACCACAACTGGACTACTCGGAGTTCTTCAGTGAGGATGTGGGGCAGCTGCCTGGCCTCTGCGTCTGGCAGATCGAGAACTTTGTGCCCACGCTGGTGGATGAGGCTTTCCACGGCAAGTTCTACGAGGCCGACTGCTACATTGTGCTGAAGGTGCCCGAAGAGGAGTGGGGGTCTGCCTTGTCCCCAGCTCAGGCTTGTGGCCATCTCACACCCTATTCTTTCCCAGACTTTCCTGGATGAGAACGGTTCCCTCAACTGGGAGATCTACTACTGGATCGGGCAGGAGGCCACGCTGGACAAGAAGGCCTGCTCCGCCATCCACGCCGTCAACCTCCGTAACTACCTGGGGGCCGAATGCCGCAGCATCCGGGAGGAGATGGGGGATGAGAGCGATGAGTTCCTTCAGGTGCGGCCAACCCCTGGCCCCCCACTAGCCCCCAGCCCTGCCTTTCCCACCCTCACTTCCTCCTTGTCCCCAGGTTTTCGACAATGACATCTCCTACATTGAGGGTGGCACAGCCAGTGGCTTCTTCACTGTTGAGGACACGCAGTATGTCACCAGGTACTGTTAGGGCCAGGGGCTAGGGGCATGCATGAGGCATGCATGGGGCAAGTGATGCTCCGTGTCCCACCATGACCACCTTTCCCCCAGGATGTACCGTGTCTATGGGAAAAAGAATGTCAAATTGGAACCAGTGGCACTGAAAGGGACATCACTGGACCCACGGTGAGCAGCTGTAGGACAAAGGGGTTGTGTGAGGGGACAGGGTGCTGGCAAGATCCCCCAAAGACATCATAGCTACAACTTTGGGGTGCATATTGGCTGTGCCACCACCTTCCTACAAGGATATGGGTCCAAACTCCACTTGGCAGCCCTACAGGGACCTCCAGGGTAGGGAGGATGCTCAGCTCACCCTTCTCCCCTGACTGCCTTCTCACCTTTGCATCTGTTAGGTTTGTCTTTCTCCTGGACCACGGCCTCAACCTCTTTGTGTGGCGTGGGAGCCAGGCCACACTGAGCAGCACCACCAAAGCCAGGTAAGGCTGGTTGAGGAGGGGATCTGGGGACTTGTGAGGAGCCCACCTGCTATCTCACACTCTCCTGCTGCAGGCTCTTTGCCGAGAAGATCAACAAGAACGAGCGGAAAGGCAAGGCGGAGATCACGCTGCTCACCCAAGGCCAGGAGACCCCTGAATTCTGGGAGGTGCTGGGGGGGCAGCCCGAGGAGATCCGGCCCTGTGTCCCTGATGACTTCCAGCCCCACAAGCCCAAGCTGTACAAGGTGGGGAGATACCATCCATGTGGCCATAGATGTGCCAGGGCCCTGCAGCTGCCCCCTCATCCATGTCGCTGTCACCTCCACAGGTTGGCCTGGGCCTGGGCTACCTGGAGCTGCCCCAGATCAACTACAAGCTCTCAGTGGAGCACAAGAAGAGGCTGAAGGCTGATCTGATGCCAGAGATGCGTCTGGTAGGATGGGGCGGGGAGGTTCTCCCAGTCTGACCAGTGAGACTGGTTTCATGCCCCCTCTGCCTCCAGCTGTGCCCTGGGGTAGGCAGGTTCGGCCAGCAGGGCCTGGGTGGGGGATGTTTTGCTTCTCTTGGCTGGCTTTTGGGATCAGGCAGGGTGTTTTCCAGCTGGGAATGCCCTCAGGTGTCTGACCTCCTTTTCCCTGGGGTGTCCTCAGCTGCAGAGCCTGCTGGACACCAAGAGCGTGTACATCCTGGACTGCTGGTCCGACGTCTTCATCTGGATAGGGAGGAAGTCTCCGCGTCTGGTGCGGGCAGCAGCGCTGAAGCTGAGCCAGGAGCTCTGCAGCATGCTGCACCGGCCCAAGCACGCCATGGTCACCAGGAACCTGGAGGGCACCGAGTGCCAGGTAGGGCAGCACACAAGTGTGGGCTTCCAGGGAAGGAGGTGGAAGCATGGCCCCTGTGGATGTGGTGCTGGATGCCAGGGAGGGCGATGTGGCCCTGGGTGCATTAGCTGCTCTCGTGTTTAGGTGTTCAAATCCAAGTTCAAGAACTGGGATGATGTCCTGCGTGTGGATTACACCCGCAACGCTGAGACGGTGCTGCAGGAGGGTGGCCTCGCTGGCAAGGTCCGCAAGGACGCCGAGAAGAAGGACCAGATGAAGGCTGACCTCACGGCGCTCTTCCTGCCCCGCCAGCCCCCCATGCCCCTGAGTGAGGTAGGGCTGAGGACTGTCCTGTGGGTCCCCTCGCGGCACTGGGATGGAGGCTGATGGAGGGGCTGGCTGGCTGCTGGCTGATGGAGCACATGGGGTCACAGGCAGAGCAGCTGATGGAAGAGTGGAATGAGGATCTGGATGGCATGGAGGGCTTTGTGCTGGAGGGCAAGAAATTCGCTCGCCTGCCCGAGGAGGAGTTTGGCCACTTCCACACCCACGACTGCTATGTCTTCCTCTGCAGGTGACACCTGGCTCAGCCCCTCTCTGGGACTGCTGGACCCCCTGCACCCTGCCCCCTCACCCTGCCCTCTCCAACCTGCCCTACACCTGACTTCCTGTTTCTGCCCTCAGGTACTGGGTGCCAGTGGAATATGAGGAGGACGATGAGAAGAAGAAGAAGAGTGAAGGCAAAGGGGAAGAGGAAGGTGAGGAAGAGGAGGAGGAGAAGCAGCCTGAAGAAGACTTCCAGTGCATCGTCTACTTTTGGCAGGGCCGGGAGGCCTCCAACATGGGCTGGCTTACCTTCACCTTCAGCCTTCAGAAGAAGTTTGAGAGTCTCTTCCCTGGCAAGCTGGAGGTGACCCTGCTGTGTGCTCTCGGGGGGTGACATAAGGGTCCTCCAGCTTTGACTCGCTTCTCTGCTCCCCAGGCTATGGGCCGGGGATAGCAGCAGGGAGGGGCCTGGCAGTGGGGTGTGTTTTGTGGTTCTCATGGCCCTGCTGACACCCCTGTCCAGGTTGTGCGCATGACCCAGCAGCAGGAGAACCCCAAGTTCCTCTCGCACTTCAAGAGGAGGTTTGTCATCCACCGGGGCAAGCGGAAGGACAGGGCCAGCCCACCCCAGCCCAGCCTCTATCACATCCGCACCAACGGTGGAGCTCTCTGCACCAGGTCAGCTCTGCTGGGGGCTGCTCAGGGTCAGACAGCACCCACGGGTGCTGGCCTCCTGGTGGGATACATGTCCCTGGGCACTGCTGCCTGACTGCTTGCTGACTCTGCCTTGTGGGCCTCGTTTCTAGGTGCATCCAGATCAACACAGATGCTGGTCTGCTCAACTCAGAGTTTTGCTTCATCCTCAAGGTACTGCTGGTGGCTGAGCATCTTCAGGGGGTGCTCAGCCACTTGCTTCCCTCTCCCTGCAGGGGCAGCTCTAACTGTCTGTGCTCCCTCAGGTGCCCTTTGAGAGCACAGACAACCAAGGCATCGTCTACACCTGGGTAGGCCGGGCTGCTGACCCAGATGAGGCCAAGCTGGCCGAGGACATCATGAACCACATGTTTGATGACACCTACAGCAAGCAGGTGAGCAGGATGGGGGGGCAGAGTAGGGCTCAACAGCAGCTTACCTGGGTGGCAGCAACCTCCAAGATAGGGGACAGCCACACTCAGCACTGTCTCTGCTCTCACAGGTGATCAATGAAGGAGAAGAACCTGAAAACTTCTTCTGGGTGGGTATCGGGAGCCAAAAGCCTTATGATGAAGATGCTGAATACATGAAGCACTCCCGGCTCTTCAGGTGGGTCCAGGAGGTGCTGCACAGTCTGTGATGGTCCTCTTCTTCCTGCAGTACCCTGGGCCATGCTGGCTTTCACTAGGGGCTCAATGCTCCCAAACAGCTCCTCATGACAGGCAAAGCCACTCTCCCACCTCTGTCCATCCCTGGGCAGGAAGTGTCTGAAAGAACTGCTCCATCATGTCCCTTTCTTTTGCACAAGCTGAGTTCAAACAAACTCAGCTCTTTGCTGTGGCCCCCTTCTGGCTGTCCTCACAGGTGCTCCAACGAGAAGGGCTATTTCTCTGTGTCTGAGAAGTGCTCCGATTTCTGCCAGGATGACCTGGCTGATGATGACATCATGCTGCTGGACAACGGGCGGGAGGTGGGTCTGAGTCTGGCTTTGAATCCATGAAGCTGTTTCCTGGGTCCATGGACAGCACAGCAGGGACCAGATCTATCCCATGTGTCCTTCTTACAGGTCTACATGTGGGTGGGCACCCAGACCAGCCAGGTGGAGATAAAGCTAAGCCTCAAGGCATGCCAGGTAGGGTCTCACTCCTGCTTGCTTCAGGGGTGGGCACAATTTGAGCTTCATCTGCCTTCGGAGGCTCTGTGAATGGTGGTGCAGAGCTCCCAGGAGCCCCCCAGGGTTGGAAGCATCAAGCCCTGGAGGTGGGCGAAGGTTGGGGACCCCCACGGCTGTGTTCTGCCCTAGGTCTACATCCAGCACATGCGCTCCAAGGACCCGAGTCGTCCCCGCAAGCTCCGGCTGGTGCGGAAAGGCAACGAGCCCTGGCCCTTCACCCGCTGCTTCCACGCCTGGAGCGTCTTCCGCAAGCCGCCTGCCTAAGAGCTGAGGACACCCAGGGGGACTCCCAGGGGGGCGCCCTGAGCTTCAGCCACGGCCAGGCCCCCCCCGACCCCCTGCACTGCCGCACACGCCTGCTCCCAGCCAAGCGCCCCGTGGAGCTGCTTCTCCCCAAGCTGGGAGCACTGGGGCTGCCCCTCAGGACCCCCTTCTCCCAACATGGGGCCGAGCTAGGAGGAGGTCAGACGGGGTGGTGTAGGCTCCTGTTACACCCCACTTCCCCACTTGGGGATGCTGCTGCCCCAAACCAGTGCTACGCTCCCCCTGCAAGTGGTGGACAGGATTGTTTCCCAGTTTGGGATGCTTTGCTGAAGAGCACTGCGGGGAAGCAAGAGGGGTGGGAGTTTAGGAGCCTTCGAGCCAGCCCTGCTGTCCTGTGCAGGGGATGGGCCTCCAGTGGGGGCCAGCCCTATGATATCATATCAATAAAGGCTGCACTTCTCCCTCCAAGGCTGTGTCAGGCTCTGACTGTGCCCATCCTGCTCCTAAGTTGGATTCCCTCCACCTTACCCTTATCTCAGGGAAAGGATGTTCTTGGCACCCACCCAGCTTCAAATCCAATGCCTAGGCTCCCCAGACACCCACAAGCTGGGCAGCTGATATTAAATGCTTTATTTTCAATNTGGGGGTGGGGTGGGGGTGGAGGTTCTACCAGGGACACTACAGCCCCAGCCTCGGCAGGCAGTGATGGGGCCTGGCCTTTCCCCCCCCAGCCCCAGCCACACATGTACCGCAAAAGAGCCCGGGGTGGGGGAGTCCAAAATGTCCCCAGAGCCCCAAAAGAAGAGGGGCAGGTGCTAAGCTGAGCCCTGGAGCCACATAACAGGGGGACAGAGCCAGCGTCACCACAGTCCCCTGCAAGTATGAGGCTGGGCTGGGGAATGCGGAGAGGGTAATTTGGCACAGTGAGAACCCCCAGGGTTGGGGAGGAGGGGCCTGGGGCAGGCCTATCTGCTCCCCCCCTCACAGCACCAGCATGGACCAGGGCCAGGAGCTGGTGTCCCCTGCCATCTGCAGCATGATCCCAACCCAAACACACCAGTGGCAGGAATTAGTGTCAGAAAGGAGCAGCAGGCACCAAGCCCAACCTGCAGAATAGCCCTTGGAGAAGTCACGAAGAGAAAAAGGCCACCTGTGACCCCTCCCCATGTTCCTCAAGCCCTCTGGTGCCCACCTAGGAGCCAGAGGGATCCATTGCCAGGCTCCCCTGGGAAGGGGACAGTCCCTGTGTGGCAGCCAGAGTCTCCTGGCAGGCTGGGGAGTGGGCTGTAAACTGCAGGGGCCAGGAATGTAAACACAGACCAAGAGACAGGGGGGTTGATCCCAGGGGTCCCAGCCCCCCCACCTCCCTAAGGGACCAAAACCAGGGTGGACACCAGGGTGGACACCAGGAGGGTCCACAAGCCCCAGGCCTTCCCGTGGAGCTGGGAAGCAGCAGCCCTTGGGAAAGGCTCTCTGGGGCAAGGGACAGTGACACTTGACCGTGTATAAAAAGGACAATTATCTTCCCCGGGAAGAGTTTGTGCATCATGGCCCCTCCCCGGCTCAGGGCCGGTGCGGGGGTGAGTGGGCACGTGGGTGCAGGGGGGGTGTGCCGGAGTCGGGGCGTGCCGGCGGGCAGCGCGGATGTTAGAGAAGAGGCAAATCTACGTTAGGCAGGGGCGGGGCGCAGGGGGGTCCAGTCGAGTCGCGCGTCCCGGGAATCCGAGCACTGAGATGGGCCAGAGAGGCTGCCGACGCCTAGGGGTGACACAGCGCCCTGAGAAGGGGACCTAGAGGGGATTCCAGGACACGCTGTTCCCTCCCCCATCCAGCAACAGCAGCCCCATCCTCCTGGTGATGGATGCCAACATCCCTGCGGGATGCTGGCTTGCACTGGGGTCCCAGCTCGGAAGCCCATGGCAAACCAGCAGCTAGAGTCACATCCCCACCACAAAGCAGGCCCACCTGTCCTCGTGCCCACCCTGGGGACTATCTCACGCACCTCACTTGATGAGGATCCCTGTAGGCCGAGCCTCATCCTCACTGGTGTTCCTCAGGTTCCTCTCCACTTCTTCTGAGGACCTAAGGTAGAGTTGGGTGAGAGGCAGCCTGTGGCACCAGCACAGCCCCCTGACGCTGGTGGCAGTGGCCACGGGTACTGGTTACACCGCTCCCCTCTCTACTCACGCCAAGAAATCCTTCACTTCCTCCACAGTGATGTCCCCGGTGGTGTCCAGAGGGTTCTCCAGGCTGCTGTTGGGCGAGTCAATGGGACCAGGTGAGAAGGCAGCCAGGTGCTCCTCTGGGGACCCTGGGGAATCACAGGCACAGGAGAGCTGGGAAGCAGCTGTGGCTTGGGTCTAGCCCTGGAGTGGGGCCCACAGGGAGGCAGGGCACATGATGGGGCTGGGATGGGCACTCACGGTCACTGTCAGTGGGCGAGGGCCGGCCCTCGGGGCTGTGCGGGATGTGAGTGCCGTTTGCCTGCGGCAGCTTCGGTGTCACCACAGAGCTGTTGCTGGAAGGAAATGCAGGGAGAAGTTATTGCCAGAGCCAGTGCCACAGGGCGCTGGTACAGAGGGGGTGTCACAGCAAAGCCCCCACATCACACCCCACCTGAAGCAGGAGGTGTCCTGGAGCCGGGTGACGTCCAGCCGGCACAGCGGCTCCGTCACGTTCCTGGCACTCAGCGAGAAGCGCTCGAACTCGGACGGAGAGATTAGGTAGAAACCTGGAGAGGGAGGACGATGAAGTCTCAGAGACCCACCTTGGGGCTGCAGCAAGGTCCCACCTACAAGGGACACCAATCACAACACAAGGCTGGTGCCCTCACCCTGGCCATGCTTGGTGAAGACACAAGAGGCAATGCCACTGATGTCCTCCTTGCGGATGCAGCCATAGTGGACCTGTGGCCGCAGGCCTGGCACAGTGAAGATGTGGATGTCACCCAGGTTGGTGAGACAGGCCAGGCAGTTCTCCAACCTCTCTTCAGAGCTGGCACTGGCCAAGCTGACCAGGGCCACCTTCCGCACCCGGCAGCCTTCATGCGCCGTCAGCTTGAACTTGGTCTTGGCACTCACTTTGGGCAGCGTGAAGACCTGAAGGGATAAGAGAAGCCAGATGGGAACAGGAACCTGTGGGGTTCTGGAGAATATCCAAACAGCCTCCTGCCTTCCTTTGGAGCCATCACCCCGGGGGTACAGGCACAGGAGTTTCCCAGGACCTGGCTGGTCACCTCCAACCCCATCCCTGTGCATAAGGTGATGAAGATGCCTAGAGAGTACATGGGACATGTTGTGGGACATGCTTTAGGTGAACCTGCTTTAGCAAAGGGCTTGAACTAAACAGTCTCCAGAGGTCTCTACCATCACCTAACATTCTGTAGGTAGTGGGCATTGCATTTCCACTGCAGCAGGACAATGAGTCCCATCCTCACCTTGAACTGCTCCTCAGAGGAGATGAGCATAGAATGGCTGCCCTGCATGTCAGGGGCCTTGGCCAGGTCCCGCGAGACCTCGTAGGGCTCAGGCAGGGGGTTCCCCCGCCCATCCAGCACTGCGATGGCCACCACCGGTGCCCGGTGCATCAGCTGGATCTCCTTCCCCAGCACAGCCTCCACTGCCCGCTCCGAGAACTTCTCCTGCGAGGGCACCTCCAGCGCGTAGGCGAACACGGAGCCGGAGTTGGTCCCTGCCCACATGGTGGGGCCGTGGTGGGCAGCTGCAGGGGTGGGAGCAGTGTCAAAACCTCCTCCCCACAGTGTGGCAGCAGCCAGACCCAGCTCGGGGGAGGGGCTGGGAGGAATCTCACCATCTCGCAGGAAGGTGTCAGCAAAGTAGAGGCACCGCACAACCCCTGAGAGCGAGTCGTCAGCCGAGCGGGGCTCGATGCGCCGCTGCACCGGTGTCATCTCCACCTCAGGGGGTCCTGCCTGCTCGGCCAGCTGCGCGTTGGCCTCCTGAACCTGGGGAGGGGTGCACAGGGGTCAGCCTCTGCCTAGTGGGCACTGGGAGCTGCCATGGTGGTCCCCTGCTCCTTGCCCACCTTGCTGGAGGGGCTGCTGGTGTTGAGCCTCTTCTTGCCTGACACCCGGCTCTTGCGGATGCGGCGGAAGGACTGCCGCAGGGACTTCTTGAGGGACTTCACACGGGACAGAGGCCCCTCCATGGCCAGCGAGTCGTTGGGGTGCAGCGTACACCTGTGGGCACCGATGGCACTCAACATCCAGACCTCCACCATGTCGTTCCTGAGGGATCCCTGGCCCTGATCCCTCCATACCTGGCCAGCACAGGGTTGCGCCGGTAATAGTCGAAGAGTCCAAAGCCATGGCTGGTGCCAAAGGCCACAAGGTTCCACTCAGAGTGAAGGGTGACAGCGGTGACGGCAGCAGGGGGCACGCACTGCACCAGCACGCTGGGCTGGAAGCCAGGGGGAAAGAGCAGGGGCCCGTTCCTGGGGGCCAGACGGTCGTGGCCTTTCCAGGTGAAGCCTTCACGGTCCTGCAGCAGATCCACTGTGGCCACGCTGACTGCATGCTCTGACTTCTCGTCGCTCAGCTCCATCACCAGCACCTGCAGGGGACAAGCACAGACAGTGGAGGACACAGAATCATAGAACTGTTTTGTTTGGAAGAGATCTTTGAAATCATAGAGTCCAGATGTTAACCCAGCACTGCCAGGTCACCACTAAATCATGTCCCTCCGCACCACATCTAGACAGCTTTTAAACCCCTCTGGGAATAAGGACTCCACTACGGCCCTGTGTAGCCTGTTCCAGGCCTTAACAACCCTTTCGAGGAAGAAATTGTTCCTCATGTCTAACCTAAACCTCCTTTGGTGCAACCTGAGGCTGTTTCCTCTTGTTACCTGAGAGAAGAGACCAAGCCCCACCTGGCTCCAAGCCCCTGCCAAAGAGCTGTAGAGTGAGAAGGTCTCCCACGAGCTTCTTTTTCTCCAGACTAAACAACTCCAGGTCCCTCAGCCACCCTGCTGTAAGTTGGGAGCTAAATCCTATGGGTAAGAGCCCTTCATGAACAGAGTCTGCAGGGTCATGTTGTGTATCCCCACGTAGGGAGCCCAGAGGTGCCCAGTAGCGCCTGCTGTGCCCCTCACCATCCTACCTGCCCCGCCGTGCCAGCCACCACCATCTTGGCTGTGTACTTGCAGAGCACGATCTTCTGCACGCCCAGGCGCGGGTCGTCGCTGTAGGGATCAAAGCAGCCCACCTGTGGGAGGGATTGAGGGGAACGGGCACCTTTGTATGGCTGNCCACACCCCCCCCACCAGCTGGCGGGTACCGGCTGCGGCACACGGGCACCGTGCCCAGGGAAAGTCTGTCCCCACGCATCCCTCGGCTCCCCCCCCCGCGCTGGGGCAGGCCCGTGAGCTGGGGCACGCGGAACAAGCGTCCCTTGTGTCCCCACGGGACGTCATACATGGCAGCTGTGCCCCAGGCTGGGGGACACGTTCTCAGGGAGCAGCCGGGATGGCTCCAGCAGGCGCCTCTGCGGTGGTGGTGGAGGCAGGGGGTACTGGGGTCTGCAGCCATGTGCCCCCCAACCCTGGGGACTTCACCTTGCGGAAAGGAGGCCACTCCTCCTCGCCTGCCTGGTTGAGGCTGTCGTTGTGCTCACAATCTGTCTGGAAGATGTTGGCTGTGCCCAGCTTGTAGAGGGGCTTCAGGGAGACCCCCGAGGCATCCCAGAACCGCACTGTGCCATCCTCGTGCCTGGATAGAGTGGGACAGGGAGGCTCTCACAACGCAGGGCCCTGACATCTGCCCGGCTAACAAGAGCTGCCTGTGTGCTGGCAGCCATCGTGCCAGGATGGAGTGGGGACAACGGGGGACAACACAGTGGGTGACAGACTCCTGCCTGGCCATCAAGTTGGACAAGTGTGCCTGGACCTCCACACCATCCCTTCCCATCTCATCTCCCCACCACAGCAAGGGGCTGAGAGGGATGTGCATGTCCTGGCACATTTTGAGTTTCCCAGGGCCCCCTCCTCATTGTCAGGTCACTCACCCTGTTAAGAGAAGCCCCCTCTGCGTGGGCTCCTGGGCCAGGTTCTTCCCTCCATCGATGGGCCAAGCCTGGAGTGAGAGATGGAGAGAGGGATTGAACAAGCATCACATCTCCGCCAGCTCATCACAGAGGGCTTGCAGACCCTGTCCTCCCCACCATCCCCACCACTCACTGCAGACGACTGTCGGGGGCTCTGCTGCTCGCCGACACTGACAATCCTCTCCCAGAGCTTGAGGGGCACGTTGGAGACATGGCAGGAGCAGGTAATGGCAGAGGAGTGGAGTGGTGCCAAGTATGGGGCAGGGATGGTGGGCCAGCCTGGTGTCTGGAGGTCAATAGCTACCAGCTCCTCCTCCACCAGCACCACGAGGGCACGAGGATTCTCGAAGCCTGGGGAGAGGGAAGATCACAGAATCATTTAGGCTGGAAGAGACCTTTAAGATCATGGAGTCTAACCATTAATATAACACTGCCAGGTCACCACTAAACCACAGTCCTCAGCACCACATCTATCACAGCTTTGAAACCCTTTCCAGGGACGGTGACACCACCACTGCCCTGGGCAGCCTGGGCTGGGCCTTGACAACTCTTTAGGGAAGCAATTGTTCCTCATGTCCAATCTAAACCTTCTCTGGTGCAACTTGAAGCTACTTCCTCTTCCCTCAAGTAACAAGTGACAGGACAAGAGACTAACCCTGACCTGGTTACAACCTCCTTTCAGGGAGTTGCAGAGAGCCAGAAGGTCTCCTCTTGAGCCTCCTTTTCTCCAAGCTGAACAACCCCAGTTCCCTTAGTTGCTCCTCGCAAGACCTATTCACCAGACCCTTCACTTCACTTTGTTGCCCTTTGTTAGAACCACTCCAGCACCTCAATGCCCTTCTTACAGTGCAGGGACCAAAACTGAACCCAGTTTTCAAGGTGCAGCCTCACCAGTGCCGAGCACAGAGGCACAATCACTGCCCTGTTTCTGCTGGCCATGCTATTTCCAACAGAGATGGCTGCTGCTAGCAGAGATCCCCCACCACCCACTCCCCAGGGCGACCCCAGCAGGGTGTACCTCCCTCGGAGGCCCCAGGGCTCTGCACAGTGAAGAAGTCGATGACGCGGGATGTGAAGTCAAGCGTGGCCAGTGTCTGGCCCTGCAGCACGCTGACGCAGTGCCGGTCACCATAGCTGGCCCGTGGCATTCCTCCATTGAAGATGATGAAGGGGTTTCTGGGAGTGATGAAGCAGCTTCCATCAGACTCTAGACCCTAGAGAGCATCTTCACCCCACTGTGCCCACCACCAGCCCAACTACTGAGGGTGCACATACCCTGACTCACAGGTCCGCCAGAGGATTTTGCTGATGGCTTTGCAAGGGAATGGACCTGAAATGAAGATACCAACCCCGTGGTTGCAGCACTGGCACTGGGATGGCGCAATCAGCTCCCAACCCTCCCAGTTGTCCTCTCTTGGCCCCCATACCATAAGGGATGGTAGACATGACAGGCTGCTGTGTCTTCTGGCCGGCATCACTCACTGCCCACACCATGTACCCACCATCGCTGTGGGAGCTGATGATGCTCTTCCCACTCTGTTCCCAGGCCAGGCTCTCCAGCTGCTGCAGGGGCACGCAGAGGGCTCAACACCTGAGATTTGGGGACACACACACACGAGGCCATGGCCTCGCCAGCCCCCTGCCACCCCCAGTACCTGGTTTCCCAGGAAGAGGTGCTGGACAACACGTGTGCTCTGCTCCCAGAGGACCACCAGACCCCGGCTGTACCCAATGAGGAGCCTGCTGCTGTCCTGAGGGTGCTCCTGGATGGACTCCACTGGTCCCAGTGCCTTCCCGCAACGGTAGTCATCAGGAACGCTGCATGAGGGGACACACAGTGGAGGTCAGGAGGGACTGAGAGTGCTAGGGAGGGGGCTTGGGGCTAGCAGTGCTCACCTCTGCAGGACCTCATCTGCAAAGAGGGTTTTTTCTTCCAACAGCACCAGAGTGGGCAGGGTGAGGAAATACACCGCACCACCCTCGGTGCCCAGGCAGGCCACCGTGCAGGCTGACGTCGGCAAGACCACTGTCACCCGTGTGATGCCAGGGGAGCAGCTGGAGGGGTGAGCAAGGGGCTGTGTCAAACCCTAGCTGGTTCTGTGAGAATGGTGGAGAGACCTCCAACCTCCCCTGCCTTGATGTTGCATCCCCATCCCTGCTGCACCAGGAGGACAGGGACAGCCTTAAGGCTGACATCAACTGGAGCCATTAATCACCCTGCCAGCACCTATAAAAAGCCCAAGGCTGTGCTCTCCACCCCCCCACAGCTGGGACTGGAGGAGCATCTCGACAAGAAAACCACCACCACCAAGACGACCTTGGCCATCACCCCGCCTAGAGCAGGGCTGGCTGCTCCCACGCACCGTTCCCAGCCAGCAGCGGTATCACTCCCGACCACAGCCCCACAGCAAGATGGGGCAAAAGGGAACTCCCCCAAGGCAAGTACTTAGCACTGTCGGACCCTGGGCGTCCCGGGAGGCCAAAGCTGCGAGTCTCTTCAAGGTGGGAGCAGCCATCCTTCTGGCAGACCTCCCAGAGGTGCAGTGTGTTGTCATCCAGCAAGGACAGCAGCCAGCCCTGGCGTGAGGGGAGGACAACAGCAGAGTGGGTGGGTGGCTGGGGGGGGTTACCACCACACACTCCTTTGGGGGGGACATCCACCTACCTGACCAGGGAGAAAGTGCAGCTGGGTGACCGTAGCCACCTCCTTGTGCAAGCCAGTCAGCTCCACACCCGGTGCACCATATCTTAGAAGGGCAGTCAAAGAAATGACAAGGATTCGGAAGTTCCCTGCCCCAGACACCCCCAGATTCCTCCCAACTCACAGCTCAGCCAATAACACCACTTTAGATCCATGTCAAGCCAGGGCAGAACATCTCTGGCAGCACCCCATACCAGAGCCAGCATCAGTACCACCATCCCCAGCTGGCATCCACCAAGAAGCTTCAGCTGGGATGCCCCAGGTCAGGATGCAGCTGACACGTGGCCGAAGTGGGTGTGAGAGGGCCAAACCAGCTCCTGTCTTCCGCCACCCTCTTCTTCCTCAGCCGCAGGGCCACGGCCATGCAGAGGCGCCGGCAGCCCCGGCAGTAGGGTGGGGTTCGGCATGCGCCGGCACAGCCTCACTCACCCGACTGGTCCTAGCTCCTTCGTGAGCGACGCCGCTCAGCAGGAACCGGGGCAGGACTCGCGGGGCAGCTCCAGCACCACAGAGTGCGCCCCGACCCAGGGTCTCCCCAGCATTCCCGGACCTGGAGAGCTGCTTTGCTCAGTCGGTGCCACCAGTGTGTTGCATGGCTATGTCACCGTATGCCAGGGGTTTCCACTAGCCAGCCCCTGTGGTCCTCATCCCCAGTGCCCCTGGCACAGGGAAGCAGCCCAGCGGCTCTGCCCGGACAGACAGGCAGAAGCTGTCTGGCAACACCGGGCACAACCAAGCCGGCAGAGCCAGGCCCAAGACGGTGAGGTTTTGGGGACTTCAGACAAAGGGCATTTGATGGAAGCACACAGGACAGGGGAAGCCACCCATCCTTGGTCGTCCTGGAGCTTTTCCCAGCCCAAAATGGTGCCCCAGGCTAAAAGGCAGTTGGGGCAACTTGCCAGGGAACATTGGAGGCACCGGCTCTCTGCAATGGTGGTCCAAGCCCAGGGAGAACCATCTGCCCAAGGAGATGCCCCAGGCAGTGGCAGCCACTTGATGCCAAGCTGCCTGGTCAGGGAGCACCCGTGGGTGCCCCCTCTAACCAGTAGCACCAGTCAGGCCAGGTCTGGCTGCTGCCTTGCCTGGCATTGGCTTCTTCGGAACCCTGAACCGCCAGAAGCATCTTCTGGGCAGCAACCAAAGCCTACTGCCAACCCCAAGCTAGGTACCACCTCAAAAACATCCCTACGGAGGACACACAGGGCACCAGAGCCCCCCACCACAGCAGCTCCGTAGTCGCGGGGGTGTTTAACTGAGAGGCTGGCCGGAGCCAGCAGCCGTAGCGAGGCAGCCGAGCGGAGCGGCCGGCGACATCGCGGCCGGGCTTGGCACCGGGGCGGCTTCGGCAGGGAAAAAAAACGCCATCTTTGTGCTCGGGAGCCAGCAAGCCACTGGTCTGGGGGAGGGGGAGCGTAGTGCTCCCCCCAACCCGACCCCGACCCCAATCCAGGCACGGCCGCCCCCGCGTCCCCCCCGCACGCCCGGCCCGCATTCCTGCGGAGCGGGGCCCCCCGAGCGCGGGCCGCATCCAGCCCTGGCCGCCCGCCAGCAGCCCTCTGAAGTCTCCCTGCACGCCGCCGGCAACAAAGCCTGGCCGAGCCCCGCGACGTTGTGTGTGTGTCCCCCACCACGGACCCCCACCCGAGACCGGGCTCAGCGCCCGCCACAACCCCCTCAGCCCAGCGCCGGAATGGCCAGAGGCCCCTCTGCCCCCCAAGCAGGCTGCGGGGACCAGGATGGGATGAACGGGAGCCCCCCTGGGGTAACGGAGGTGACACTGGGAAGCATTCCCAGGCTGGGATGCCACTTGGCATGGCCAAGCCCCTCTGCTCCCCCAGCATTTTGGGCAAGGCAGGGGTTTCCTCCAGCCACCCCCTCCCAGCCCAGCTGCAGCCCAGCTGGATGGAGGGACAGGCAGACAGGCACCAGGAGCACTGCCGGATGGACCAGCAGTGGCACGGCCACATCTCTTGATTCCTCCCAGGATGGGGGATCCTTACCTCCTGCCCTTGCGGGGATAAAAGGATACAGCTTGACGGCTCCTGCCTTGGTGCCAATGGCCATCACACGCAGGGCAGGGTCGTAGGCCAGAGCGCTGGGCTGGCTGGGGAAGCCGTGCTCCACCGTCTGCCATGGGGACAGCCAGGTCAGAGCCACGACTCCCCAACCTCTGAGCCCACCCCGAACTACCCTTTTACCCCCACAGCTCAAATCCTGCACCAGCCTGAGCTTCACCCCTATGATCGAGGACCAAGAGGATGCTCAGAGGGTCCTTGAGGGGCTCTTTGGGGAGGGGGGACATCACTCCTCACCCAATTTCCACCTGACACCTCAAACCAGACCAATCCCAGCAGCTGTGCCAAGGGATGGATTTGGTCTGAGCTCACACAAGTCACCCCATCACCCACTGGCAACTTGGGGAAGGGATCCCTAACTCCAAACCCCCCTCCCTGAGGTGCAGATGCACCAGGAAGGGTGAGTGTGGTCCAGCAAACCCTCACCACAACATTCCCAGGGGTCTGCAGTGCCAGGCAGCAGAACCAGGTGAGCGGGACCTGCCAAAGACGGCTCCACCGGAGCCGCACGCTGCCTGCAGGCACTTACCTAAGGAAGTCCCGACCAGTATGGATGGCATGCCCAGGCTCGCCAGCTGGGGAGGGGTTACCTGCCTGGCAGCAGGGGGACACAGGAGGCACCCACCACCCCAGCCCATGGCAAGGGGACCGCAGGGCACCCAGGGGAAACAGCCCCAGGGGCAGCTCGACCGGGTGGCAATGGCAGGATCAGACAATCCAGAGCCCGCCAGAGCCAGACTGGCCGGATCCTGACCTGCTCCCTTTGTCTGGGGCAGCTGAGAGGCACAGTAGGGTGGCTTTTCACACCCGCTGGCACAGCCACCATCACCCTGTGACTCCCCTCCAAAGGGCCACCATCAGAAGTGTGCCAACATCCCCAGCTGATCTGGAGGTCTCGGCTTGGCTGGGGAGTGAGTTAGTGGATGTTTGTAGGTCCCAGCCCCACACAGGATCTCCTCAAATCCCCCTGGAGATGCACACAGCAGGATGGTGGCAGGAGCTGGGACAGCAACAGTGTGGGGACACCTTGGTGATGCTTTAGGCCAAGGACTAGCATGACAACTTTGGCAAAGATTCTCCCAAAAGAGCCCTCCCAGCTTCTCTGCACCCCTAGCCCCAGAAGGGGGTCCCCCACGCTCAGCCCTTCCTCCCACCCAGCATCCGGCAGGCTGTGCTGGCCCAGCCAAGGCGCGCTCCCGGCCAAATTACAGCAAACCCCCGGCGGATCTGGAGCTCGGGAGGAAAAACAACCGTTAATGGGAGGCAGGTGGGTAGCCGGCAGCGCCGGCAGCTCCAGCATCCAGACGGACAGAGCAGGGCTGCTCCCCGTCTCCCCCCCGTCCCGGGACACCTCGCTGGGTGCAAACCTCCTAGAGTGCCTGCTCAGGCTGGATTAGACTCTGGACATCCTCCCAAAACCAGGGCGCTATGGCTGGACTGAGCCTCACGCCCCAACCAGACCCTCACCCACAGCAGCAAGTCTGGCAGTGACAGGGCTGCAGTGGGACAACGAGTGCTGGATGTGACCCCCACCACGACAGCACACCCCAACACTTCTCAGCCTGCCTCTGCTGTGGGGCGATTCGAGGGTCCCACCAGTGAGTCCCCACCGGTAGTTTGGGCAGACACCCAACACTGATGCCACCGAAGGATGGATGGATGGACAGACACAGTCCAGGCTCAGCTAGGCATCCTCCTTGCCCTAGGACCACAGCAGGAGAATGGCCCAACATCATGGGGCTCCCGGGATGGGAGTGCACCAAGCCCCAGGCAGGCACCCACCAACACAGCCTGGCACGAAGGGTCCAGCACCCAAGGGCTCACAGGGTCACAAGTCCGTGGGGGTCCCCACCCTCCACTCTACCCCACATTAGAGGACCAAGCTCTGGGCTTCGGATGCCTCTGGTCCTCCAGAGCCAAATTTTTGAGGTTCAAGGGGATTCCCAGCCCCAGGGTTTGTTGTAATAGCCCTTCCTGCTGACGTGGGGGATCCAACCCCACTATATCTCACCTCTGAAGGAGCTAGAGTTAAGGAGCTGAGCCTCTCTTTGGAGTGTCAGGGGCTGTTTCAGAGCCGGGGTGGTGGGGCACCTCAAAACACCAGTGAGCAAGGCCTGGAACTCAGGCAGAGCAGGACCCCCCTACCCCACGGACTGGGGGAGTGGAGTGTCACGCCGGTGAGGTGGTCATATCCTGCCCCGGGGTGCGAAAAGGGCTACACTCGGAGGCGTGGGTGTCCACTGTATCCCAGGGGAGGAAGGCAGCCCCCCAGCCTGCTCCCCGTACACTCGAGGGTCCCGGTGCCCACCCCCGGAGGGTGCATCCTCCCCAGGGTGTTCCCACAGCCTGCTCCCGAGGCTCCCGGTGCCTGTTACCAAGGGGTGCATCCTCTCCGAGGCGTCCTCGCAATCTGCTCTCGCGGGTCCCCCGCACCCGGTTGAATCCTGCGTCTCTCCCCTGGCCCAACCCTGCTCTGCTCCCCAGGAAAATGAGGAATCCCGGTGTACGGCTCCCCGCAGCCCCGGGGGTGCACCCCGGTCCCCGGGGTGCGGTGCCCCGTACATTGCTCCCCTCTACCAAAGGCAGCATCTCACTTGGGGGGGATGCCGAAGCCTGCGGTATCGAAGGAGGTGCCGGCAGCCCGCTTCTGGGGCCGTAACTCCCGGTGAACCCCACCCCCCGCCCTCCGGGGTCCGCCGCCGACGTCCCCACCCCCAGCCCCGGACGCACCTTACTGAAAGCGAAAAGATCATGGCGGAGGCGGTCACGGTGCGGGTCGGCACCTTGCCGCCGGAACCGAAACTTCATCATGGTGGGGCCGGTGGCGGCGCGGTACCGGGTGGGGCGGGCGGGGCCGGTGATCCCCGGGTCCGGTACCGGAGTGGGCGGTACCGGTGCCGCTCCCGGGGTGGGCAGGCGGTGCCGGTCCCAGCGGGGGTGCAAGGCGGGGACACACACACACGGCGCCGGTTACGGCTCCCGGTGCGCGCGCCGAGCGCCGAGCGCCGAGCGCCGCGCGCCGAGCCCGGGGCAGGCACCGCCGCGGCGGGGCGGGGGCAAAGCCTTGACGAACAATCCTCTCATCCAATCACCGCGCGGCGTAGCGCACGGCGCGGTGTAAGCCCCTCCCTCCAACTCTACGCATGCTCGGACGCGGGGTATGATGGGAGATGTAGTTCCCTAACTTCCAGCGCCCTCTGTGGGCCCTTTCATTTAATTGCTGGCTGAGGTTTTTCATCTCTTTCTTTCAGGCATTTTTTTCCCTCCCTGTGTTGGAGGACAACGACGGCAACCCCCCCAGGCTGCTCAACATGCTTGCAGAACCTCTACAATCATGGAAGGGGAAGTCCTGCAGTCAAGGCCTCACCCTGTCCCATAGGCCCCAGAGCCATGGAGTGCCTCAATGACACAGCATCTACTGGGCCTTGTGCCATCAGGGTGCTGAGCATGGGTCATGCTCAGCAATCTGCTGGCCCCTGACATTGGTATTCAGGCCTCATCTCCACCATGGCACTGTGCAAAGCCGTGCCCTGCTCCCCTATGACATCGGTTTGGGGTGAGTCACTCCAGGCAGGGCAGGGCTTCCCCTCCCTGCTGACTAACCCTGGCCCCAGGGAAAGTGGGGTGCATTGGGGTGACACAGCTATTTTGGGTGGGTGCGAGCAGGGGGCCACAGCCTTGACAACCCCAGATGGGCTCAGTGGTAGACAGAGGGAAGGGGTCTGATGAAATGTACAGCTCCAAAGCTTGACAGTGGGTGATGGAGAAGACAAAGTCAGGTTGGGCAGGAGCTCATTAATGCTGAGGAGGAAGAGGAGGGCTGAATTAAGCAGAAGTGAGCAGGGGGCCACAGTCTTGATGACCCCAGCTGGGTTCAGTAGTAGACAGAGGGAAAGCATCTGATGAAATATACAGCTCCAAGGCTTGACAGAACGTGATAGAGAGGACAAAGACAGGTTGGGCAGGAGCTCATTGATGCTGAGGAGGAAGAGGAAGGCTGAATTAAGCAAGAGCTCATCACTGCTGAAGGGAAAAAGGAATGCCCTATGAGGCAGGAACTCACTGCTATTGAGGAAGAAAAGGCAGGCCACCAGAGCCCATTCAGGTCTGTCTCTGGCACTGCACACCCATTCATCACCATCTCACTCTTGCCAGAGGAAGGCGCAGGGCAGGAAAAAGGAGGGCAAAGCACAAGGTGGAGCCTGACCTCCTGGGGTGCCGTGGCTATTTGAGGACCAGGCTTAGGCTGAGGCAAGCCTGGGCAGTGGGTCAGGGTCCACGTTTGCTCCCCATCCGCTAGGGAGGGAGAAGGGGGGGTAGTGAGCTCTGACTCGGCTTTCTAGGACAGTACAGGAGGGACAGACACTGCTTTGGGCCACCCCCTCCCCAGGGAGCTGGAGATTCCCTTTATTTAGAAGCGGTTCCCTGCTCTCCCCAGCCTCATTTCTTGCCAACGGGGAAGCAAGGCCACACATCCCAGCCACCAACACCAGCACACAGAGAGATGCTTTCTGCTTTTATTCAATTAATGCAGCAATCTATACAAGAAAAAAAAATAATAATGAAACCATGAAATTCCAAACCCTGACAGTGAAGAACCAAATTCTTCCTAAGAATCAACCAGAATTAAAAGATTTCCCCACCCCGTGTCAGACTGTACATAAAATAATCTCTGCCCCATTTACAGCGTTTCACACAGTACTTCTCGTATCTCAAACTTCAGAACTGTACAACTTTGTTACAAACCACGCTTTTTCCTAGGAAAAGCTTACAGAAAAAACATATTGCCACTCTTGTAGGGTTTTTTTATTCGTTAAAAAAAAAAATCAGAATTAAAACAAAACAAACAAACAAAAAAAAAAAAAAAAAACCAAACAAACCTGAAACAAAAAATAAAAGACCAAAATTAAAGTCAGCCAGAACTTGTTAAGTGTGGGCAAGTATACAGGAAGGAGCAGAGATGCTGCTCAGATGAACATTTCTCCTCCCAGCTGGGAAAGGGAACACTTTTGGCAGATAAAAGACTATTTGCTGCTGGCAGGGGTCAAGGCTGCCCCTCACCAAGCCTTCCTCCTCAAGGCATGGTAGCTGTTTCGACCCACAGGGTGAGAACTAAGTAACAACGGCACTGAAACCCAACAGCCCAAGATCTTCCCTCATCAAAGTTTGGCTTACAAGGGTGCTGGCTTGCTCTAGAGAGAAGGCTGACAGCTCTGTGCCTGGGATATGACAGGGATTGGCACGAGGATCACAGCTCCCAGGTGTCAAAGCTCTCCCCTAACAGCTGGCTTAGAGTTCAGGTTGTGAAGCCAGATGTGGCAGCCCTGGGTTTCCCTGCTGCAGGCAACCTGCCTGCCAAGCCCAGCCAGGCAGGGAGCTGCTGGCAAATCAACAGCCTCTCCCTAAGCCAGCTTATCTCTTCCTACCAGCAAAAGGCCTTTCCTCCTCTTCCTATGGACAAAGGAAGCTCACACAAAAGCTTTGGTTCAGTCAACAGATCTTCCTAAGAACAGCACAAATCCCAGCTCCTCCTTGCAAGGGCAAACCCCACTAAGGCAGGGCTGAACCCCACCTTTCTCTCCCTTGCTTAAGAAGGACAGTTATGGTGTGGGCTGTGGGTCTGGGTGCATGGGATGCTCACACTGGAGACAGCCTTACTCCCACCTTCAGGCTGAGTTACGTGAACAACAGAGTGGATGAAGAGGTCAGAGCACAGCACCAGACAGACAGACAAAAGCCAGTGAAGTCAGGTCTGTGCAGGAGCTTGTCCTATGGAGCAGATGGGGAGAAGCTCCAGATTGGAGCTCACCATTCTCCACACCAGACCCATGTCACCACCCTGACCCCAAGCCTGATGCAGCAGGTGACACACAGCACGGGCATCAGCAGTATTTTTAAGCCACAGTTTCACCAGACAGGTCACAGCAAGGGATCTACAGATCCAGATCCACGTGGGAAATGTATCTTCTGTTTTCACTCTGATGTTATTCGGTGCAAAAGAGTTAAAAAAACATGTTATCTACACATATACATCCCTGTGTATAGAAAACGGCTGTACAAGTGGGGAAGGTGGCCTGCCTACATGTCAGGGACTCCTCACCCAGGAGATACTATGGGTCAGACCAGTCGTGTCCCACTCACTCTCCAAGGTGTCAAGTCCCAACCAGTCACAATGAAAATGAGAACAGAGGGTGGCTGGAGAGCAGCTCTGGTAAGGAGCTGTTCCTGTGCCTCCAGCCGCAGCTGCCAGCTCAGACCTACTGCACGGATGTGGAGCAGAGGGGAGGGAAAAGAGGAGGGAAGAGCTCCTGATCATGGCATGGGGGAATAGCAAAAGAAACCAGGAGAGTAAAGAAGGACATCTGCATGTGAACAGACTGCACAAAGACTGGGATGAGGAGATGGCTGGTACTGGGCTAGAGGCAAGGCCTCAGGATGCCTTCTTCAGCCTTCAGTGGAGATAGAGCCAATGCCTCATCCCAGAGGAGCCACGCTCTGGGAAGTGGCCCCAGAAACAGGTTGCCTCCAGCTTCATTTTGAGTCAAAGCATTAAGAGGAGTAAAACTGGGCACTGGTGGGAGGGGTAGGAGAGCAGGCTGCAGTGGCACCATCAGCAGTGCCCACAACAGAGCCTGACACCAAGAAGGGTGTGAGGCATGTCTAGGATGAATCCAGAAGGACAATTAGAAACAGCCATGCCAGGCACGCTGATGGCATTCTCTGGCTTGCTGGAGATGTCTGCACCAGCCACAAGAAGAGATTGCTCCATGCATGCGGTTTTGCTATCAGGGGAACGCCAAGATTCCCAAAACAAGAGGTCTGTAGCCAAGAGCTGGCCCAGATGCTATAGAGAAAGCTGGGAGGGTGAGTAGCACAGCTTGGTCTGAAAACAGCTTGTTAAAAGGTTTCAGAAGCAGCAGAACTTCCATATCTCTGGGCACACAAGACAGGGTCCTTTGAAAACCAACCACAAGGGTACACCCATTCCTCCACACTGAGCCAACAGAGATCCCACCAGGAAAGCACTTGGATAATCACAGACAGACACTGAAGACCTCACCTAAGAACACTCCCTGCAGATCAACAGTGATGAAGGTGATGGTGACTTCCTTTGCACCCTGACCACTAGATCGAGCCTGAGCAGTGATCCCAACAATGAGGTCACTGCTCAGGAGCTGCAGAAGCCAGTGGAGATGCAAAAGGACACCGAGATCCAGATTTCAGCAAACCTGCTCAATGGCCAAGGAATGACGCTCTGGGGAACAACTCCTGGGTGTTGTTTGGTGGTGGTGGTGGGTTTTTTTTTGACTGGGAGACAGCTCAAGACAGCAGCAAACAGGTTTCAAAATATATTACATCTTTTTATTGCCAAGCGTGCAGACTGTGAAGTGTGTGGGGAGGGGGTCACAACACTAAGAAAAACTACAGTTTGAGGGAGGCCAAAGCAGTAAAAATTGAAAAATAAGACTACTCCTTACAACTGCCAACACCTGTGTTTAAAGAATCAGTCGGAGGAAGGTTCTTAAAAGTGTGGTTCTAAATATGGTGCTGGGCCCCAACCTTTGACAACAGTGAGGCTTCGGTCCGGGTTAATGCAAACTAGGTGGGAGAAGAGGAGAAGTAGGAAGCCTTCCTAACACTAACTCCATGGGGTCAAATACCCAATCTTCAGTATTTTCTGTAGCAATAAGAAAACTCCCTACCCCAGGAATACCAGCAGGAAGCCAGGAGGAGGCAGGCAACTACTGCAGCACTTGGAACTGGGGCCAAACTGGACCCTTGCAGCATCCTCCCTCCCAGAGCCAGCCTTGGAGGGGACAGACCACAGCCCGGCTGCCTGGCTTCTCTGAACCCAGGGCAAAACCTGCTCCTGCAGGACACAGTAGGTCCCTCAGGATAGGATGTTGCACCAGGATGCTGCGTCCTCTCAACTCTCTCCATGTAAAAGGGGCAGGGGACCGAAAGCCTGTCCTCCAGGCAGTGGAGGAGAGCTCTTCTCAGGGGGGCCAAAGGCAAGAATCCTCAAGCACAGCATCTCTCCTATTCCTCTTTGCTATCTCCAGCTCTGGGAAGCAGCAAGGACTCAATGTAGTCACTCACTCAGCAGCTCTAGGGGCTCCAGTACGGACCCTGGGTCTATGCTGGGCCAGCCTCAGAAATGTTTCCTTCCATAACCAAAATATCCCCCATGGTCAGACCAGCACTGAGAAACCAGAGCTCAAATACATTCTTCTTGGAGAGGGCAGCACAGAGACATGAGGCTGTGAGCCCAGGCTGGCTTGGGAAAAGGGACTGGAAAGGAAACCTATGGCATTTAAGACTGGAACTAAAGTGCAACAAAAACATCCTAAACCCTTTGAAATCAATCGCAGCAAGAGAGGTCTGCAAAGCTTCACACTTCCAGTTACTGCAGGGCACCTTTACAACACAACCCAACAACAACTAGGTAAGAGCAGACCAAGGAGCCCTTTGGTGAAGCAAAAAATAAATCCACGAGGCCACCAGAGAAAGTTTCAGCTCCTGGGGTTCAAACATCATATTTAGAACGTTTGAAAAGGAAGAAAAAAGTTAAAGCAAAAAAAAAAAAATAAAACCAACCAACCAAAAAAAAAAAGCCCAAAACAAAAACCCCAACCAAACTAAACCCAAAACCACAATTCTTGAGCAACAAAACAGCTAAACTTTTTGGTGTTTTCAAAAGAAATCCCAACCAACAGCCTGGCATAACTTTGATCTGCTTCCTAAGGGAGAGATGCCCGTTTGACCCATGACTCAGGACACCACGTGCACTGGACCTGTTCCGTCCTAGCGTTCCTCCATTCACCAAAACAAATCGCTAGAGCCTTCCTGTTTACTCTTCAGCTTGAAAGGAAAAACCAAAACTGAAGCTAGATGGAAGAGAGCCAGAGGGAGGAGAAAAAGTTATCACAGACTGGAAGCCAATCTCATCAGCTCCACGAGCCTGCAAAGTGCAATCCTCAGTGTCGCCTCATTTTAACTTTCCTAGCTGGGCTGCCATCTTCCTCTTCCTCATCACAGTCCTCTGTGTACTCGTAAGACCTTCGCCAATAGTTCTCGGAGCTGAAGTTGCTCCTTCTCCTGTGTTTTGGTAGGAGGACCGAGCGCCTGTTCTCCTCTTTATCCATCTCTAGAATCCGTGGCCTGTGGAGAAAGAGACAGAGGCTATGAGAGCACATCCAGGCCAGGATTCGGGCATTCCTTGTGCAGGCACCAGCTGCAGTTTTGCATGCTTTGAGCGACACGACTGACAGTCCCCACAGCGCCCACCCAGTGCTGGGCACTCAGCAGAGCACTAACAGACCATCAAGCTACACTTCTCACATGGAGGCTTAGAACTTTGCTTTTGACGGTGTGAAAAAAAAAAAAACTTATCCCCCAGGACAAATTTTGGTCTCTACTTCCACCTTGAACAATTCCAAACAGCGCTGTCACTCACCTCTATGCAGGTGCAGTCTGTGGCCCCAAGAATCATCTCTTGAGCAGAGAGCTCACAGCATAGAGCTGAGCTCCTTTGTGAGTTGCCAGAGTGCTTGCGGGGTAGGACCAAAGCACAGCTCCAAACTCCTTTGTCCTCTCACTATTGTCTCAAACGTTAGCACAATCAGTGCACATTAGTGCAATTGTTATTTCTGCAAAGCTGCCTCTGCTCTCACTCGGTGGTAGGACTGGGCTGGGGAGCTACACAGAGCTCTTATTTAATCCTAGGTGGCAACTGCTGTGTTCCTCTAAGAGATTCCACTGATATCTGTGCTATTTTTTTATGTTATACCAGAGTCTGAGGCCAAATGAGGATAAAAAACATTTTTTTAACACCCATCTGCTGCTGGGGTCTCTGCAAGTCCTGCCACCACCCTGATCAGGTCACATCAGGCTGAAAAACAGCTCTTGGGGATCTGCAGATTTGTCCTGCATGGTCGCTTCTCTAATGGCACACCAGCCCACTGTGTGCTCAGAGGGAAGCCTTCATCTGCAGGCAAACCTCCTCTTGAACTACCTTCCCAGTCAGAGTCCAGGTGAATGAATACAGCTCATAAACAAGCCATCCCCACCCTCCAGGACAGGTTGAAACATGGGCTGGGACCACAGAGCAGCCAAGCCCCGGGACCAAGCCCACTGTTGGTTTTGAGATGATGTGCAGAGAACATTGTCTTGATCCTCAGGAAGCCTTGGAGCTGGAGAACAGCAGGAATATTAGACGACAGCTGGCAGAGTGGCTATTGCTCACGGCTATCACTGCCCTCACGTAGGGCACAGCGGTGTTTAAGGGAAGCCTCCAACTCAAGCTGTCTGAAACCTCAGCAAGGAGTTCCCCGAAGGTCAGGCTTAAGCACACACAGTCTGGTTACACGCTAAAAAAAATATTCAATATGCATCTCTGGAACTACAACAGGACTGAGAAGCAGCTTCCCAAGAAGGCCTTCACCTTTCCCAGATAGCAAACGCTCAACGTTCTCTCCCAAGACTGCTTTCATAATACAGTTTAATGCAGCTGCACAGGTTGCTTGGCAATAGAGGTCAAAAGTAATTAGCTGCAGGGAAACTATTGTTCTGAATGACTGCATTATCAAGACTCAGCCAAATCTATTGCTTCTTCATTATGCCACTCAGAGGATAAACAATGTAAGCTGCTTACAGTCACAGCTTAGCTCCCACAAGCCTAGGAGGAACATAGAAAGAACTTCATTCTGATCAAACAGATCTGGACACCGATGGAAACACCCAAGAGGTGCAGACTAGGATGTTTTCAAGTGTATTGCACAGCCTCTCTTCTCAGAGACCCAGAGATAGCATCCCAAACATTGCTCTGAGGAGAGATCATCCTACCTGTGAGCAGCATCAGGATCTGCTTTGCGATGGGACCGCTTTGGTTTCAGGATCTGGTCCCGGTTGCTTCCCGACAGACGGTCAGAGTTATAACCTGGTGGCAACACAGAGCTACTCAAGGATTTTGTTTCCAATCGAGGTGCATCTAGTCTTGTTCTGCAAATATTTAAAAAGAAGAGAATTTGCAAGGAGTTTCTACAGACCCACCAGCAGTGTGCTGCAGCAGACGTTTGTCCTCAAAGTGCTGAAGCAGAACCCTCAGTCCCAGCTGTACAGCTGAGGAAGATGGTCAGGGCTATCAGACTCAACTGGAAAAGATGCTGCAGATCTTTGGTACTTGCAGATTCAGCTTTAACCTTTGCTGCCTTGTTTAGAGGGAAGAGGAAGGCTTAGGGATACGTGCAGTCGTGAGGTGAAGGCAAATGGCGCTGGGCTGCCTGCAATCCCAGATCCAGGACACAGAGCCAAGGCGTCGGAGCCCCTGTGAAATCACAGTGACTCCTCAGCAACTCGCAGCTCCAGTTACGCCACCTGGGAGATGCCCTGCAAAATCCATCATCGCCTACAACAGTAATAACTGCCTCTATCTGGGAACTCCCTCCTGTCTCAGGATCTCGTGGGGTCAGGCATTTCTCAGCTTGACTAAGAGGTCTGAAGAATCAAAGTACAAGTCAGGAGAAGACCTAGCAAAGAGAGGCTGCACCACATCCTTTCCAGCAGCGCAGCACATGCTCAAGCTGCACCTGCGAGCCAGCACAGCTCACCTCAGGGCAGAACTGTCACTGGCACAGGGATGACTGCAGCCATGCACACGTGGAGGGAGGCAGCAAGCTGAACAGCATGTTATCATGGCACTACCACTGTCTGCAAGCACAGCAGTTAACACTCAGCTCACAAGCTTTGCTGAAGTTTATTTCAAAACACAGACAGAAGCTTATCACACTGAAAGGTGGTGCTGGAGCTCCACAGCTGCCAATTAAAAGAGGATCCAAGCCACTTCCCAGAAGGAAGGGTACCCTGATGTTATTGCTGCAGCTTGTTTCCCTCCTTGGCATCAGGGATGAATACTGAAGGGGTCTAGGTGGAAGAATAGGGTGCTCTCTAGTGCTGAACTTTAGCTCCTTAGGTTGGTTTCCACAGGAGAATCCCAACCTTAGCTTCCATTGGGAAGCACATCCAGGTCCAAGCTTTCTTTCTGCAATTGAGGAGACTCTTAGGTTAACCAGGATGATGCCAGACTCTGGTACAGCAGTTCAAATCTGCCCAGTATGCCAGAAACAAGAAACACTTCTGCAGGCAGCTGACAGGCTGGAGCCAGCACTAGCCCACACTGCCATCATCCTGAGTGGTTCTCGGCTCCAGGACTGCACCAAATCCAGCCAGAACACCAAAGGCATCACAGGGCCTGCCCTGGACACGTTAGGTGGTTTAAGTTCTTCTCAAATACAACAGCAATGACAGGCCTGCAATTAAAACAAACCAACCACCAATCACACTGCAAGGGCAAGGGAACACCAGCCATACTCTCTGCCCATGGAGCAACACAGACAGGAGCTGCAGGAGCAGAGATGAGGAGAGGCTGTAGCAAAATGGAGAGAAAATTACCTACCAGAGTTAAATAGAGTAACTCCCTGATGTAACTGCTTACAAATGACAGCAAAAGACCTCTAAAATGACTTTCCAGATCTACTTCAGTAGGTCTCATTTCCATCCTCTACCTTTTTCAGCATCTCATGAAATTCAGAGCATCCTTCCTGCCTCCCCAGTCTCTTGCTCAAAGCACTTCCAACCCTTCCTGGCTTCCCTGCAGCCCTGCACTCCAAGACTCAGAAAATGCTGTAAATCTCATCCCACTATGGCACTGAAGTGTTTCTGACCTACTTGGTAACCACACCACTCCCAAGCACGCTGCGAAACTCAGCTGCTTCTCCAGCTCTTGCAGCTTTCTTCTGCTACTGCCAGCAAAATCCACCTCTAGAACCATGCAGAGCTGAGGCAAGTGCAGGTCCAGACTCAAACCTCGTGGGGCCAGACAGCTCTGCCAGACTGTTCAGAGCCCAGTATCCCAGCTCCAAGCTGTGGCAGAGTTTATGCCTCCCTATGACCCAACTGCTCTTATCCCACCAGAAAGCTCAAGGTTGATTTACAGACTCACAGAACAACTATGGTTGAAAAAGATCTTCAAGAACAAATCCAATCATTATCTAACTCTTCTAGGGCCACCTTTGTACCATACTGTTACATACTGTATCAAGATGGCTTTTAAATACCTCCAGGGAGGGCGATTCAACCACTTCCCTGGGTAGCCTGTTTCAGTCTTTGAGAACCCTTTTGGTACAGAAGTCTTTCCTATTGTCTAACCTTAACCTCCCCTGGCATAAATTGAGGCCAGCTCCTCTTGTTGTGTCATTTGTGACTGGTGGGAAGAGAGCTGTGGACATGGCACTCTGGGACACAGTTTAATGGCCATGGTGGTGTTAGCTGGTGGTTGACAGCTGGTCTGGATCTTAGATGTCTTTTCCAAACAAACTAACTCTATGATTCAACAGTTCTGTAAAAGAACAACACCCACCTCTCTACAGCATCCTTTTGAGTAGGTGTAGAGAGCCAGAAGGTCTCCCCTCAGCCTCTTTTTCTTCAGACTAAACAACCTCAGCTCTCTCAGCTGCTCCTCATTCTCACCACCATGACGAGGGAGAAGAGTATGATGACGCTGCTGGTCGCTCCCGTGCCTCTCAGGCTACCACAGAGGAAGCAGCACTTCCCTGGTTGCATAACAGACCATTTCAGACTGCACACCAAGTCCCGTGATGCAGGAGCAGGGGGTGGCACTCGCTGCAGCAAGCCATGGCGCTGGGACGCGAGCGCGGACAAAGGTGACAGCAGCCCTGCTGCGTGTGTGTGCGTGCAGAAGGGCCCCAGCCACCCCCACGGGGGAGAAGCAGCACTTAATGAACTCTCTTTGGCAGCCATCAGAGCACACCCTTTGGCAAACAGGCCTTTGCCAAGCACCCACCAGGGCCGCTGAGCTCAAGGGAGGTTGCATACAGAGAATTACCAAGGGGGGGTCCACTTCGCTCAAGAGAAAGGAAAAACACAAATCCTGCTGTGGTTTCAGTCACTCTGCAGGTCCAGTCAGCTCATGGCTGCCTGGCTATGACTGGGCTGAGACTTGCTGCTCTGACACTAAGCAAACTGAGGCTACGAACAAAAGGACACAGCTACAGAAGAAATCACTATCTCCATTATCATAGAATCAACCAGATTGGAACAGACCTCCAAGATCATCCAGTCCAACCTAGCACCCAGTCCTGTCCAATCAACTAGACCATGGCATTAAGTGCCCCATCCAGGCTTTTCTTGAACACCCCCAGGGACAGTGACTCCACCACCTCCCTGGGCAGCCCATTCCAATGGCAAACCACTCACTCTCTCACCCAGCCTCTCTCCAATGCAGGCAATGACCAATGACCCAAGGAGACACTTTATCATTCTCTCTACAGCTACCTGAAAGGAGGCTGTAATGAGGTGGGTGTTGGTCTCTTGTCCCTAGTAACCAGTGATAAGACAAGAGGAAATGGCCTCAAGTTGCACCAGGGGAGCTTTAGGTAGGACATGAGAAGAAACTTCTTTGCTGAAAGGGTTCTCAAACACTGGAACAGGCTGCCCAGGGATGTGGTTGAACCCCCATTCCTGGAGGTGTTCAAAAGAGTCAGAGATGTGGTGCTGAGGGACACGGTTTAGCACCAGACTTGGTAGAACGGTTGCACTCAACGATCTTACAGGGCTTTTCCAAGTGAAATGACTCTGTGACTCTAACTCCAAGGCCACAGCTCTATGGCTATGCTAGACACAACTCTGTGAGGAGCTAACAGGCACTGTCTGTTCAGCAGTCATGCACAAGATCAACTAGGTCCATCTCAGCCACCTAGGTGCTCACCCAGTTGCATTTCGAGGCTAGGCTGAAATAGCTTACAGAGACTGGCAAAAGCCAGAGGCAGTTGAAGCAAGCATATTAAATACATGCACCAGTTTGGCCAGCTTTAGTTTATTTAGCCAGGCCTGTCTTTCCCAGAGAACTGCTCCACAGCCTAGGACAGGCAGCTTCTCCATCCCAAAGCCCAACTAAAGCAGATACAGCATTTGGAGATGCTTTCCACTGGTGCTTTTCATTTGCTCCAGTAAGCAACAAGGTGAATGTAACAACCTTTTAGTTCTTATAGCAGCCCTCTCATATTTACCTTCACGTGGTGATAACCAACAGTCAGGGTTTAAGCTGGAAGAGGGGAGATTTAGACTGGATGTTAGGAGGAAGTTCTTTACAGTGAGGGTGGTAAGGCACTGGAACAGGTTGCCCAGGGAGGTTGTGGATGCTTCCTCCCTGGAGGTGTTTAAGGTCAGGCTGGATGAGGCCTTGGGCGAGCTGCTCTAGTGGGAGGTGTCCCTGCCTGTGGCAGGGGGTTGGAGCTGGATGATCCTTGAGGTCCCTTCCAACCTAAACCATTCTATGATTCTATGATTTGGTTCTAATCTATCTTTCACCTCACTCTAGCACCTGCCACATCTCATCCTACCTTCCTGGGTCTCCGATTTTGCCTGGCTCAGGGTTGCTCTTTTTCCTGCCTTCATTTCACAAGTCTCTCTAACCAGAGCTCCAACTCTACTCTCCTGGCATTGTGCTGTACCTTCATGACTTTGCTAGACTTGTGTTGAAACCAACTAAGCCTTTTGAAAGCTTGGCAAGTCTGAACCTAGACCACTTGCCTGGGCCACCACTGAAGCCCTGACATCAATGCCCACGTTTTTGGCTGGGCTTATAGGACTCAAGTTTTGTGTCTTCACTCACAAAAAGATTTCTCGACAGTAGACTGACTGCTAACATCTCCTAAGGCACAAGCACCATGGGTCAGTGTGTGAAGGCACATTTTTTGGTCTCCTAGCAAAAGCAAGTGATGAGAGAGGACATTTTTGGGCACAGAAAGAGGTTATACTGAGGGAGTTTGGGGTGAGGGTGGTTTATTTTTTTTTTCTCCATTTTCTTAAGAGCTTGAAGGCTTAAGGGGTTGGAAAGGACCCAAGGAGATCATCAAGTCCAACCCCCTGCCAGAGCAGGACAATACTATCTAACACAGATCACAGAGGAACACATCCAGACAGGCCTTGATGGCTAACTTGTTATCCACCAGGACCCCCAGGTCCCTCTCCACAGGACTCCTTTCCAGCAGATCACCTCCCAGCCTGTACTGGTGGAGTTCATTATTCCTCCCAGATGACATCAAGACAACAGCATCTTCTGAAACATCTTACAGAGCTTGGCTCCCAACACAGTTCTCTACACTGATCACTAAATGTACTGCCCTCATTGCCCTTCAGGGTCAGCAGCTTCCTCCTTCTTCCAGGGAAACTAAAGCTAAGCTACTAAAAAAACAAAACACCAAAACTTTATCTGCCTTATAGGAATTTCTTCATCACAAGAATCAGCTTCAAAGGACTGTCCAGGTAGCTCACACAGGTGGTATCAGATGATCAGACACCTGAATACACAGCTCCAGACAAGAGAGTCTGAAATCCTATCTGTTTAGAGTTAGGGAGCCAGTGAAAGCCAGGTGTTTGGACATGAACAGCACTTGCAAACCCAGACATGACAACAAAGTTCTGCTGCACAGAGCCAAGAAGTGATTAACTCTGCAGGAACAAGTTCCATCTACTTCCACCAGCTAAGCGATGGATATCGTGAGACACAAATGAGCATCAGAGTGACATCTAATCAAGATCTGAGATCAAGCCAATAAATTAACAAGCAAGACAGTTTTAAAGTGTTTTCTTTAAAAGCAGCTTAAGAAATATCACAACACCACATCCAACTATCTCTCTGGAGGGCTTCAGCACTTACTTTCGAAGGATGATGACAGCTCTTCTCTCCTTGATGTCCTGTGGTCGGATGCAGTGTGTAATTTCATCAGCTGCATACCCACTGACAACAAAAACACAAAGCTACAGTCAGAAAGATGACAGGCAGAGGCAGAAAGCTGTTTCCAGACACCATGTCAGACAGTCATTTCTTAACTTCCACCAGGAATTCCTCCTCCAAACATCATTCCCCAGGCACACAGGAGCCAGACTTACAGGAAGAAACTTCAAGAAAGAATGAGGACAGTCAAGGCTTTCCCCCCTCTCTTACTTCTAGGCTACATGAGAGGCTAAACCACCAAGCTGCCACAACACTGTGAAATAAGAGGTGCAGAAAATCAGTTTATGGAGCGTCAATTGAACCAATTTGTTTATCAAGAGATTAGGAACAGGGTGGGGAAAAAGAAATCAGCACGTTGCTCCAAAGCAACAACTCGTGCATGCTCCTGAGAAAAAAACATCTCTGGAGGCTGAGATATGTAGCACACCCAGGCACAAACGTGTGCCAGGGCTGATGAGAACCTGGTTAGTTGAGAAGAGGGTGCAGTGGTGGCAAGAGTTGAGTGTCTCACCCCCCACCCTGGGCAGAGATGCTGCTGTCTCAGGACCATCTCAACTCCCCGCTGTGTGGCACATCCTCAGCCAAGGCACAAACATCATCCCCCCAGCACAGCCCAAGCAACACAATGCACTTTGGGTACCCTTCAAATCCAGACCTGCCCACCAAGCTGCACCTCTAAAACCACCCTGCCACAGGGCTTACAAGGTGAGACAACTCCTGGGCCAAGGAAAATTACACCAGGCTCAAGCAGCTACACCTGCAGTAGCTTGGCTTTGGCAGGAGTGTTTTGTTGTATGAGATGGCTTCACCTACTCCATGTTCTAGAAGGCTGGAGAAAAGTCATGGCCAACAAAGACCCCAGCTACTCACAACACACAAGACCCGGTTTTGGCAGCTGTTTGTCTCCCGGGGTACAGCACAGCACAGCACATGGCAGGTGTGAGGACAGCAGCCATCACATCTGCTGGGACACACAACCCACCCTGCCAGGAGCACAGCGCCTCACTTGCATGGGTGCTAAGAAGCTAGTCTGAGAGGTGGGCCTGCCCTCTACCTGCTGTTTGGAGAGTGGCTGCTCACCAAAGAGCCTGCTAGAGTCGACTGTGGACAAAAGAGAAGTTAAACACTATAGGAACCTCCTGAAATGGCTGACAAGGACAGGAACGCCTTTGAAAGGATTTGGGTGAAGGCTGCTCAAGCCACACAAAACCAGGCTGGTTTAACCCAAAGCACAAACAACCGAGCCTGCTCTCCTCACAGAGCTTTAGCACCAAGCTGCTGTCAGTCAGCCATCAGCCAGCCCTGCAGGAGCACGGCCTGGGTCACTGCTTGCAGGTTACTGAGGACACTGTGAGCAGCTCAGGCACACACAGGTCTGCTCTGGGGACAGGACTGTGTTTCCTTTATCTGCTTAGATAACCCACCCACTCGCCGAGAAACGCACATCTCTCCGAGATGGATCCACTACTTGGAGAAGAGAGTTCCCAGTCTATAACCTGTCCAGTTAAAAGAGAGATTAAGGTCCATCCCCTCCATGCTCTGAGGTGCTGCAGAACATGACAACATTATGTGAAGAGTTCATAACGATGCTCCCTCACGTTGCAGGAATCTCTGCGTCAAGCTCCAGTGACTGCATTAACATCACCCACGTTAACGTTCACCTCGGCGCATCCTCAGCGACACCCTGAACGGCAAGGAGAGGCCTGCTGCCAAACCTGTGCTCTCCATCAGGCTGGTCCCTTGTCCTCACCCCCCAAGCTGGAACCCCCCTTCCAGCTCACTTTCAGAGTAGCATCACAGAATCGTTGAGGCTGGAAAACGCCTCTGAGATCAAGTCCATCCTGTAACTCAACACCATGACCAAGCACAGCTTGTGGTCCCAGATGCCACAGTCTTCATACCACATCCGAGGTCCTAATGGGGACCCATCAGTCTGTCCCAGTGTCACACTAGTGTGGGAAGCCTCAGTAGACAATGATGGTGTCTTTGCATCACCCCCCAGTAAAAGGCTTCTCACAGGCACCAGGCAGAGAAACAGAAGCAAAAGATTATTTGTTTTGTACTCTGCTTTGTGCCAGCATGAACTCACCCACTGCCCGGCCTTGCCACATCCTGATGATGGGTGAAAGGGCAGACACTGAACCAAACTGATACTGAGGATCTGCCCAGAGAACTTGATCTTATCGTGAGATAAAAGACACCCCCACCAAATCACTGCCCAGGGGAACACCTGAGCATGACACCTCCAGACTAGAGCATTTTCCAGAACTCATGCAGATGCTCTCCACATGCTCCCCCAACTAATACCCCAGCTCCTACATAGCCTCTCATATCTTACACCCCCAACTCCTCCCTGAGAATATTTTTCAGTCTGGAAGAGCTGCTGCTCAGCCACAACTGATCCATGTGGAGATGAAAGCAGATTTTTTTTGTACAAGCATCACGAGAAAGGAGGTCCTGAAGCTCCGTGGAGTTTCCAACAGGAAATATTTCAAGGGGCTGATGACGGCCAGGCCAGCGCAGAAGCAGAGAGACCTCACAATGCCCCATCATGGGGTTTGGGCAGCTTGCTCATGCTCCAGGAAAGCTGCTGCCTCAAACCACGGATGTGACACCAACCAGTTCAGGCAGAGCTTGAAGAAATCTATTTGCCTCATCACCACTGGCACTCACAGAACTTCCTTTGTGCCAACATCCTGCTCTGAGGGACCAGACTTTTCTGGAAAAACACCTAACCCAGGCAGTTGTGGAGAGATTCCTCCAGCTGGAAAGAAAGCAGGTTCACCCACCAGAGACTGCTACCACCAGGCAAGCCTCGAGACAAGCATCATGATGTTTCCCACTGCTATTACAAACAGCAGGGAGAGGAGCCGGAGCGCTCGCCAGCTGCAGAAGGGAAGCCCGTGTGGTGTTCGAGCTCTCAGAACCTGGCAAGTCTTATTTTTGGTCATTTACTCCTCTGGCTGACTGCAAGTACACTATTTCCAACCAAGGTGCTGAGATGCAACACCTGGCAGTTAAACAAAAGCTGACTAATGGCTCAAGACTTGCTCCCTACAACAGTGGGTTTGGGGTAGGTGTCTGGCTGGAACCACCAGCCCCAGCTGGCTCTGCACCCCTCCAGCTGGCTCCCTTTTTTTATTCCCTGCCTAACCATTTGGCAAAGCACATGTTCCCCAGATGAACAGGCACATTCCTCCATCTCCTCCCCACTGCTGCTGTTGATTGATGCTTATCATATTCCTGTTAAAGAAAATCCACAAACATGGTCTAGTCAGCAGCCCCCATCAGACGCCTAATGGTGCACAGAACTAAAATCCAGCTCAGCTCTGAAAAGAGCAGCACCTACAAGGGCAAATCTTGCCCTCAGATGCAAAAGGAGAGAAAAAAAGTGCTTTGCTGGAAAAGTAAAGTGCTCCTTAGCAGGTCATGGGGAAGCTCAGCCTTTGTCCTGCTGACAGAGGTGCCCAATCCAGCCAGGAGAATGTCAGTTCCACTTTTCAACGCTAACCTGTCCTTTGAAGTCTGATATTTTCCAGGGAATTTGAGGCAGGTTCAGTGTTTGCAAACTCCGCAGACTGCTTCCCCATATCACGGAATCACAGAACGACAGGAGATCACCAAGTCTAATCCCCCTGCCAAGGTAGGTTTACCTAGAGGCGGTCACACAGGAATACGTCCAGGAAGGTTTTGAATGTCTCCAGAGATTAAAATTCTGCCACCTCCCTGAGCTTGTTCCAGGGCTCCATCACCCTTAAAGAACTTCCTCCTCATATTTAGAAGAAGCTTCTTACGTTCAAGTTTGTGCCTGTCACCCCTTGTCCTGTCACTGGGCACCACTGACATCAGACTGATCCCATCCTCCTAACACTCATCCTTTAAGCACTGAAGTAATCCCCCCTTAGTCTTCCCTTTACCAGACTAAAAAGACCCAACTCTCTCGGTCCTTCCCCATAAGAGATATTTTTCACTCCTCTCAGCATCTTTGTAGCCCTACAAAGCAAAATAAACAGGCAAATAAAGTCAATGGGGGAACACAGGCAAAGCCTCTCTTCAATCTCCCTTCTGGGTAGGTACAAACCAGAAGAACAATTTGGAATAGGCTGCTGAAAGCAGGAACAGGACAGGCATGATCTGAGGAGGGTCTGAGAATGATGTGGGGGAGAAAAGGGAGACTCACCTCTTCTTTAGCTCCTCAAGACTTCCACACGGTAACCCAAGGCGTGTAGCCATCCTGGCTGCCCAGGAAAGGCAGGGTGCCAGCAGCAAACACTGACCCAGCACTATTTGAATCACAGACATTACAAGAATGCCATTTCTAGCTGCGCCGTTTCCCTATCTCCAGGGCAACTGCCTGCAGCAACTGTTTACTGAGAGGAGAAAAAGCCAAGTTTGAAGACTTGACTTTAAAGAGGACCAAGGACTGCATTTCGAGATACCCTCCTGAGAGCCGGCACCTCTCCCTGCTCCACCTGAATTGTTGGGGTTAGAGGAGAGATGTGGAGTCCAGGATCCAGCCAAGATCAAATCATCACAGAACAATCACTTTGGCTGAATCTCTCTTAAGCGGGTGCTAAGTATCTGGTAATTGCTGTACCCAAATTGAACGAATCCTCCTTTTCTGAGACTCCATTATTTGTTGGAAAGAGAGTACCTAACGTCAGATGAAGCTAGGGAATGCCTGCAGAGGGTCAGAAAACAACCTTCTCATTTGAGTGGAAAATGGTATCCTCGTTCGATTTGTACAATTGCTTCAGCTACGTTAACAAACTGATTACAGCACCCAGATGACGCTGGCCAACAACCCAAACACCCAGGCCTGGGAACCCTCCGGTTCCAATTCCTGGAGCCCTAAGCCAGCTGCCTCTTCCCAGCAGTTTTACGGGACAAGAAGACATCATTCTCTGGTCCCGGAACACCGAAAAGCAACTCTGCCTCCTCCCACCACCCTCCACTGCGAAGCCTTAAGCCTTCAAACATAAGGCACCAAGTCTTCTTGGTGGCTTTGAATACAAGACTTCAAACTGACCCTGTTGGGATGCTTTTAAGCAAGAAAATACTCTCTGTCCTCAAAAAAAAAGGCCCACCTCTAGCTGTGAAAGGAAGGGCAACTATTTACTCCAGCCCCTCTGGGGAAAGGCAGCACAGGGATTCACGCTGGCCTCGGGCTGCGCCAGAGAAGGTTCGGGTTGGATATTAGGAAAAAGTCCTTTACAGAAAGGACTCTCAGGCACTGACACAGGCTGCCCAGGGACATGGGGGAGTCGCTACTCCTACAGGGATTTAAAAGATGTGATGCTGATGGATGTGGTTCAGTGGTAGTAGCTTAGTAGTAGTGATGGGATTGTGAACTTCAGAAGAGCAGTTGGACACGATGATTTCAAAGGTCTCTTCCAACCTGGACAGTCCTATGATTCTATGGCCGCTAGCAGGAAAATCAGGGTGTAAAGATTCCTTTCTGATGTCTTAAGTTGGGAGCAGAGGAGTTGCCTCATACACGGCACTCTCCATCTCCAGGGACAGAGCTTGCTCTGCAGTAAAAGGACAGGTCCCCCAGGTCCTATTTCACGAAATCACCCAGACCTCTGCCCTCTTCAATCCACCAGAGGATGAGAAACTGTCCTCAGCGCCGTTCCCACTTCCCTCCACAGCCTCCCTCATCTCTAATCCGGAGAAGTTACCTAACGCTGGGGGTACGGCCAGGATTAGTTAATGTTTGTGCAGCTTTCCCAGATAAAAGCTCCCTGAGATGTGACCATTTATTATTGATGCCCCAGTCACCGGTGCGAGGCCGCCTGCTCGTGGGGGGGAAAAAATTCCTTCCTGAACCCTGCGGCGATCACTTTACAAGCCAAAGCAAGGGATTGTGTTACACAGCCTCGGGAGCCCTGAAAACCAACCTGGACCTTCACCAAACCAAAAAACCAACCCCAAAACCAGGGTAGAGTTGGTAGCCTGGAGCGCTGCTGGCAGAGCCCAAGTGGTTCCTGCTCCAGGCAGGGAGCACTCTGACCTTCATGGACAGCAGGGACTGGTGCTCGCCGCGTCATGCAACCCCAGCGCCAGGCTTCGAGCCGCCCTCCTTAAAGCCTGACCGCTGGTGGGTCCTGCCTAGCACTGGCCTGTCCCCTCACCTGCTCTGCCTGCCCAGCACGTACCGGGAGGCAGAGGGAACTAGGAAGCAGGCATTTTCCAGTGCCAATCCCAGCTTTACTGCCGGCCGGCTGCATGACCTTGGGCAGGTCATTTCACCTCCACTGCTCTTCCCTCGCTTGCGAGAACGCACATCAAGTCCCTGTGCCTGTGACATGCCATGCTTCCAAGCGACGGTCCCATGGAGCTCTGTGCTCCGACTTCAGCATTCCCTGCTTACAAACTGGTAAGACGAGGCCATTCACACCTTCTCCCCACACTTAAGGTCAGGTGGGGAGGCACTGGCTCAGCTAAAAATAGACCCAGGATCCCAGTCCCAACCAGCTGCTGTGCTCTGCCCGCTCTCAAGCAGAGGCTCCATTTTGTGCCTCGATGTGTTATTTTAACCATTTAGAGCAAAGCTCAGCTCCGCAGGCAGCCCAGCTGCCGCCGGGACTCACCTCAAACCCCGTGGGAGACCACTCCCCCCAAAAAAATCAATCACTCACCCAAAATCCTCATCCACCACAGCAGCAGGACCACCCCCCAAGATCATTTCTTCACCCCCTTCCACCAGAGCAAGGCCCTACACGCCTACAGGCGGGTAAGATCAAGCCCGAGCCTCCGCCGTCGGGGTGTGCATCCGCCTGCCTTGTGATTCACGTTACACAACCGAGCGCCGGCACGTTAGCGGGAGGCCTCGGCAGCAGGGGCACGTTACCTGAGCACTGTGACGCTTCCCCTCTTGACGGGCAGGAAGAGCACGGGCTCGGAAACTCGGATGGGCTTGAACTGGAATTTACACCCGAAGCAGAGCGCCGAGTCGCTGAAGAAGGAGACGGAGACGATGGGCCTCTCAAAGATATGGATGGGGTCCACGTGGGAGACAATGCAGCCCCCCGGCTGGTAGTCGTTGATGACGGCACTGTTCACAAAGCCCTCGGGAATCACCCGGTGCTCCACCAGCTTCCGGATCACCAAGTCGTGCACCCACTCGGGGATGGCATCGACTTCTCCCCGCGGGTAGAGGCGCTCCTGGCCGGGGCCTCGTCTCTGCAGTTGAGACCCATAGGTGTAACCCTCCCCGAAAAAATACTTGTTCCGCAGCGGGGCCCGATCCACTGTGTGCTCCCTGTAGAGCCCCTTTTCCGCCCGGGACACCACGTCCTCGATGCGAGCTTCGATCTTGGCGCACTCCTCGGCGCTGAAGAGCCGAAGCTGGCGGATGCCACTTTTGACTTTCCGAGCTTCTTCTTCTTCCTTCTGCTCCTCGTAGTCGCTGGGCTCAGAACCGGAATCTTGGTGCCGCCGTTTGCGATCATAGGGAGGTTCAGGGGGTTCGCGGGGGAGGCTGCCACCGCTGCTTTTGTGGCCGTCCCGGTAGGGCATCATGTGCTTGAGCTTCTCCCGCAGGTCCGTGTAGCCGGTGCCGGCCATAGTGCGTCCGCAGCCCCCACCTCTATCGATCCCGGCTCTGCAGGCGGCGGCTGGCGGCGGCGGCGGCGGGGGACGCGCAACTGCTATTCATGGCACCCGCCGCCCTGCTGGAAGAGCCCCGGAGAAACAGGGAGGTCAGGACAGGACACCACCACCCCCTCCTCCGCCACCTTGACCGCCTGTGCCCCCCCTTCCCGCCGCCCCCTGCTCCGGGAAGGTGGGATTCCCTTCCAGGTAGGCAACACGGCTCCAGCCCACCTCCTTCCTCCCGCCCCTCCCGAGATGAAACGGAGGCAGCCCTGTGGACGCCACACTCACGGCTTCGCCCGCGGACAATGCTGCCGGTGCCAGCGGCGGCGCTCACGCGGCGGCCAGGCCTGGCACATGCCCAACGGCGGACCCGGTACTGCACGGCGCCCTGCCCGCTCCCGTCGCCGCAGTACTGCCCATAGCGGGAGCCGGGAACACGGAAATAGGTGGAAAGGGCCCAACCCGTCCCGGTCCGGGGGGGGAGGGGAAACGGCGACAGCGACCGGTAGTGTCGCGCGGCCCTTCCCGCGGCGCTACGTCACCAGGAGCCAGCCCGACATCCCGGATAGCCGCGGNCGACCGCCGCTACCGCCCCCGGCCCCGCCCCTTCACACGCACGTACGTATGGCTGCTCCGCCCCGGCCCGGCCGCCGCCGCCACTTCCGCCCGCCGCCTCGCGCCGCAACGGCTACCGGCAGCGCCGCCATGCCCCGCCTGCCGGCTCGGCACTGATTGGTCAAAGGGGCGGGCGCGAGCGGCCCGAGCCGGCGGCTCATTGGGCGGGCGGCGCGGGGCCCTCACGGGTGTAAAGCTGGGGTGGCCGTTGAGCTGCCTGCGGGCACGAAGCAGGGCGCGACTGCCTCCTGGCGGGCGGGCGGAGCGAGACAGCTGGATGGGGAGTGGGGCACCCGAGGGAGCTGCCATCCAGTAACGCGGCACCGGGCAATCCGCCTCGGGTCTGCCGGCGCCAGACCGAGGGACGTGGCTGGGAGAGGCTAATACGTGGGGGAAAGGGATGCGCGGGAACATTAGTAAACGGAGACACGAGAGAAACTGGGGTAAACTGGGGCAAGGGATGGGGGAACTGGGGAACAGAGATGAGGAAACTGAGAACTGGGGATGCCGGAAACTGAGGCACGAGGATGTGGGATCTGGGGCACGAGGAGGGTGAAAACTGGGACACGGGTGGGAGAAACTGAGGCACGAAGATGGAAGAACTGGGGCAGCCCCCCTTCGCAGCACTGAGCGCAGCACAAAACTACGGTTGCCAAGTCAGTCCAGGCTCTTAGCTGTGTATAAAACCCAAAGTACAACAGCGAGGGGATAAGGGGGGTAGCGACCACCAGCCAGGCAGGGGACATCCTGGGATCCTCTGTCCTCTATGGCAGGGGTCCATGGTGGGGTCCTGGTGGGTTCAGAGCAGAGTAATCTCACTGGGTGGCAGCGTAAGCCTCTTCTCTCGAGCACCCAGCAGCATCTCCATGTGCGCAGCCACCACGCGGCACAGCTCCAAACCCTGCCGAGGGAGACATCCTGTGTCACCAACAAGGAAACCCCAACAGGACACCCCCAGAATCCTCCCGTAGTGTCCCTTACCTGCTCCAGCTGGAGCTGAGTGATGCTCTGGGCCAGGAGGTCTCCCAGCGTGATCTCCACGTAGGGGTAGCTGGATCCAGCTGTGGGTCGCTGTGTCCGCGTTGACTGGATCTCCTTCAGTGAAAACTTGGCGATGGGCTCCTGGAGGGGAATGGATGGGGAAGATGGTCCATATGCCCCGGGAACACCACTAAGGGGATGGAGGACCAGAGCAGGTGCTGCTGAGAGCAGTATGGAGGCCAGCAATGCAGCCCCACTGCACGAGGTGGCATGCCAGGGCCAAACCTGGGGATCCCATCCCCTGCAGAGAGAGACATCAGCCCTCATCTGCCATCACATCTCATGGGGCCACCTGGCTCTGTCCCTGAAGAAGCAGCAGAGGAGATGTGGTACCCATAGGACCATGTGCCCCCCACCTACATGGGTCTCCTTGCTGAGGAAGTTGAGGCCATTCTGGTTGACAGCCAGGATGCAGGGTGAAACAATGGTGGTGTTGCTGCAGCTCTGTATGTAGAAGAAGGATGAGCCAAACATGGGGTAGGCGCTCAGCAGCCCTGCAGGGTGGAGGACAAGCTCTCAGTGCAGATATCCATGAATACTGAAATTATTCCAAAATCCCAGGGGACAAGTGGTAGGACAAGAGCAAATGGCCTCAGGTTGCACCAGGGGAGATTTAGGTTGGACACGAGGAACAATTTCTCCTTCAGGGAGGCTGTCAAGCCCTGGTTCAGGCTGCCCAGAGCAGTGCAGGCATCTCCATCCCTGGAGGGATTAAAAAGCCACATAGATGTGGTGCTGAGGGTCATGGCTTAATAGTAACCTGGCAGTGATGGGTTAATGCTTGGACTTGATGATCTGAAGGGTCTCTTCCAAACAAAACAATTCTGTGATTCTAGATTCAGCATCTCACTGGCCCTGCAGCACCGCAGGCTTTGAGCCAGGCCAGGTTGTCCCCACAGAGATGCCACTCAGCAGCATCACATCCCAGCCAGCATCTCATCTTTGTTGACATCACATCCCTGTCAGCATCGCCTTCTGGGCAGCATCATATCCTCAGCGGCTTTGCCTCCTCATTAGCATTGTGTCCTCATTAGGAGGACACAATCAGCATCACATCCTCAGCACTATCACCCCTCGAGCAGCATCACATCCTCATTAGCATTGTGTCCTCTTGGATATTGCATCCCCAGCAGCATCACCTGCCTATTACCACAACCTCCCCATCCCGTGCCCACTCACCCAGGAACTGTGCCCTGGCCTGGTGGGCACTGAGCGCCTGGGCTTGCTGCATGTGCTGGGTCACCATGTGGACCCAGGACTGGGCCTTCAGCAGGCAGAAGAGCTGTGGGGGTATGTAGTCCTGCATCTCCCGCCTGCAAGGAGCCCAAGGTCAGAGCCAACATTGGCTGGTGGATCCCACACCCCATGGGGTGTCCCCCACTGCTGGCCGTACGTGGTGGGGATGTGGTGGCGGTCCTTGGCTCGGTGCTGGAGGGCAGCCAGCTTGGCCACATGTGGGAAGTGCTGCTCTGCTGGCCTCGCCGGTGGCAGGACTGTGAACAGTCCCTTGAGGTAGTCAGGGAGAACCTGGGAGGGGACAGAACACAGGGGTGCAGCTTGGGGATGGGGCACGCTTCAAGGGAGTGACATGAGGGTGGTCCTGGGGCAGCCCAGCAGGGTGGCCCGACCTGGTTGTAGTGGACAGTGACGTAGAGCTCGTTGTCAAACTTGAGGGGCTGGCTCCAGACCACACGCCGGCACCAGAAGGTGTAGTTGGGGTCCCTGCGCTCTGTCTCAGCAGCCACGTCCAGGACGTATTCCCGGCGGGTCAGCGGCCGCACGCTCTGCCCTGTGCCACCCAGGGACCCTGAGTGTGACCACCACATGTGTCACCTGCCCATGGCGCAGCCATCCTGACCGCACCAACCCCTCACCTCTATCGGTCACCACGAAGAGGATGTACTCATCCAGAGCCTCGGGCTGCTGCAGCCCCATCTCGCAGCACAGTTCCTCGATCACATCCAGAGCCACCTGGGCACGGGGACAAGCAGCTGGGCCAATGCCACATCCCCATGCTGCACTCAGGGCCACCAGTGGGTCCTGCATTTGGGCTCATGCCATGTAACCACTCAGAAAAGGTATCTCCCTTTCCCAGAGAACAAAGTCTCCAGCCCAGGGACAGCCAAGGCATCTGCACCCTCAGGGTGCCCACAACCAGGGAGTCACCATGAGCCAGGGGTACACCAAGTCTCTTGACCCCTCCAACTCACCGAGCATGTCTTGATCTTGAGGTGCTTCTCGATGCCTCCAGGCAGGAGGAAGAGCTGGCGCTTGGCGCTGCGTCCAGCCTGTGTGGCAGGGACACGTTGGGGTGCAGTGTGGGGTTCCTTCTCTCAGCAAGACCCCAGAGGACACCCCAGATCCCCAAGCTATTCCTTGGGGATCATCTTGTATCTTGCCCATCCTGCCTGAGTGACCCATAATCCCCCCACCCCATGTGCACAGAGCTGCATCTCCACTGGAGACCCCTGAAAGGGACCCTCAAAGCTATGATCCCGAGGGAACAGATCCCCAAAAAGACCACACTCCCCACACCAGCGAGGAGCCATCGGCTCAGCCCCTCAGCAGTGTTTGAAGTGGATTCCGAGCCCACGGGGAATGGATCCAGAACCTCCAGGGGGATTCTCAAACTGGCATAGACCTTCCTGGTGCCCCACAGGCACCCACAAGCACTCAGCCTCACCACCATGGCCCTCAGCTCCATGCTGCTGGGGAAGAGGCTGCGGCCGCCAAACATGAAGGTTTTCCGTAGGTTTTGCTCACAGGCTTTGGCAATGCCTGGTGGGGACAGAGACCAGGGTGAAGGATGGGGCTGAGCCATGATGTTGGCTCTACTAAAGCATGTCTGAAGGCTAGTGTGACAATGGTGAGTGCCCTTCCCCACCCTGCACCCAGCACCCACCCTGGAAAGGCAGCTCCGTGTGGCTGCTGGCATTCTGCAGGAAGGTCAAGAGGAAGGGTCGGAGCACCTCGGAGCACTTGTAGTAGGCAGCGAGGATGTACAGGAGCCTCCAGCCCTTCTGGCAGCTGTCCCTGCCAGGAAGACTCAGGGCTAAGGACCCATGACCACAGGGAACAATGCAGCCTCCTTCCAGGGTGGGGTCCCTAGGTCTCTCTCCACCTTTGAGCAGCTCAGCTCAGCCAGGGACACAACTGTCCCCCATGCCAGCCTCTGCTATCCCGGCTGGAGTGGACCCTATGGGGTGCAGGGACTCACGGCTTGGAGCTGGTGTTGTTGGTGATCTGCTTGACGACCTGGCAGTACACCTCGTCCCGCAGGACCTCGTGCTCTGCACACAGCTGGGGGACAGGCACAGCTGCCGCCTGGCTGCTACCCTCCTGCCTAGGCCACCCCCAGGACTCACCGCCCCAGTGGGGGATTTACCTTGAGGATGGTGCATACAGTGTCCAGCTCCGTGTGCCCCCGCGGAGGATAGTCACCCATGAACTTCATCACAGCTGGGGACAGCATAGCCACACTGTGAGCCAGCTCACCCTGTCCTTTCTCCAAGGACTTCGGGCAACATCTGGCCACAGGGGGCAGTGGGATCGGAGAAACTGAAGACCACCTGGACCACCTCAATTGCCTATCCTGGTCCTGCCCCTACCTTCTCCAAGAGTAGGAGTAGGGATTGCTGTAGGGCAGGGGGACAAGGTACTTGTGCTCCTCCACCTACCTTGGAATGCTTCAGTGGCCAGTTTGCTGATTGCACCATCCACAAATTCAATGAGTGACTCCTGGATAGGGATCTGAAGGGGAAGAGGGTCAGCTTCCAGGAACAGCCAGATGGATGGGATGGAAGTTGAGGGGGAGCTCCTGAGCATGCCAGGACCTTGGGGGGGACATATAGGTGGTGGCAGGGCAGGGGGACCTCAAAGAATTCTTGTTCTCCATACCTTGGTGAATGTCAGCATCTGCAGCACATTGTCCTTGGACCCACAGGAGTCCCTACAAGAGAGACAAAGGGACAAGTGGGCAGGGGTATCCCTGCCATGGGGTGGCCCTATCGCACTGCTGGACACTCACATGGTCCCATGCCGTGCCACACGGAAATACCGCTGGGCAAAGGCCAGCATGGGGCAGGACCCTGCTCCAGCTGCCAGCTGCTCACCACCATCTCCCTCTGGACCCTCCATGAAGGTGGTGCTGGAAGGAGACACCTGCAGAGCAGGACAATGGGCACCGGGCACAGCTGGCACCATGCTGGCAACAGCCCCAGAACCAGCACCCACCTCAGTTTTCCGGTCCAGCTCCTGGGCCACGGTGGCAGAGGCCACGGCCACAGCCACGGCTGCTGAAGCTGCCACCTTGCCCTGCTTGTCCCTGGGCTCCTCTTTCCTCTCCGCAGGCAAATGGACGAAGTCAGGAGCAGCCACGGGCTGGACAAACTCAGTGGGGAAGAGCCCTGACCTGCCATGGATGGCCCCGAACTTCCACCCTGCACCAGGCAGATGGTGAGGATGGTCCCAGGCTGACAGCCCTAGGGGTCTCCCCAAAAAAGCATCTGTCCTGCCCCAGCATCCCAAGCAGTCTTGGGAGAAGGGACCTGGCTGTGGATTTGGAGTGGAGATAGCTGCAGTTTGGCATTGCTTGAGGCAAGGGCACAGACCAAAGGACACAAAGCCCCTTGTCTGCAGCCATGTGGGGCAGCACCCAGTGCCACCCAGAGTAGGAATTTCAGGGCAGCATCCCCCTGCATTGGATCTGTGCCAAAAGGAGCCCAAACCATCCTGCTGAGTGGTGGCAGAGGCAAGATCCTACCCATTATGCCAGCAGGAGGGGACACAGCTCAGGATGGTGTACACCCACTGGGGACACACAAGAGGCACAGCATGGCACTCACCAAAATCCTGGGTGCCCGTCTTCAGCTCCTCCAGGTACATCACCTTCTTGCGGACCACGCAGCCATAGTAGTGGTCTGTGAGGACACCACGGGGACATGAGGTATCACAGGATGTAAGGCCCAGGCGTGGCAACCTCTAAGGCAAGTGAAGCCACCAGTCCTGCCATCTCTGTGCCCCCCAGTTGGAGGCTTTCTGGCATGGGGGGCAGTGGGAGGCTGTTCACCTCTCTCGGGATGTTCCAATGGCTTCAGGTGAATGATGTCCCCTTTGTGGAAGCTGAGCTGTCTCCTGTCCTCTGGACTGTAGTTCCTCACAGCCACCACGTACTGGGAGTCCTGGAGACAAAGGGGACTGGCACAGTTCGTGCACCCACGCACTTCCACGCACCCCCACATCCCTAGCAGCACAGGGACTTCAAGCACCCACAGCCACAAGACCACTCCTGGTTGTTCGTCTTCAACTCCTCCTCACCCCAGGCACGGTCCCATTTACAGGATGCCCTCTGCTGTCTACCCCCAGTCCCGCCAAATGTGGGCACACAGGCAGAGTCCAACCTCCAGGACATGCCCCAAGCTGTGCCCCCCACCTTCCTGAGCTCTGTGATGAAGTGGTCGACCATGGCCTTGACCTGGGGGGCTTTGGGGGAGAAAAGGATGAGCTTCTCGCTGCGTAGGTTGAACTCCAGCATGTTCCTGGACGGGGTGGTCACGAACAGCAGGTCGGCATAGCTGGGGTAGGGTGAGGGGATGCTGAAACATGCAACACTCACAGCACCCATCCCACCAGGTCCACTCAGGCCTCTCTCCCCTACCTATATGCCTGCAGCACCCGCAGCTGTTCCCCAGGAACGTTGGTGCCCTTCACCAGTCGCAGCAGCTTGATGCCGGTGTGAGACACAGCCAGAATCTGCACACCTGTACCCACACTGCCCTGTGGGCCAGGATACTGCCTCAGCTTGGGGGACACAAGGCAGTGGTGCCCTTCACACTGACCTGGCTCCATGGCCAGACCCTCACCGTGGCGGGAAAGAGACGAGAGAAATAAACCTCGCAGCCATCCCGGGCAGCAGCGATGATCTCCCTCTTGACACTCTCAGTGGCCACAGGGCTGAAGGAGTCCAGTTTGTTTTCCGCTATGGGGAGAAATATTCCCTGGTGAGTGTCCTCCGTCCCCAAGGAGAATCCAGACACAGGGCTCACAGCAAGAGCAGGGATGGAATCATTGAATAGTTTTGGCTGGAGAGACCTTTCAGATCATCAGTCCAAACGTTAACCCAGCACTTCCAGCTCACCACCAAACCACATCCCTCAGCACCACATCTCCGTGGCTTTGAAACCCCTCCAGGGATAAGGACTCCACCACTGCCCGGGACAGCCTGAGCCAGGCCTTGACAACCCTTGTGGGAAGAAATTGTTCCTCATGTCCAACCTAAACCTCTCCTGGTGCAACTTGAGGCCATTTCCTCTTGTTCTGTCTCTTGCTTCCTGGGAGAACAGACTGAACCCCACCCGGTTCCAACCTCCTTTCACAGAGTGGTAGAGAGCCAGGTGTCCCCTGAGCCTCCTTTTCTCCAGACTAATCAATCCTAGTTCCCTCAGCCACTCCTTACCAGACCTGTTCTCCAGACCCTTCACCAGCTTTGTTGCCCTTCTCTGAATGCACTCTGGCACCTCAATGCCTGGAGTAAGGGGCCCAAAACTGATTCCAGCATTCAAAGTGCAGCCCCACCAGTGCCACATACAGAGAGATGATGATCATCATCACCTCACGATGATCATCATCACCTCACAATGATCATCATGGCAGAACCACGATGGAAAGACAGATGTCCCCTCCCCACTCTGGGCTGAGACCTGACACAACTCATGAGTTTGTGGAGCACTAAATCAGAAGCAGGCTTCTTATATTTGGAGGCATAACTACTTCAGCTTTACACAGAGCTGGTTGTAGCTTGGAGACACCCAGGAGATGAGGATAGGCACTGGAGGGGCTAGGGGTGTGAGACCCTCAGGTCTGGCCCCCTCCAAAGTGTGAGCTGCAGCCTAGGAGCAGCAGGACCCGGAGATGCACTTTACCAAAGAGGGATTTCAAGCGGAGCCTCTCCTCCTGGCTGATCCGGATGCAGGTGTCAGAGAGTGTGTCACTGAAGATCTGGAGAAGGGGTAAGGAGCAGCGGGGCAGCCAAGGTGAGGAGCATACCCCAGCTCCTGGAGCACTCTGTGGTGCCTTACCTGTCGGAAGATGAGGTCAAGCAGCAGCGGGTTGTTGATGCTGTCCTTGGGATAGAAAACCTGCCAGGAGGGACACCAGCATGGCACCACCAGCATCACCCACGCCACAGGGCCCTGGCTCATCTAAGAGCTCTGTGACAGCTGCCTGTCCCCATGTCCCCCGCCCTGCACCTCTTTGCGGATGTAGATTTTCCAGGGCACGTTGTGGTAGGTGTAGAAGTCCTCACTGCAGCTGCGGTGCAGCTGGGTCTGGACCTGCTGTCCCTCAGACGGGAGTTCCCGCGAGACAGAGACTGCAAAGGCACAGAAAGTCCTGCGTGTCCCTGGGGAGGGGACCACCAACAGCCCCGCTCCATACTGGGAAACTGAGGCACAAAGGCCTGGCTGTGGGGCAGGGAGAGTTTAGCAGGGCACAGTGGCTATCCCATGAGGATACTCTGAAGCTGAATATGCACCTGGCCACGTTAAGCATCACACAGTGTCACCAAGAAGCACAAGGTGCCCCCACCCCCCCGTCACCCCAGTGTCACAGTTCTGCCATGTGATACCTGGGGGTCTCACAGCCGCCAGACGCCCCATCGGTGCCCGCAGCTGGTACCTGCTGCTGGTGACTGGCTTCACCGTGGCCACCAGTTCCTTGGGCCCCTGCAAAACAGAGAGCATGCTGTGGCCAGGGCTGGTGGCTCCCCCAAGCCTGGCATGGAGGGTATGGAGTAGCTTGCATTCATACCCCAGCTGCTGGCACCTGGGCTGCTGAGAGCTGCTCCTTCAGGATCTGCATGGCTTCCTCATGGGGGTCGAGCTTCTTCCCAAAGAGCTTGCTGCAGAGACAGCACCACACATCACCTGCAATACCCTGGCATGGCATCACTTCCATCTTGACATTGCCTGTACCTCCAGCACCACCTGCACCCCAGCATAATCTGCTCTCTGGTATTACCATTGCCTGTATCCCAGAATCCCAGAATCCCACAGAATGCCACATTGGAAAGGATCCCAAGGATCATCTGGATCAACTTTTCCCCTGACATCACCTGCCCCACAGCATCACTTGTTCCCTGGTATTACCTGCACCCTGTCATCTGCATCCTGACATCAGCTGCACCCTAGCATCATCTATGCCCCAGTGTCACCTGCACCCTGGCATTACCTGTATCCCCACATCACCTGCACCCTGGCAGCACCTGCACTTTGGCATCAGGGCTGCACCTATAGACAGAAGAAGCTTGTGACTCTGCTGGACGGCTGGGGTGGGTACCTGGGGGGCTGGGAGCCACGTGGGGCAGGCTGGCACTGCCGGATGATGTTGCGGATGTCGTGTGTGGGCCGCGGGAAGTGCTCCGAGTTGAGCCGAGAATGCCGCACCAGCTCACTTGGCCACCGCTGGCCCACGGCTGCTGTGAGGCCACGCATGTGGTTATGGGGGTCTGGGCACTGTCTTCACCTTGGGCACAGTTTGGTGCCACAAGCCCCCACTACAACCTCATCATATGGGGGACCTCTTACCAGCTTTCTGCGCATAGGGCCGAGGCTGGGCAGGACGCATTGGTGTCCCTTCTGCTGCTCTGCCCTGCAAGGAACACCACACTGTGAGCACCCAGCACCTACTTGCTGACCCCATGCCCTGGGAGAGATGTGCTACAGCAGAGGCTGGGCAGGGCTTGGACCTTCCAGTCCTGCCTCACTGACCAGGGACTGAGGTGGCTGTTTGGCGTCTGTCCAGCGCTGTGGGGCCGTGGCTGGCTCTGCACCTATGAGAGCAAAGCGGGAGGGCTCAGAATCCTGCAGCACCATGCTGGTATTGGGTGCAGGATGCTGTGTGCAGGAGTGTCCCTCACACTAGGGACCAAGGATCAGGTTAGGAAACCAAGGCAGGTAGCTGGGTTGGGATGCAGGATGCTCAGGGCTCTCACCCCTTGGCTGATGTGTGTCCATGGGGACTGGGGATCTGCTCCGCTGGGTGTCACCACCACTGTCCCCACCTCCCATGCCACCTCCTCCTTTCATCCTCTGGGAGATGGTGGCTGGCTTCTCCAGCTCCTGGGGGACAGGCATCAGGGGATGCAGGCCAAGACACCCATACCCCCAAAATGCTAGACTCTCTCTGCCTTGAGCTCACCCCATTGCCATAGGAGAGCACAGGGTCAAAGAGGCTGTCCAGGTATCGATCCAGACCCTTCTGGCTGCGTGGCTCTCCAAATTCCCCTTCTGCTGGAAGACATGGAGCAGTGAGCTGTGGTGGTGGGGTCTCACTGGCATGGCAGAGCTTCACCAAGAGCAGCTCCAGGGGGACGATGCCCTACCATGGGGGTGATATGTCTCAGTGGATGGCAGCGTGGGGGCTTTCACAGCTGGGGGAGGAGGCACTTCATCCAAATCAAAGCCGTGTCCTAGCATCCTGAGGAGAAAACATGGTCATTAAACACCTACTAGGTGCCAGATCCCCTCCCAGGACCTCGACCCACGTCTGTGCCAGCATCCAGCCAGCCTAGTGCTGGTGTTTTCCTGCCAGGCTGACAGTGGAGGACTCATCCCTGCCCAGGTACCTACACCCGGCTGTCCCTGCTGTGTCTCTCGGCCCCCTCCCACGCGACGAGGAAGCAGGACTTCTGTTTGGGGAAGCCTCGGAGCAGCTCGAGGTCAGAGATGAGGTCCAGGACATAGTCATGGCCAGCTAGCTCAGCCCACTGGGCACCTGCCTTCATGGCCACAGACCAGCCACGCCAGCCCTCCACCAGCCCCCTGCCAACAGCAGGATGCTGAGGATAGGCACAGGCTGACAGTGGTGCCCTGGCTCTGCAGGGACACTCTGCCCGTAAGCTGGCAATTCCAGGTCACAGATCCTGGGGTCACCCAAAATGGTCCCAGTGTGATGCTGTGCCCAGTACTTGCCCCTTGGCTGGGAGCGTGTCAAGCTGATGGGTACCTGTGCTTCAGGACATCCCCTGCCAGGTCCTCGCCTGTGCTCCAGGAGTGGACAGGGCAGGAGAATTGGTCGCCTGAGGAGGAACAGGTGGTGAGTGGGTCTCAGTGGTTCCCTCTTGCCCATGAGAGTGGCAAGATGGTCAAACTGGGATTTCCCCTCAATCTTTCTGTGCCCCCAGCCCCGCACCATTGAAGCAGTAGAGGTCCAGTGCCATGCTGGCTTGCCGACGGTTCGCTGTCCACTCCAGCAGCGAGGGCGGGAAGGTGCGGGCAGCAGCGGCACCCAGGTGCGAGTGTGCCATGGCGTGCATCAGCTTGCGCTGGCACACCGGCTTGTAGCCAGCAAAGGCGTAGTCAGAGACAAACCTGTGCAGAAGAGAGGCTGCTGCGGGAGGGACCTGGGCAACATCCCTGGACACAGGCCAGGCTGGCCCTATAGAAGAACTAAGAGTATCCCTGGGAGGATCTGGACAGTATGTTGGGCATGTGTGCCAGGCTGAGCCCAGGAACTATGGAGGGACCAGCAGGAGCTGAGAAGCATCCTTGGCTTATCTACTGAGACGGTCCAAGGGATCCTGGAGAAATTTGAATGTAGTCCCCGAGTATGTGTGCCATGCTGGCCCAAATGGAACTGGAGGGACCTGGTGGGACCTGGACAGCATCCTTAAACACATATGCCAGGCAGTGTGCCCCAGCAGTGTCCCCAGGCATGAGTGCCAGGCTATTCTCATGGTTCCCAGCCAATCCCAGCCCCCACCCCCGGCCTCGGCTCACTTGAGCAGGTACTTGTCGAAGGCAGCAGAGGGGGAAAAGGCACTGAGGCAGGCAGCCAGCAGCAGCCAGCCTCTCTCCTCGTTGTTGACGTTGGTGTTACGCCAGACCTGGTTGGCAGCTTGTGCCAGGAGCTCATCTCGCAGCCCTGGCACCGACAGTCCCTTCTGCACAATGTAGTTGCCAAAGAGGGTCTCCTGTGCGCCGCCCAGCCCCGGGTCCCCCATAAACCGCAGGATCTGCAATGGGGACAGCAAGGTCCTCCCTTCAGCCCTGGGCATGAAGCAGGTGGGGGACCAGAGTGCTGAACCCTGTGCCATCCCACCTACCAGCTGAAAGACGCTGAGAGCCTCATGGCACAGATCCTCATCCAGCCGGGTGAGCGGGGCCATCAGCGGGGCTGTCAGCATCCCAAACGCTGGTTCCTGTGGTCACACCAGCACCCGTGGCTACCTGGGCCCCACGGACAGCCTCAGGCCATGAGGAACCGGCCCTATAGTCCTGAGCATGGTGCTGATGGTGGATGGGGACTATGGGACTGTAAAAAGGGTTGTGGTGCAGGGTGGGGCTGGCAGCCTCCCGGCAATGAGAGAGCGATGGGGTCAGGCTGTGCTGGCAGCATCAGAGATGCAGGCACCTCGGTGAGGCTGAGAGCAGAATCCAGCCCCAGCACTGTCCAGGATGCCAGGGACTGGGAAACACATGGCAAAAACAGAGGGCGAAGAGGAGAAGGGAGGGAACAAAGCGACCAGAGCTGAGGCTGAGGTCCCGGGAGCAAAGTGACCTGGTGTCCCGCCCCAGTGTTTTCGGATCGACCCCGCGTCGGGCGTCCAGCAGGGCTCGGCAGGTCTCTCTCCAACAACCTCAGCGGGGTTCCCCCGGCTTCTGGAGACGACAGGAACCCGCGGGGAGGGAGGGAGGCGGCAGCCAGCTCCCTGCGGCACCGCAGCCACCCCAGGTCTAGCCCCTCTCATGCCCCATGGTATCCCCGGGGCCGAAGCCGGAGCAGAGCCCGGTGGGAGGGTGTGGGGAGCCGCGGCGGGGACCGTGGACCTAGCCATGCAGCCACGAGCCGGGTGCCGACGACTCCCCAAAATCTGGGCCACGGTGGCTGGATCACGGTGCCCACCTTACCTGGAAGTGGACCCGCACGTACTTGGCCATGGAGTATTCGTTGATGTCGAGGGGGAGGGTGAGCTGGGAGTCGGGTATCACCGCCGGTGGCGGAACGAGAACCACGCAGCCGTCGTTCACCCCCCGGGAGGCTACGACACAGCGGGCAGCTACGGCATGGCCGCGGGGATGGGGACAAGGGGCTGGGAGTGATGCTGGTAGCCGTGAGGGACTTGCTCACCTACGGCAGCCTCCAGCAGCCCCATCAGCTCGGCCGGAATCTCCAGGTGGGTGACATCCACCACCTCTCTCCTCGTCAGCTCCTGCCGGCACAGCAGAAGGATGCACCCCCCTCATCACACTGCTCTCTGCCCCAGAACCCATGGGTGGTGCCTTGGCTGGCAATACGGGGGTGGACGAGCACATGGCAGGGACGAGAGCAGAGTGACACGGTGTGAGCTCCCACCAGTACCACAGGCTCACACTCCGTTACCTGCTTCGCCCTCTCCTTCTCCTCCTCTGCCCGCCGGCGGGCATCTTCCTTCCTCTGCAAGCAGAGCAGCCACTCTGAGCCCACGCTGGGAAGGAGCCCTGGAGGCAGCAGGACTTCCCTGGGGTGCCATTGCCCCTCTCACCCGCCCAGCATCACGAGGTTTTCACCCCAAAGAGGTGACATGGGACACAGAAAAAGTGATGGGGATGAGGTCTGGTGGGACTCAGGGGCTTGGCATGCTTCTATACCCTCTGCAGACCCACCACTGAGCATGCAGCAGGGTGGGAGTGGGCACCCTGGACTCCCCCTGCTATGTGCCAGCCCCCACCTCACCTTGAGGTACCGCCGACGGTTCACATAGATGTGCACCAGCGACCTGAACTTGATGAGCGTGCGCCGCATGCGCCGGTACCGCTGCCTGCAGGAGGGCACCTGTCATCCTCTGCCACACACCAGTGTCCACCCACCACCTCCCCAGGGTGCCCACCTGGCTAGGTAGCCCCGCGCCCGGGTCTGCAGGAGGACAATCTTTCGGCGGAGGGAGCGGAAGCGCCTCTTGATGAAGAAGGTGCGAGCGTAGCGCTGGAGCGTGAGCGCGGCCAGGTGGTGGGCACGGGACCGCTTGCCCTCCAGCGCCTGGTACAGCTGCTCCTTCAGGAAGAGCTGGGAAGCAGGATGACACCGTGAGCCCCCCACCTTAGCTGTCTTCTCCCACGCCATCACCTGCCCAGGACGGTACCTTGGTGACACCGACGTAGTACATGCTGGGGTTGACATGGCAGAGATTCCTTAGCATCTCCACACAGTTGGCCCCATTGGGAATGATGCTGGACCACATGTCGACGAGGCAGCGGTACCTAGGCAGGCCCATGACACCGTCATTGTGTGGGGACCCCACCAGGACACCAGCACAGAGCCTCCCTGTGGCACTGAGCACCACTGCTGGGAAAGCAGCTTCTCCTAGGGCTGTGCACCAAAGCAGGGGGTCCCCAGTGGGGCAAATGCAGGAAAAAATGCTGCCCCAAAATGCCCACAAGCTCTGTGGTCTGTCACCAGGGTGGTTGTTCCCAAGCCCCAGCCCCCAGCCACCTGTCTATGAAGACAATGAAGGGGATACGGATGGGGAAGCCTTCCTTGCGGATGCGGATGGTCTCCAGGATCCCAGAGTACCGCAGCTGGCTGCTGACCAGGTCAGCCTCAAAGAGACCTGGCTCCTGGTGAGGAGATGCAGGGAAGTCTCCAAGGCCATGCAGGCAGACACCTGCCCACCATGCTCCCTGTGCCAGTGAGAGTTGGCAGCATGGGCTTTGCCATGGGCAGGAGAGCCCCAGCCCAGCTCTCACCTTCTTGTTGTTGGGTTTGATACAGCGCACAAAGAAAGGGTTGCACCTGCAGGGGAGAGATGCCATTAGCCATGGGGGGACAGGGGACAAAGTGAGCCCAGCCACCTCAGGCACGGCTCCAGCGATCACTCTGCTCCCAGAAGCCTAGGATATGGTCTGGCAGCTCACCCTGCCCATCCTCACCTCTCCATCTTTTCCACCAGCTCCAGGAGCGACTGCTGGAACCGGGCTGCCACAGTGGGAGCCTTGTACCGCCGCGTCCTGGTGCTGCTCCTCCTGACTAGGCTCCTCTGCCGGGCTAAAACCTGAGCATGGCCGAAGAAGAGGTTGGCCACCACCTTGGGAAGATGGAAAGAGTTAGGGAGAAGGAAGATGGCCAAGATGGTACAACAGTACCATCTTGGTACTTTTCTTTCCAACCCTAAGCAAGTCACATTCCCTATTTGCAGCTGGAGTTCCCAGACAGAGATGGGAATGGGGATGTGGAAGCACGAGAGCAACCCACATGCCCTCTTGTGCCAATGCTTCAAGGGTCAAAACCTAGTGTGAAGAGAGCACAGAATGGAGATGAAGACATCCTGTGCTCCTTGTTCTCCTGGGCTTCAACAGCCTCAGGGGAACATGGCTGAGGACATGAAAGGCAGTGGGTGTGGAAGGGGCTACCCATGTCTGGTGTCCCCCAGCAATGCAGAAGTGGGACCCGGCAGGGCCCTACCTTGGTCCTGCTGCTGAGAAACAGATCCAGCACATCCTGACGGACCTGGTCATAGTTTTTATCCAAAAACTTGTGAACCTGTCAAGGAGAAAAATCTTGTGGTGAAAAGTTTGATGGCATGGCAGGGAGAGGAGAGGAGTTCCAGGCTGAGATGGGGGTTCCCTAACCAGACCCCCAGTGCAGAATCAACCCCATAAACCTCCTCTTTACCCACCTAGTGTTTTAAGGAGGCTTATCTCATTGCCACATACCTGATAGGTCACCTTCCCTGCATAGTGCTTGATGGTGAACTCGGGGAGTGGCATCTTTGGTTTGGTGTACAGTGGATTTGTCCCGTGGTGGTAATGACACTTCTGGAGGAACGTGTGGTCAGTGGCCTAGGGATGGGTGTGAATGTGAGACATGGGTCAGGCAGTTCAGCAGCCCCAGAAATGAAGGCACTGGGATGGGGATGCCTGGACAACTGGTCAGACCCTGCTCTCAGCTCTACCACTGGGCATCTGTTTGATTATAGGCATCTGCTGCTCTGTGCCTCAGTTTCCCATCAGCAGAGAAGGTGCAACCACCCTTCTCTCTTTTACAAGGCAGCTAGGAGGAGATTTCAGTGATTCCTACAAAAAAACAAGTCTTCTGGGGGAAGCTGCACCAGTCTGGGACCTCCTGGGCATTGTCCAGCCTGGAGAAACACAGGGGCTCTCCCAGGTTGTCCAGAACAGGCCTGAGGCATGATGACCATTTGGTGCTGTCATCCTCATCACCTCAACACTGGGAAACCCCTCACCTGGGGGAAGCAGCTCTGGTCATCAAGGATCCGGAGGATTCCATAGGGCTTCTGGGAGATAAGGTCAATGCAGGGCTGGTTGTCACTGAAGGGGATCTCCTTCCACTCAATCTGCTCCCGGATGTACTCTTCCTGTGGGGCCAGCACTTGGTTAGCTCCACATTCCCAGCCCCACAGCAATGTTTGGTACAGAGCAGAGCCCACCTGCTCCTCCTGGAAAACGATCTTGTTGAAGAAGAACTGCAGGTACTCATTGGCATAGTTGATGCATAGTTGCTCAAAGCTGTTGAAGCTGAGGTCCTGCGAGAAGAAGAGGTCATAGAACTGGAGACCTCCCATGCCTAATGCTGGCAGAGACAATGATGGAGCTGGGATGGATCCTGCTCACCTCGAAGCCATAGATGTCCAGGATAGCGATGGAGAGGGCCTCCTGCCGTGGGTACACCAGCTTGTTGATGCGGTCTGTGAGCCAGCCAAAGAGCAGGGAATAGAGAGTCTTGGCAATAGCATCCCTGGAAAGGGGTGAGACAAGCAAAGCACTGGAGCTCCAACATGGTATAGCATAGTACAGCATGGCACACATCCCCCTTATCAAGAGACAGACCCCATCACAACCCTTTGAGGCTTCAGTTTTAATCACCAACAAGCCTAATCTGTGCTGGAGGACCTGACTGTCCCCTTTTCCAGCCTGTACCTCCCCTTCTGCCCTGTCCCTGGGGACTAGGGAGCAGACACCCACCATGATGCAGCTCCCACTTCCCTCTACCTGGCATCCACGGCGCTTTCGACAGTCAGGGGTGTAAAAATCTTCTCCCGTTGCGTTTCCTGGTTGAGGAGCACAAGATCGGTGGTGAGATGGAGCTTTAGCAACACTGCTATGGTGTCTAGGGACTGGGAGCTCCTCTTCCTGTCTGTAGCTCCCTTGCACTCACCGTCACCTTGAAGGTGATGGCTTTCTGGAGGCCCTCGGGGGACACTTGCAGCAGCTCAGCCACAGTCAGGATCTCTGAGGCACTCACCACGGTGGCAATTTCCTGGCAGTCGGTCTGTGGGACACGGTGGGGCAGTGGGATGTGGTGGCACCCGGTTCACTGCATCAGAACTCAAGCCCAGGGAGCGTGGCTTGGTTTGGGATACCTCATATTTTTCAAAGTAGACATTGCCCAAGTGGAGAACAGAGGAGAGGATCCGGAAGATGCTGTTCTGCTCCTCCACGCTGAAGCTCAGCACCTCCATGGTGTTGAGCAGCCGATGAAAATCCTCTGCATCATCCTTGCCGGGAATCTCGCAGTTCCCACCCTGGAGTGACCCCCAGCAGTGCCATCAGTGTGTGCCCCGGACAGAACTCAAGGGTGTCGGGGGGATATCACTGGCCTGATCACCCTCCCCATCCACAGGTGGTATCCAAGAGGACTCAGGAACCCTGCAGCCCCTCCACAAGCAAGCAGCAGAGGGGAGGTTGGCAGGGGCCACGCTACCTGGTTCAGGTAGTAGTAGGTCTCGGCGCCTTGCAGGCAGTACCTTTGGCGCTGCTGGGCTGGCAGCCCTGCCAGCATCTCATAGAAGATGTGGTAGTTGCGCTCAGTCTTGGCCTAGAGAGCAGAGGACTGAGCTGGAGTGGTGAAGAGTGCAGAGTGGTGGGGGGCAGAGCTGAGGCCCCCCCTCACCACCCACCTGGAAGACCACACGGGACTTTTCCAGAAGGTACTGCGAGGTTATGGCACCGCAGATCAAGCCTCTGTAGGGGTGAGATTGGGCACCTGGCTGTCAACCCCCACAGTGCCTATTCCTGTCCCAGTGATGCCCTTAGCACATGAAGAGTCAGTTCCTGGTCCCCAGGTCTCTCCCACCATGAACTCGTGGCCAGGCAGAGGGGTCCACACTCAGCTCCTCAGCAAGGGCTGGAGCTACTGAACCCCAGGGTATTATAGAGACAGGGACAGAGACCAGAAGCAGGCAGAGCACAGCATCCCTGCCCCTGCTCCAGAGACAGCAAGCACTGCAGGGTCCTCAGGTAACATTGCCTTTACCCCACCAAAGTCTGTCCCAAAAGTGTCCCCTGTGGGTGTTTCACCTCACAACCAAGGGGCAAGGACAGTGAGACTGGGGGCTGGATTGGACAACCCTGGGATGGGAGAGGGGACACACAAAGGTGAGGACCAGCCACCTGCGGGCGTTGCTCAGTGCTACTTACTCGTCTAGAAAGATCTCCACGAATTTCCCAAACCTGCTGGAATTGTCGTTTCGCACGGTTTTGGCGTTGCCAAAGGATTCCAGCAAGGGGGTTGCCTCCAAAATCTGCCATGGCAATGGGGAGAGCCAAAGGGTCAGCTTGGGCACTCCAGCACACCACAGGCTGTCCCCATGACAGGGGGACTCCCCTTGCCCCACACAGACACCCACAGGTGCCAAAATTCAAGGTGTGTATCACAGCCAGATTGCACGAGGATGCTGGAGAGTACGAGAACCCCACACACATGCATGCACCAAGCTCCTGCTGCCTATCCCCACTGTCCCCCCGTGGCTGGGGTGACATGGCAGAAATGCCACCATGATGCTCAGTCCCCTTGAACTGTCCCAGCCCACATATCCCTCTCAGTACCTCTATCTGTCACGGTCCAAGCGAAAGCATGGGAAGAAGGAGAGCATGTGAGCAGGGGACAGAGGGCTGTGCAGGATGGTGGGATGGACAGACAAGGGGACGGGGCCGTCCCCATGGCAGCACCCTACCTGCGGGGCAGCACTGCGTTTCTGGCTGACAGCTGCCAGGTAGCGCAGGATCAGCTTGGTGGCTTCAGTCTTCCCTGAGCCACTCTCCCCACTGAAACACAGAGCAGGGACATAGCCAGGGCCATCACCAGCTGAGCAGGGAACATGTGCCACCCCAAACACACCCACACCCCATCCCCAGAGACACCCACCAGCCCCAGAGAAGGGGTGCACTCTGCCACCCTGCCACCAGTAATTAGGTCAGTGGTGACTTGGGGCCACCCTAGGGGGGACCGTGCTTGGGGACAGCCATGTCTCACCTGATGACAATACACTGGTTGTGTTTGGCATCCATCACTTTGGAGTAGGCGACGCTCGCGATGGCAAAGAGGTGCCTAGGGAGGGGGAAGTAGAGGTGGGGGATGTGGTGCTACCTTGTATGGGCACAGGGACTCTCCTTTCACCCCAAGCATCACTGCACCATTCTAGTATCTTGTGACTGAGGGTCTCTTGGGGTCTGGGACCACCTGAGAGCTACTGTAGGAGCTAGGAGTGGGTGACGGTGGGTGAGTGGGAATGCCCCTGCCCCCTCAAGCTGTGACACCTCAGTACTCACGGTGGGTTCTCGCCCAGGGCTCTGCCTTCGTATTGCAGCACCTGCTCAGTGCCATAAATGTTGTAGAGCCGGTAGGGGTTCACTGACACCAGGATGCTGCCGATGTAGGTCTGTAGGAGCAGGAGGTTTAGTGCTGTAAGTTCTTGGAAGGCCATGACTGCCCTGAAGACCCCACACTCAGAGTACTTGAGGGGTGGCAACCATCCCTAAGCTTACATAGATGAGCTGCCGCTCAAATCGTGTCCGGATGTTGCTCAGCACTGCAGCCTCCTGGAGGTCCCTGTCATGGAGCAGAGGCTGTCTTGGAGGGTAGTAGGGGGACAGCAGATGTCTGCCATCCCTGAACCTGTCCCCAGCACCTCCAGCACTGGGAGGCTGAAGGGGTCCCCATGTAAGGATGGGATGGGGTGGGATGGGAGCAGTGGGGTGAGCGAATGGGTTGCAGCCTCATTGGGTCCTGTGATGCTGGGACACAGTGGGTGGCGAAAGGGATGGGGACACTCACTCCATCTGGGTCATGTCCTCCAGCCCATCCTCTTCTTTTGGCTCATGGTACCGCATGATGGGCAGGCTGCACAGCGACTGCATCTGCATGGAGCAATCCAGCCAACTTCATCAAGGCAGGGCTGTGCCAACACCTTCTAGCATCTCACCCATCACTGCCATCAGCCCTAAACCAGAGACCTCACAGCCAGTGATAGCGGGGACCTTGGCCAAGCATGGCAAGTCCCCTGGCTAGTGTAGCTTGTCAGGGAAAGCATCAGGGCTGGAAACAAGGATATGGAGCCACCAAGGGCAACACGGAACCCCCATGGTGTCCTTGGGGACTATCTCAGGAAAGGCTGATCCCAAAAAGCCCTGGTCCCATTCACTGTCAGGAGGGCAAAACAGGCAGAGGTGGCTGTGCTACCCCTGCTGCAACACTTCCATGGGTCACAGGACCCCAAAAACAGTGAGCAATGGCAATTCTGGGGCAAGGCTAGCACACCTGGGGGAGCTGATAGAAGGGGCCTGTGGTGGAGGCTAAGCCACAGGAGCTGGAAGCTGCTCCTCGCAGTCACGCACAGAGGTGGCACAGAGCGGATGGCATACAGGAGCCCAATCTGGCAGGCAGCCAGGCGGTGGGCAGGAAAGCAGACACCTGCCAGGTCAGCATGCCACCCGCCTGCCCCAGCCACAGATCAGGTCTCAGCGTTTCCATACACCAGAGTCAAGTGTCCCCAAAGGGGCCAGGCATGGGGGGAACACACAACAGGCTGTCACCACCACCCTACAGCCTGCTCCCCATGGCAGGACTCCCTCTCTGTCAGCACTCAGTGCACCCACAGCCACTTAGCCCCCACCTTGGGCACTCTAACCCCCCCCCCCCCAGCACTGGTGGCTTTGTGCACCAGTGAGCTAGCAGCCATGCCCAACATGCCACCCTCAGCTTGCCATCCCCATCCCTACAGCTTCTCTCTTGCCCCCCCCCCAGCTCCTTCTCAGCACTGGCACCCACGGTGATCTCCCCACTGGCATTACCTTGCTACGCCAGGGCTGTTTGGTGCCCAGGTACCTGTCCGCCCAGGGGTGCCTGTCCCGCCAGCCACTGCCGGCTGGCGAGCGCTGGCACAGGTATCTGGTGATGTCAACTCCTCGCTGGTTTCCCCACCGCCGGCTGCCACGCTGGGTGGGCTGCCGGGGAAGACCCTGCTCGGTCGTCCAGGTGTCGGGCATCTCCCGCACCCGCACGACGTGCTGCGTGGACCAGTGCTGCTTGTACATGCGGGACGCCCGCCGGAAGGAGCCCAACCTCTGCACCTGCGGCGTCACCACCGCGTAGCGTCCCGTGCCCTCCTCCCCGGCCGCCCTATCACCATCAATGGCCTCCAGAGGACCCGAGGCACGAAAGCTGTGGCGGGGGGCAGCTGGAGACACAGGGGCTCTGCCGTGGGGTGCTGGGAAAACGGCACGACGCTGGGGTGAGGGGCTCCGGTTGCCGCGACGGATTGAGGAGGGGATGGGGCGCCCGGTGTCAGCCCAGCCCCGGTGTCCCGCCGGGGGGCTCGACGGTCTGCGAGTGCTCCCATCCCGTAGGGATGGACGTTGGGGTGAGGAGGGCGAGCGGGTGGAGGGATGGCGAGTGGGTGGTGAGGATGGGGGGGCTTTGGCAGAGGCCATGCTCCCCACGATCAGTGAAGCCAAGGACTTCCCCACAGAGCGCCTCAGGGAGGGGCCGCGTCCCCCTGTTTCGGATGGAGATGGCCTCCCCGCGGGGGAGTGCGGGGTCATGCCAGCAAGGGGCTTCCCGATGCGCTGGATGAAGGTTTTGGGAGTGCCAGGAGCAGAGCTGGGTGGAGGTGGCACTCCAGTGGGATCCCACGAGGGGCCAGGGTGTGCAAGGCGACGGCTGCCGGGGCGCGACGTCGGTGTCAGGAAGGGGTTCCTCTGTAGCGGCTTCACTGCCTTGGTAGGGGGCTCGGGAAGCCGGGGCCATGCCTGGGGGAGTGGCAGCCCAGGGGGGCTGCTCCGCCGTGACGGCCGCGGAGAAAAGGGTCTCCCTGACCCTGATGTGGGCACCCCTAAACGCCTCCCCGCCGGGCCCGGAGAGCGGGGAGCAGCCGGTGGAGGGCTGTGGGGGTCAGGGACAAACCGCTGGAAGCTGTCCCCGAGGGAGGGGGATCGCCGCAGTCCCTCGCCCCGCAAGCTGCCGGGGCGCTGCCGGGCTGGCGGCGGTGACGGGGAGCGGCCAGGGTTGGCGAAGGGGTTACGGAGCGATGGTTGCCGGGGAGGCGGGGAGAAGTCCCTGGCTGGAGATGCTCTTGGCTGGGGGGACCGCCCCCCCGAGCTGGCACTCTCCACCCCCCTGCGGCCAGAGCGTCTGTAAGAGGGCTGGGGGGTGCGGGAGTCCTGGAATCCTACCGCTCCCCGCAAGGGGCGGCTGGAGGGCTGTGAGAGGGACCGTTGGAGGAATTGCCCCAAAGGGCTCCCAAACGCCCGCGCTGGGGATGCTGCTGGGGGCTCGTACTCATCGTAGTCATCCTCGTCGTGAGCAGCGGGCAGGTGGGGAGACGGCAGGAGGGGGACATCCAGGCGATCTCTGCCAAACAGCTTAACCTGGGGTCGGGGAAAGAGCCTGAATTTCCTGTTGAGGGAGAGCTTGGAGGAGAGCGTGTCCCGCATGCCCCGGAGCGAGGAAGCGTTGAGGATGGAAAAAGGGTGCTCTCCCTCCTCTGCCGCCTCTTCCTCCCACTCCTCCGGCTCCTCAGCCTCGGCGATCTCCTCCAGGCCCAGGGCGTAGGGGTTGCAGGAGGACTGGGCATGTGGCGCCCACCCCCCCTCACTGTACTGGATGCGATGCTCGGGATACTCATCCCCCAGGTACTCCCCAGCAAGGGGTTCCTCAAAGTCCTCGTAGGGGTCCACCCCATAGCCAAAGGGTCTCGCTGCCTCCTCGATGTACTCTGGGTCACTGCTGTAAGGATCGTAGAGGGCAAGGGAGGACCTGCCTCCATATGGTTCCTCATCTTCGAGCTCTGTGTAGCCATAGGGGTGCCCTGGTTGCTCATCCTCCTCCCAGCCTCCTCCATAGCCATAATCCTCCTCTGTTTCATAGTCAGTGTAGGGAGTCGGCCTGGTGTCCTCGAAGCCATACCCCACCGAGTAGGCTGGACTTTGGATGTAGCCTTCCTCCTCCTCAGAGTAGCCACTCTGGGGGCCATAGGCTCCATCTTCCTCCTCGGTATAGCCATGCCACGGGCGGTAGGATCCATCCTCCTCAGCGTAGCCACGTCGAGGTCCATCTTCCTTCTTGGTGTATCCACGGCGGGAGCCATAGACTCCATTCTCCTCCTTGGCATAGCCACGCCGGCGGCTGTAGGCTCCATCCTCCTCAGCCCACCCGTAGCGTGGCGCTGGCGGCTCCGCTGGTGCGTGCTGGGAGCTCCGGCGGGATGGACGCCGCACCATGCTGCCACGTCTCTTCTGGCTCTGCCGCACAGAGCTGCGGGATGAGAGCCTGCTGCTGGCAGGGATATGCTTCATGTTGGCCCGGTGCCTGAGGATCTCGTCTTCCGCAGGGAATGGCAACTTCCTGGCACCAATACGCGAGAGCCAGGCCGCGTCAGTTGTCCGGCCTCCTCCGGTCAGCCGCCCACGCCGGGAGAGCACCTTCCTGGCCAGCCAGCCTGTGGCAGAGGCCGCCTTGCTCAGCACCTGGGCCCGTGGCTTGAATTTCCTTTCTGGGCGCCGGCGGAAGAGGGACTCGCCGTTCTCGGCCGCCTGCCCGCCCCGCTGCAGCAGCAGGATGGATGGCCTCGCTGGTGGGGAGCTGGCAGCGGCCTCCTTCCTCTTCTTGCCCACCTGCTTGAAGCGAACCATCAAGTTGGAGGTGGACTTGAGCACCGCCTTGTTTTTCTTCTTCTTCTTCCTCTTGGTGCTGTGCTTCTGCAGTCCCCAAAAGAAGCGGGATGTGTTCTTGAACTGTCCCTTCTTGGGCCGAGGCAGGCCCAACTTCTTGAAGCCCAGGAAGAGCTTCGAGGTGCTGCGGAGGTTCTGCTTTGTCCGAGCCTTTGGCGGCGGTGCCACCTCCACTGCCTGCTCTTCCTCCTCCTCAGCGGGGATGGGCTCTGCAGATGCTTTGGGTTGGTCCTTGGCCCCTTTCTTCTTCTTGGCATTGTTGCCCGTTAGTCCTGTTAACAGCTTAGAGGGGCCCTTTATGTTCTTCTTGGTTGGTGCAGCATCGCTCTCACCTTCCCCTTCCTCTGCTTCCAGCTGCACCTTCTTTCCTTGGCCTGGTTTCTTCCCCACCACCCCTTTGAGCCCCCCTTTCTTTTCCTTCCCCTTCCCCTTCTTGGGCTCTTCCACAGCTGGCTCTTCTGCAGCTGATTCTTCTGCAGCTGGCTCCGGCTCCTCCTTCTCCTTTTCTTCCTCCACCACCTCTGTCTCCTCGCTCTCCTCTGCCTTCAGTGGCTCCGCATCCGAGGTCTCCTCTGACTCGCTGGGTGCCTCCTTCTTGCCCTTCTTCCCTTTCCCTTTGCCTCCCTTCCCTTTGGCCTCTGCATCTTTTTTGGGCTCCCCCTTCTTGCCAGCCATCCCAGCAGTGACGGGGACTCATGCTCTGGCCCCAGCAGGGCCCTGGGAGATGATACCCTGCGTGGGCACAAGGCAGGTCCCGGTGCACCGTCTGGCTCCCAACCCCACAGCCTGCTCCAGGTGGGTATTTACCTGTGCCTGGTTTTGGTGAGGCCTGTGCCCGGCTCCCTCAGCCGCCGGCAGCCCTCCCCTTGGCATGGCGCTGGGGGGCAGGACGGCAGCCCCGGTGCAGCTCGGTGGCAGCTGTCTCCTGCCTGCCGCAGCACCTTTGGCAGAGCGGTGCTGGCGGCTGGGCTCCGGCTGTAACCCAACCGGCGGGGCTCACGACAGCATCAATAATGTAAGGGACGTGCTGCTCTGGCCCCGAGACTTTTCCGAAGGAGCAGGAAAGGGCCCCCATGGTGGGGAGCAGCCCCCGAGGGCATGCTGCAGGGGACGGCACAGAGCACAGACATCACACCCGAAAAGGATCCTGTCATCTCCCACCTTCCCCCTGATCTCCCTTGAGGAATCAGCCTCTTCCTCTAGCCAGGCACAGAGTGGGGATGAAGCCAAGGGATGCATTCTGTCCCATAAAGCCAAACTGTGACACCAAGAGAAAGGAGACAGCTTTGCAGACTCCAAGGCACACCTGGCCCTGGCATGAGGAGCACAGCCAAGAAGAGCACGGGCAGAGGAAGAACCCAACACCAGACCAAATCCTGCAGCCCTGCTGGGAAGCAAGAGGAGCCAGGAGCCCAAGGAGGTTCCCTCCATGCCAGGCCACACACATTGTGAGTGCATGCAGGGTTTAAAGTGTGCTCATGCACAGCTGAAGAGGGTATCTGTGGGGTTTGTTTGCCACATGTGTGCCCTGTGGTGGTGCCAGCAACATATCTACACACCCACATACCCAGACTCAGGGTGACCACATCAAATGTTAATGTCAGGGCTGGACTCTGCTGTTGCAGGCTCATGAAAGTTTCAGCAGCAGCAATGGGGATTTGTGGATCACCTGCAGGTAGTGGCAGACCCACGTGTGCAGTGATAGCACTCTCTCCACTCTCTCACAGTGGGTATGTGGGAAGATCCAGGGGATGAGAAGCAGTAGCAGCAGCCAGCTGTGCAGCAGCTGGGGAAACTTGAGAAGCAATAGCTGTCATTGCACCAAGCCCACTGGCCTCCACCAGAGCTATGAGAGCTCCATGGCTGGCACCCCATAGCATTGTCTTCCCAGCCTAGTCCATCCCTGCCACAGTTGTAGCAAAGAGGGTATTGGCCACAATCTGATGGATTTAGCCTCTTCTCTGTATTAATTTCTGGGCTGGTGACATCCCTGTGGGGTCTGCACAGAGAGACACTACCCCAGAGCTGCAGAGAGAGGAGAGAGGTGGAGCAGGAAGGGAGGCACTCAGTATGTATCAGGAGGAGGGTCTGTGCAGTGACATGAGCATGGGATCTGTGTGAAAGAACATCAGCAGATCCAGGGCTCTGGGAGAAGATAACCACAGCAACCTCTCATCCTATCACCCCTGATTAACTCCAGCCATGTGGCTGTGCCAGGGAAAGCCATCTCACCCCAGGCAAAATGACCTTGACCCGTAGGCACAGCCCAAATCTCACCATCAGAGCCCAGGTCTGTGCCACTGCTGGGTGCAGAAAGGGGAGAGAGATTTTGGCCTCTTGACATTCTGCTTTGCCCATCCTAGCCTGGCACAACGTGTGGGACTATACCTTTGCAGCACTGGCATCAGTGGGGCAGAGGTCCCAGGGCGACAGCTCTACCATTTCCAGGCAGTCACCAGCTGGCTCTGGGTCTGCTTACAGCCCGTTTCCAGTTACAACTAGAGCAGGGCTCTGTGCCACCACAGCATTCCGTGCCCATCCCTGTCATGCCTCATAGGAGCTCCACACCCTGACTCCATAGAGTCAGCCTGGCTTAACCAGGCACTTCCTGGTTGTGGCATCTCTCACCACATCCTCTTCCCCATCACCAGTTCTGGATCACTGTGCAGCCCTGCTATAGTTCTTGCCACTCCAGACATGAGCCACAGAGATGCTGGGAGCATGGGGACAGGCTGGACTCTTCCAGCAATGGGCAGTGTGACAGCAGCACAATGCTCCAAGTGCAACCCAGTGCACCAGGGGCTGGCTCTCCTTGCCCCCTTGAGCACTCATCACATCTCTGATCTGGCTAATTTCAACCTCCTTCAGTTCCTCTCTCCAAATTGAGGATGGGAAGCCAGCATCTTTCAAGCACTGCCATGTCCCTGTCTGCCAGCTGCTGCCTGACACCAAGAGCTGCCCACAAGAGGTGTTATAGGGAGAAGAGATGCTGGAGAGGAGATCAGGTGTGCGCAATGTGCCCTGGGGTTTGCACTTGTGGGCACATAGAAACACTGGCTGGTGGCCTCAGAGCCAGGTAGGCAGCCCTGTGCCATCACCTTGACCCCAGATTTGAGGCTAGGGGCCCTGCAGAGCTTGGCTGTGGGTCAAGCAGCTCTCCTGGGCTGTGACAGCCCCAGGGTAAGAGGAATCTGGAGAAGGGGTGGTGTGAGACATGGGGCAGAGATTCCTGGCAACAAAGCAGGTGCATAGGGGAGGAAGCTGTGCTCTGGAGGGCAGTGGGAACGCTGGGACTGTGGGTAAGGTGGGATAAGGCATAGAGCAGACAGGCAAGGATGACCAGAGATGAGAGGACACCATATGCCCCAACCCAGAGGAGCTGAGCCCCATGCCACAGTGTTTGCATAAGGATCAACACCACACCAAAGGTCCCTCCCTGGCCCTTCCCATCACAACCTCCATGAGCCCAAGGGACATGCCGCCCAGCTTGGAGACGCAGAGCCACTCACCTGGGGTAGCCCAGCTCACCGCATGGCACCGGGTGGCTCGGTGCTGCCCGAAGGCCCCGGCACTGCCAGCGCTGTGCTCTCGGCCTTGCTCTCTGCCAGGGACCGTCACTCTCCCGGCAGCCGCAGGACCATATTTGAACACGGCAGCTGCAGGCTGCTGCTCTCCAATGCATATTTGATGACTGCTATTATTTCCATCTGCACTCGTGAGCAGGGACGAGAGCTAATCTTCCCTCTGCAGAGCTGGGGAGCAGCTGGAGAGGCAGCCAGCACTGGTCCATGTCCCCTCAGCCTCATCCCACGGATGGACAGTCCTGTAGACCCTTTCCTCTCTGTGCCATGAACCCCAGATGTGAACAGCCCTGATGTACTCAACTCCAAACCAATGCAAATTGAGGAGGAAAAAATCACAGGGATGTGGAGGTGGATACACACTCCACTCCAAAGCAAGATGGGGATGAACCAGTTCCTCAGTCTGGGAACAGAGAAGGGATCTAGACACCCATCATCCCATCTTTGGGATGAGCAGGGCACCTCCACCTGCCATCCAAAAGCATCATAGAATCCTAGCACTGTTGAGGTTGGAAGAGACCTTCGAGAGCTCACAATCCCACCACTTCTGCTAAGTCACTACCACTAAACCACATCCCCCAGCACCACAGCCAGGTGTGTTTTAAATACCTGTAGGGATGATGACTCCACCACGTCCCCGGGCAGCCTGTTCCAGCGCCTGAGAACCCTTTCTGGGAAAAAATTTTCCCTAACATCCAACCTGAATCTTCCCTGGTGCAATCTGATGCCACACATTCGTGTGCCTCAAAGCTTCACCCTCCCCTCCTCCAGCACTATGTTCCTGCATCGCATCAAACTGGGGACCGTTCTCCAGCAGGAACAGAGCTCTCAGCCTTAGAGGCAGGGAGAGGACCTTGCTGCAGGTGCCGCACCACGCCAGCAAAAGCTCCTCTCCCTCTCCCGGGTCGCTGCCGTACTGCGGCGGGCATTTATTATGCTGATTGCTCCAAAGGCGAGGGCTTAACTGCAAATTACAATCAATAGCCCCAATCCCCACGGGGCAGCTTCATCATCTCGCAGGCACAAGCAGAGGAATTCAAAGCCTTCTTTTGCCAGCCATAAATCCTGGCCCCCACCGCAGCCTCCCGAGCCGGCCCCGCACACAGCGCGGCGGCTGCTTGGGGTGACCCTTGTCAGCGTTTGAAACAATTAAGCTGTCACCGTGGATCGTGACTCTTATCTACAGCCCTGAGCAGAGCTTTGAGATGTCAGCCTGATGGGGTGAGGGAAGCTGGCTGAGGCCAGCCCGCTGCAGTAACTGTCTCTCATTGAATTAAATGAATGTATTTGGAGTCAGAGTCTCTTTTTATTACCTCGCAAACGATTCCCTGACTAAATTAAATTATAAAAGGAGTGCTCAGCCAATCAAAGCTGCTTGATTGCCTGGAACAGGCATTTTAAACAGAGCATGCCTCGGGCTGTGGTTGTTTCCAGGACTTGATGGAGGCTGGCTGATGGACTGTGTCGAAGCCGATTCAGCCCGGCTCACGCCCAGAGCATAGAGCATGGCTCAGCAGTGGGCCCAGGGACAGGACAGGATCAGTGCAGCCCCCGGAGAGCAAGACACAGAGCCAACAAACGTGCCTGGAAGAACAGGGGAATGGCAGGGGGCTGTGGTGCAGAAGAGCAGATCACCAGCCAGGCTGCGGAGCATCACTTCACCACAGATTGTGTTCTGGATGGAAGAGACCTTTAAGGTCACCAAGTCCAACTGTTAGCCCAGCCCTGCCAGGTCACCACTAAACCATGTCCCCCAGCACCACAGCTACATGGCTCTGAAGCTCCTACAGGAATAGCCTCCATCACCTCCCTGGACAGGCTGTTCCAGGCCTTGACAATCCTTTGAGGGAAGGAATTTTTCCCGATACTCAACCTAAACTTCCCCTGGTGCAATCTGAGGCCGTTTCCTTCCTTTGTACACCGCAGAAAATGCAGTGTGCTGCTCTTTGAGGGGCAAATCCACATCTCCTGCCTGCAACCACCTCCCATCCTTCTGAGAGGAAGCCGTTCTGCAAACAGGCTCAGCAAGGAGACACTGAGCACATCTCCATTCCCCAGCTCCCCCATGGTGCTAACACGGGGTCTGGCCATTTCATAAAATCACAGGCTGGTCTGGGGTGGAAGCTGCCTTAAAGGGCATCTAGTCCAACCTCCCTGCCGTGGGCAGGGACACCTTACACTAGATCAGGTGGCTCAGAGCCCTGTCCGACCTGACCTACATTTCCAGGAGTGGAACATCCATAAGTAGTCTAGGCAATCTGGGACAGTGTTTTCCCACCCCCAAAAAAAATTTCCTTCTATCTAAATCTCCCCTCTTTCAGTTTCAAACCATCATCTTTTGTCAGTTGCAACAAGCTCTGCTCAGAAGTCTGTTCCCACCCTTCTTATTGTTCCCTTAAAGTACTGAAAGGCCACAAAAAGGTCTCCCTGGAGCCATCTCTTCTCTAGGCTGAACAACTCCACCTCTCTCAGCCTAGCCTCACAGCAGAGGTGCTCCACCCCTTCTATCATCTTCATTGCCATAAACCTCAGGAGGCTCCAGTGCAATCCTAACGCTGCAGTCTATTTCCCTCCTGCCCTTAGGATCTTGCTTTCCTCAGGAGCTGGAGAGATCTCAGGCTGCTGCCCCAAACTGCAGCGTCTGCAGCTTTTAACATCAGAGCAGAACAATTAGAGAAGCTGTCTGGAAGAATGAGCGTGGCAATTAAACGCACACATCTCCAAACACAGCTACCGACTGGCTTGCAGAAAAGCTACCCTCACTAAAACAAGAAGTTAGCCTCTTCTGCCTTAACTATTTTTACTTCATCCTCATTCTAAATTTAATCGTGTGCTGGCTCGTTTTGAACAGGGTGAAATGCCCAATTCCCTAAACAAAGAGTAAGGCTAATTAGACAGAGAGGTTTTTAACGCTGGTGCTCTGGACTAGTCAAGGTGCAACCCAAACACAGAGGTAGGCACTGGCTAACCAAGGGCATGATTTAGCAGCTAAGTACTTTGTGCTTCAGCCATACAAGGAGAGGCTGAAGGAACTGGGGCTGTTCAGCCTGCAGAAGGCTCCAGGAAGACCGAACAGTGGCCTTCCAGTACCTGAAGGGAGCTTAGAAGAAGGCTGAAGTGGGGCTGTTTCCAAAGGCCTGCAGTAATAAGACGAGGGGCAATGGTTTGGAATGAGAGATTTAGATTGGATGTTAGGAAAAAGTTCTGCACCGTGAGGGCAGTGGAACACTGGAACAAGTTGCCCAGGGAAGTAGTTGAGGCCCCATCCCTGCAGCTATTCAATGTGAGGCTGGACAAGGCTCTGAGCAACCTGATCCAGTGCAAGATGGCCCTGCTGAGTGCAGGGTGGGCTGGACTGGATGACCTTTGTAGGTCACTTTCAACCCAAACCCTTCTACGATTTCTAACTCCAGCACCAGGTGGCCCAAGGACGAAGCCCACTCTGGCCATTCAATCCACATGACAGAGCTTGGCAGGTTCCCGAGTTTAGAGTGAAAAGTCAGAAACTCAGGGACAAAAAAGAAACCAAAGGAGCTCTCTGTGCAGGCAGCAAAGGCTGTGCAACCTTCAGAGGCAATGTAAAGGGCGAGTTAATGTGCTGGAACAGCCCCCCACGGCTCACGCAGAGAGGGCTCCTGCTTGTTCCAGCCAGCTCAGCCAGAATGCAGCTAATTTGGAGCTTGTTCTCCACTCGCTGCCACCACAGCCAGGATTTGCTCTGCACCCCAGCCGTGAACAAAACCAGGGAGAGGGAAGGGGCAGAAAGTCACCTTAGCTTGCATATTGTATGTGTGAACACCTAGCTATCTCCCATCACACCTCATCAAGCCCACTCAAAGCCCTCTTGTAGCTATTTCACATCTATTCCCTGCCACAACCTCCTGCAACAGCATCTTGGGATTCCTCAGGTGGCTGAAGGTATAAAAAGTTAGAATTACACATCAAACCATCTACCCACTGCAGGCAGACACCTGCAGCTCGCATGAAATAGCAACTTTTATTTTCTCAAATAAAATAATCCTTCCATTTCTGCTCGATCAGTTTGTGAGGGGTGGGGAGGAGCACAAAGGAGAGGGAAAGAGGCCTGCTCAGACAAGCTCTGGATCAGACCTGTCCTCACAGTTAAGAATTCGCATCAGACCGAACTCTTCCTCAATGAAAGAAAATAAAAGCTATTGGCAACTCTTGCTCCCAAAAGGGAAGAGCTGCCCTCCATCAGGCACTCTGAATAGGTTAGCATCAGCACTCAATGAAAAAGCATGATTAGAAAAATGCCACCATGGAAAATACCCAGACAAGCAACAATGTTTTAACAGGGCTGGGGTAAACCCCATGGTACTTGGAGCTCAGAGAGCTGGAATTTAGGAGCATGATTAAGAAAGACCTCCAGCACTACTCCTGGGGAGTGATAGGCAGGACAAGAACAAGGAGGAAAGCCCCAGGACAGTTCCTCAATGTGTGATGTGCCAGAAATGGTTTCTGACTGCAGCCCATGACTTTGAATCGTACCCTGCTGCAGTGTGGCCAGGTTAGTCATTCACTGACAGGGCTTCACTTCTCATCTCTCAGTAACAGTTGGACCAGTCTGTCAAGAAACCTTACTGGAGAGCTAAGGAGAGGCACAGCTGCCACAGCTGAATGTTAGTTGAGGCAGGACCATGACAAATTCACCAGGGGGTGTCTCAGATGCAGAGACTGAAGTCTCCAGCGGTAAAAGCTGCAGGGACAAAGTGTTTCAGATCGATGCTTAAGTGAAGTGAATGGCTAAGCAGCAAAGCATCAGCAATGTTCTCTCAGCTCTGGCTTCCTTGTCCCAAAGTACAGTCAGGTTTCTCACACATTCCCATTAAATTCCCACTGGATAAACGAGGTTAAACACATGAATCCATCTGCAGACCTTACTGGGGCAGGACACTGTGGGCTGTGAGACCTGTCTACTAGAAGAACCAGTTCCTTCTTTAATTTTAAGAAGCATTACTTCATCTGAAATGCTGCCAGATGGAAACCCACCTTCCCCATCCCCACCTGCACGTACAGTAGCCTCATTTTCTGCCTTTCTCCAAGAGGAGGAGCTTCACAGAAGCTTTCTTGGCTGTGAGGCACATCTCCCTTTTTTGTTTTCTTTTTTTTGATTTTTTTCTTTTTTCTTTTTGTTTGTTTGTTTGTTTTTGTTTTTCTTTTTTTTTTTGTGTGTGTGTTTTGCTTTGTTTTGATGTGGTCAGTTCCAATTCTAGTGATTAAAGACAAGGCCAGGCACCAGCAAAGAGGGTTACTTCTTTACAATCTGAATGACATCTTCGTGCTCCATCATATGGGTTAAGCCCACTCTTTGAGGGCTGTATTTTGTGCTTGTCCCCTTTAAAGCAAAAAGGGGGAGAAGGGTTAGAAGAAGATCAGAGACAGTCAGGAAAAGGGATTTCTCTTTTGCTGCTAAGCACTTACCCACACCAAGGCATATTTGAACTGGCTGGCTAACGATCTGTGAATTCGATGGCACTGCAACACAGATAGAGAGCAAGTGAGGCAGGTCAGTGATGCTACTCTGCAAACAAATTAGTACCCAGGAACTAGAAACAACTCAGAAATTGCAAGAGTGGCCTCAGGAGCTAGTTGACAGCATGTGAAAGAACACAGAACAGACACACAGGGATCATCAACCCACAGTAAGCCACGTCTCCCTGCGTCCATGAGCTCCTTCACTGGACTGAATGAAGCTCCATCCACACATAAGAAGGAATCTCTCTATTCTGAGGGTGGTAGAGCAGAGGAGCTGGCTGCCCAGAAAGGTTGTGGAGTCTCTGTCTATGGAGACTTTCAATACCTGCCTGTGATAGGACAAGGAGCAATGGGTGTAAGTTGCAGCAAAAGAGGATCCTCCTCAACACAAGGAGGAACTTCTTTACTGTAAGGGTCACAGAGTACTGAACAGGCTTCCCAGGGAGGTCGTGGAGTCTCCTTCTCTGGAGACTTTCAAGGCCTGTCTGGATGTGTTCCTCTGTGATCTGTGTTAGATAGGATTGTCCTGTTCTGGCAGGGGGGGTAGACTCAATGATCTTTTTGGGTCCCTTCCAACCCCTAACATCCTATGATCCTATGCCATGATGCTCAAGGTGAACCTGCTCTGGCAAGAGGGTTGGACTAGATGATCTTCAGAGATCCCTTTCTATGACTCTTTGAAGTAAGTGGGGTTTTTAAAAAACCCTTCGTAGCACCTAAGAAAGCAACCTGAGGCAGCCAAAACCAGTACAAGTAACGAAGCAGCTCACATTAAACACTGTCACATCCCAAGCTTTAAGAAGCACAAAGCACAGGAGTCTCCAAGAGGAGCTTGCCTTCTACAGACAAGGAAACATAAAAGATGCAGAGAAATTACCACATGCTCCACAGAGGCCCCTTTCCGTAGAATAATGGCATCTGTAAAGTCTGGTCTCTCTGTGGAAAAACAGGAGGAGGAAAAAAAAAATCACTGTATTTCCATCAAGTGCCTTCTGATGTGCTGACACCACCTCATAGTGCCCTATGCCTACGCTCCCAAATTCCTCCTCCTCCCATTGCACTTGGCAGCTCCCAGGCACAAGTATCCGGGTACTTCAAAGCAGCAAACCACTTCTGTAGACATTCCAGTACCCACAAGTAGTCACCTACATCACACTCACACAGCCAAGAGCTTCCTCACCACCCACCTCCTCCAACAACTCCATTCCAAACATTTGGCTTAGGACAAACAAAACCACCCAAATCAAAGCCCACTTAAGTAAAACCAAACTAAATGACACCACCCTGCAGTTTTCTGTACCACCCCCCCCAAGATTTCAGAGCTTAACAAGCTCACAGAATGTTCCTTCATCTCACATCCACAGCTGCCCACAACTAACCAGGGACAAGTTAAAGATGTGCCTTCATTACTGGGAGAAGCTGCAAGGGAATTGTAAAGGAAAGGCAGAATCACAGTACTCCTGAGCCTCAGAAGCCTGGCACAGAACCACCAAACCTTTCAAGGTAGGAACAGGACATCTCTTCTAGGTAGCAGTGGGCTGAACTGACCATCATGGACTGTATGCAAGTAAGAAAGTTGTGAACTTGCATACTTTACTTCCTTGAATCATCATGAGGGCTATAAAGACACTGGGGAGCCTGGAGCATCTCTGTGAGGAGAAAAGGCTGAGACCTGGGGCTGTTGAGCCTGGAGAAGTGCAGCCCGAGAGATCACCTCAATGCTCAGCAAGACGTGAAGAGTGGGGGTCAAGAAGATGGGGCCAGAATCTTTTCAGCCATGCCCAGCAACAGCACAAACTGGAATCCAGGAGGTGCCATCTGAACAGGAGAAATTTCTTTGGTGTGAGAGTGCTGGAGCCAGAGAGGTGGTCGAGTGTCCTTTGGAGAGATTCTAAACCCACCTGGATATTGTGCTCCTGGGCATGCTGCTGTGGGTGCCCCTGCTTTAGCAGGGTGATTGGACTGGATGATCTCCAAAGGTCCCTTCCAGCCCTCACCATGTTGGGATTCTGTGATTCTGGACAGTTCATCATAGAGTGTGCATACTAAGGAAGAAAGCTGTGAACTTGCACAGTTCATTTCCTTATCTCATCATGGACGACACCCCATGCATGAAAATGCACCTCCTTAGTGCAGAAAGACCAGAAGGAATGTGGTGGGATATATGCATGGCTGGATCAGGTGGAACACACAGCATTTCCCAAGAGCTGAAAGCCAGTTAAGGCTAGCTAAGCCCTTTGAGCCTTTCAAACCCTCTGCTCAGCTAATGCTCACTTACGTCCTCGTTTCTTGGTGTAGATGCAGGTAAGTGCCAGGTACTCCCAGAGTTTCTCCAGCAAGTAGTCCAGGTTCAGCTTCATGCCACAGCTGCAAAACACCAGGAATATCTGCATGCTTACTGTTGTTGCGATTCAGAGATCAGAAGAGGGTGAAATGTCTTATTAAAGTACTGGAGAATGAGGGGAAAGTCTTTAATGAGGCCAGTAGAGGAAAAACACAAATTGAAACCAATTGGATTTTCAGGAGGGCAAACAGCTTTGAAGCAGCAAAGCCTCAGTCAGACACATCAGCACTTCTAAGGGAACAAATTAGGCTGGCTTGCTCCAGCTGCAGTGTGGAGAAGCCAAGCAGTCTGCCCCTCCAGGGGAAGGAGGCCTGAAAGAAGCTGCACAGTGTCTCTGCTCCTTGCCCCAGCAGCTGCAGATAGCCTGGGGAGAAGTCTATTCTTGAGAGAAGTCGGGGAAAGAGGTAAGAAATGAACCACCAGACCATCCAGGGCAGCACAGCAGGCAGTGTGACAGGCTCCCACCTGATTACAACACTGTGGGGTCTCCGAGCAAGACGATCCACTTCCTCCATCGATATCTGGTCGATCTTGTTATAAACCTAAGCCAAAGGTACAACACCCACCCATTAGCAAGCCAACTCAGCAACACTGCAAGAGGGCTGACAGGCACTGGTGAGGCTGCACTTCAAATATTGGGTTGTTTTAGGTCCCTCACTCCAAGGACATTGAGGTGTTGGGAGTGTGTCCAAAGAAGGACAAGGAAGCTGGTGAAGGGCCTGGAGAACAGGTCTGGTGAAGAGCAGATGAGGAACTGGGGCTGTTCAGCCTGGAGAAAAGAAGGCTGAGGGGAGATCTCATTGCTCTCTACAATTTCCTGAAAGGAGCTTGGAGCAAGGTAGGGGTTGGTCTGTTCTCCCAAAGAACAAAGAGAACAACCTCAAGTTGCACCAGGGGAGGTTTAGGTTGGACATGAGGAACAATTTCTTCCCCAGAAGGGTTGTCAAGCCCTAGAACAGGCTGCCCAGGGCAGTGCTGGAGTCCCCATCCCCAGAGGGATTGAAAAGCTGTGCAGATGTGGTGCTGAGGTGCATGGTTTAGTGGTGACTTGGCAGTGGTGGGTTAATGGTTGGCTATGATGACCCTAAAGGTCTCTTCCAACCAAAATGATTTTATGAAGACATGTACAAGGTAGTTCCAGCACCTGAAACAGAAATTTGGACCCTGTCAGCCTAAGGACAAAACAGACTTAAAACTCGAAAGCCTAAATGTCAGTTTGGACCTTTCAAAGCTCTCCCTTTCATTCCCCCAGTATCTCTGGTTGCGCTGTCAGCGACCTCTGACACAAGGGACCAGCAACAAAACCCCAAGCCGAATTCGTGGTACAGGAACTGAAGGCTCTGCACTGTGGGAGCAAATCCCACACCACTTCGGTTCAAGCTGCTCCGCGGCTGCCAGCCACAAGAGGGCACAGGGAACACACGCAGAGCACAGCAGCACATGAGAAGCTTATAGAAACCTCCCTGCTGAGCTGTGCTTTCCATCTCAGGCCCCACATCACTCCTGCTGTAGGAACCAGGACGATTCTCAGCAGACTGGAGATGCTTGGCATAGCTGAAGGTGGCTGGTTCCAAGATACTCACATAGAGGCAGGGCATGTAGACCCTGTTGCCCACAATCACATCAATGAACTCATCGGGGGAACAATCCTCTCTGAAGAGGACCTCAGCATTGAAGATTTCTGAGGTGAGCATTGTCAAGGCCCATATCCCAACACATCAACACAACCACTGTGAGCCAATGGGCTAAGCTTGCTTGTGAAAGTCCTTAGCAACCCAAAAAGCCTCAAAGACACAGTGAGGCTGTTCCCCAGCAGGTACCACTTGACTGAGGAGCGGCTGATGGCTTTGAGGTCTTCTGCTTCAGGAAAGGATACTATATTCATGGAGGATGAGCTGTACCAACTTCTCAGAGCACTGAGTCAACGTGACAGTTGAGTTGAAGGAGATACCTCCACCCTTCTTCGGCTGCAGGGAGGCAATAAAGCAACTTAAGAATAGCTTGCAAAATCCACAACCCACCCCCCCCGCCAAGTCTGTCCGACACAAGGGACAGCACTCAGTGATCTCAGCTTGGAGCAGGCAGCCAGATACAAGCTGTGCTTGCAGGAAACCTCACCTTGAAGTAGATATTTGGTTTGGTTTTGTTCAGCCTGATCCCCACAGATTCCAGTTCTTTCTCCAGTAAGGCCCTGTGGGGACACTGCATGTTAGTACTGTGACACTGAGCAACGGCCAGGTGACACCCACACCTTTCCTTTTTGCTTCCTATTGATACAGCCTTGCCATAAGCTTTCACTACAACCTTAAAAACACAGCTCATGTAGGACAGTGCTGTGAAAATTCAGGTTGGCATCCCTGTCTCTGAGCAGCTTTCCTGTGGGAATGATTCTTCAGCTGAAAAGCAGCAGCTCGCTTCTAATGGAATATAACTTCCACCTCATACTCAGAATCACAGATTGGTTTGGGTTGGGCCTTTAAAGCTCATCTAGTCAAATTCCCTGCAGTCAGCAAGGACATCTGCAAACAGAGCTGGTTGCTCACAGCCCCAGACAAACTAACCTGGAGTAGTTCCAGAGATGAGGCATCTACCACTTCTCTGGGCAACCTGGGCCAGGGTGTCAGCATCCTCAGCATGAAAAATGTCTCCCTCCCTTCCCTTTAGTCTGAATCTCCTCTCTGTTTAAAACCATCATTCCCTGTCCTCTCACAACAGGCCCTGCTAAAAAGTCCATCTCCAGGTTTCTTATTGGCCCATGTAAGTACTGAGAGGCCACAAGAAGGTCTCCCCAGACAGCTCAGGTAGTGATTCCTCAACTTGCACAGGACATATTTCAACAAGCTGATGTTTTCTGGGAATCCCTGAACTTGTCCCACCACCCCTCAGCTCCATGTACCCAGCGTATGCTCACCTCTGTACTTCACCCTTGGTGGCATCCAGCATCATGATAACGACATCTGCTGTCCTGGCCACAGCTATCACCTGCCGACCTCTGCCCTTCCCTGAGAAGAGGAGACGGTCATAGATCAGCAAAAGAAAGCAGGTGCAAGTTTTGCTGCCCTGCAGAGCTGCTTAGAAGCAAGGAAAAAGCTTTTGCAGTGTGGTACTGGCTGTAGTGAGCAGGTGGGGAGCAACCGAGCAAGTGTATCTGCTCCATATATAGTGACTTCTGCCCAGTACAAGCCCTAACACTCTGTGCTGCTGCTCCTCCATCACAGTAACAAGACTAATTGTGTAAAGCCATCTGAGAACAGCTGCACAGGTGGAAATGACATCACTGCTAGAAGGAGACATCCCCAGACACAGGATGTGGGCCTAGAGTCCCTGTGCAGAGGGGTTATGGATTATTTCTGGTCAATAAAGAGAGAGACTTATTAACCAGGCCACACTTCTCCAAAAGAGAGCATTAGGAGATTTTCCAACATTTCCTGAGGCATCTTCTGACATGTCCAGCCAATCAGGATGATAACAAAGCAGAGGGACAAAGCCACCATCTCTTCCCAGAATGAGGAGTCATAGGAAGATTGGCAGGAACTCAGGGAATCAGTAAAAAGAGGTTACTGTTTAGCTGTGATTCCCCCCCCCGCCACTAGCATCTTTCTTTAGCTTTCCTCTGTACCAGAAAACAGATGAGGGAGATAACACTCACACAGGAAGGTGAGAAGTGACAGGCTTGCTTGGGCTCCCACCTCCTCAAAAGCATCTTTCTTCTACATATAGACCCTTTTGTGGGCTCAGGGATAAGAATCGTGCCTCACCTAAGATCGGGGACTCCAGAATTTGGAAAGCCAACATGGGAACTCTGGACCCTGGACACCTGCTGTGGTCTGAGACACCTAGCTACACCACTGAGGGCACATCCCTACTTACACCTAGCTACACCACTGAGGGCACATCCCTACTTACACCTAGCTACACCACTGAGGGCACATCCCTACTTACACCTAGCTACACCACTGAGGGCACATCCCTACTTTACACGAACACAGAGATCAGCCGACCTTGTGCTGCTCCTTCAATGATTCCAGGAAGATCCAACAGCTGAATATTAGCTCCTTTGTACTGAAATGGAAACAGGACAGAGAGATGAAAGCTTTATGTAGGTCATCTGAGGTGCCTTGAAAGCCTGGAATTCATGCTGGGGTCCAAAGCCTGCAGAGAGTGGAACTGAATGAACCTCAGGACAACTACACACAGAGCCAATGGCTCTGTTTTGCTGAGGTACCTCCAGAGTGTGTCCTAGGAAGCTGTGTTCAACATCATGCACTGTGGTATGTTAGGTCCTGACCAATAAAGCCTCACATGACCGCAGTTCGACAAGGCACCAGGGAAACAGCACAAGAGTCACCTTATCCTGAGGCAGTGAAATGGAAAGGGGAAAAAAATCACAACCCTTTAGTTTCTTGGTCTAACAAGAAAGCACAGCAAGCAGCAAGTGCCAACCCCTCTTACCAAGGCAGCCCAGAACTGCTCAGATGTGCTGCAGCAATTCCAGCAGCACAAAGTAACAGGAGACTTTAATTTACTACATCTGCAGGGCACTGGCTTTTGAGCTGCCATTGCAGCAAAGTCTTCAGCAACAGAACTAGCAACTGGCTGCAGCTCAGGTCTGTGTTACAGTATTTGTGTTTACTTTAACACCAATACTTTCATTATTTAACTCTGCTTTCAATTCTGACCCAGATTCTCTCATTACTCACAGACACTTTTCAGTTTGATGCCCTTTATCACTTACTTTACTGATGGATGCTTAGGCTACCGCTAATATAATTCCACAAGGACAGGAGGAGTTGTATTTCCTCTCCAAACTGATCACAGTACAGATTGCCTCTTTTAAAGCTTCATTAAAAACAAATCTGTCAAGGTTTCCAGCCATCTGGTCAGTGGCACCAGCAGCAGTTACAAAAAATTCAGCTGAGGATTGTTCTGGTCAGTGGAACGGCAGCAGATGAAACGCCCTGGCTCAGGCAGTCAGTCCTGAAGAGTTATGGAGCCTAGGGAAGTGCTAAATCAGCTCTGTGGGTTGCACAAGACCTGATAGCTCACTCCAGACCTTCTAAAGTTTAAAGCAGAAGTCAGCAGAGACCTTTGGATACTGACACATTTACCTGTGTGGGTCTCTTACCACCACTAACATGCTGAAAGCAGGAGAATCCCACTTACTTCTATGACTCCTGGGATACAGGTCAGGGTTGTGAACTCATAAGACGCAGCTTCGCTGGCAGTTGAGGTCATTAAACTCAAAAATGTGGACTGAAAGGCAAGAGATCAGCATCATTAGAGACATGCAAACAAAAGTGTGGGTCAGTGTTCAAGAAAATGTGTGACACCAAAGCACCCTCAGCTTTTGGGGCAGTGTTGTGGCTGTCCCAGGCACAGGGACTGACACAGTGATGGATCAGCTACTGCTGTCACTGAACAAATGCTACATCTTCTGCTCTCACTCATTGTATCAGCAGCGCTGTGGCTGGGTAAGACTGAGTTTGAGGCTGTTACCACAAAGCACTAAGCAGAAAGGAAGGAGTGCTGCCCCTAGCACTAACTTTCAGCTCTCTGCCTACAGTAACACAGAATGCCAGGTTAGAACAGACCCCAAGGATCATCTGGCCTGACCTTTCTAGGTGACACTGCCATTGAAATGAGCTGGCCCAGCATGCTGTCAAGCTGAGCCTTCAAACTGAACAATGCAGGGGAATCCACTGCTTCCCGTGGGAGATTTTTCCAATGTTCAGCTGTTCTCATGGTGAATTTTTTTCTTGCAGAGTCTCATGGGAATCTCCTCAGCAGCAACTTGTCCCCATCACCCCTTGCCTTTTCCATGGGACTCCTTGTAAAAAGGGAGTCTTTTTCCTCCTGGGAGCCACTCTTTGTGTACTAGTACATGGTAATAAGGCAGCCAGTTAAGGAGGGAGAGATCACAGTGAGAATGGCCTTTCCCAGGCAAAGGCCCCTCCTTACACCCAGCCACATTCAGCACTCCAAAAAAGAGCAGGATTTCTTCCCCCCTGCTCTTGACAAGTTTTAAATGCCTGTTTAACTTAGCACTCATGTGCATAGAAGTATTTTATTGACTCTTTCTGTCAAGGTCTCCCCTAAAGCTTCCCTTCTCAAGGCTGAACAAGCCCAGCTCTCTCAGCCTCTTCTGATATGGTAGCTCTCCCAGTCCTCTGATCATTCTTTTGGCCCTTCTCTGGACACTCCCCAGCCTGTCCGCACCTTTTTCATTTAGACAGCAGGAAATCTGTCTGTTGTCACAGCAAGAAGGTGAAAGATGAAAAGGAGATGGGTGTCTGCTTCATCAGCTTTACAGGCACTGCTAACCACAGACTGGAAACACACATGCCACATGGTTGAACACAGACACTTACTGACCTTACCCACAGAAGGAAAACCGATCAGTGCCACCCGGGCATCACCAGATTTCATCACATCGAAGCCTTCCCCTTTAGCAGCTGAGGATTTGGAGGGTTCTAGCAACTGAGCTCTGTATTTTGCAAGCTTTGCCTTCAGCAGGCCAAGGTGGTACTCTGTGGCTGCAATAACATAACACAACAGCTGGGTGACAGGGAGCTGCTGATAATTTCCAGAAATAAGAATCTTCCTAAAAAGAAACACTGCAGATCTTGGGCAATGTCTTACCCACTGCTACAGGCACAAACTACCCCCAAGGTGTTCTGTGACCTTTTGAAATACCGAGCTTGAGAGCAAATCTGGTATCCTGCACAGAAAGTCAGGCCTGAGGCACACAAGCAGCCAAAAATTTCCTGGCTGAAGGAAGCAAAGGTAGAGTGAGAGCAGCTGCAGGAATGAATGGGTGAAGGCAGCCAATTAAGGAGGGAGAGATCACAGTGGGAAAGGCCTTTCCCAGGCAAAGGACCCTCCTTACACTCAGCCACATTCAGCACTCCAAAGGAAGCAGGATTTCTCCCCCCCTGCTCTTGGTAAGTTTTAAAGGCCTGTTTAAGTTAGCCCTCACATGCATGGAAGTATTTTATTGGCTCCTTCTGTGCAAAACACTGCAATTTGCACCTGACAGGAAAAAAAAAAAACAAAACACCAAAGGTGGTAGTTGTTTCCCTTTGCAACAGATGAGGCCAAGAAATCCAGATTACAGAATTTACTATTTTTCCTTTCTATTATTTGCCACAGTCTAAAGCCCACTGAAGCAGCAAGGCACTGGGAACCTGCTGCGGCAGAACCTGAGGGCAGCTCTGCTCTCCATTCCCTTCTTTAGGCAAGGTGCTCACAGGATCACAGGATATTAGGGGCTGGAAGGGACCCAAAGAGATCATCGAGTGCAACCCCCCTGCCAGAGCAGGACAATCCTATCTAACACAGATCACAGAGGAACACATCCAGACAGACCTTGAAAGTCTCCAGAGAAGGAGACTCCATGACCTCTCTGGGAAGCCTATTCCAGTGCTCTGAGACCCTTACAGTAAAGAAGTTCCCCCTGTTCAAACACCAGCCTGAGAAGAAAGGCCTGGGCTCCCCGTGCCTGCATCACTTGGGGTCCTTGGCTCAGCTCCGAGAAGAGCTACGGATGCTACCAGGACTCTACACTGCACCTCCAGGGTATGCCAGGGCATCCATTGCAGAGAAACAGGACTGCTGTCAGGAGGGGTAGCCACCAAACACTCTACCCCAGACTCAGGTGCTCATCCTGGTCCCTCACCTTCCCCAGAGCAAACACCCCAAGCACCTAAACCATTCCGACAGAGCCCCTTGTACCACCACACCTCATCCCAGCTTCATAAACCACCCCACAGCCCACCTGCCCCGTGGCCCAAACTGTCATCTCTTCCTTCGGATTCCCTCCCAGCCCCCATATAACCTCTCAGTCCCTTCACTCCCAACCTCAGACGCTCATATCCCCAATCACCTCTTCCCTTAGCTCCCCTGCCAACCCCTGCCCACAACTTAGCAGCTCCTCTGCTCGCCCAGCTCCTCACCGCCACAGTCCCCCCCTTCCCCCAGACTGCCCTTAACTCAGCAGCCCCTCTACGGCTCCAGCCTCACCATAACTCACCAATCTCTCCGCCCTGCCACCCCCGGTCACCTCTTCCCCCGTACCCCCCGAGGGCTCTGCCCTGCCCTGCCCGCTATCCCCAGGTAGCTTGCCCCGTATCCCACGTAGACCCGGACCTTTATTCTTCTGCGTGCGGGCGATCTCCTTCTCGATCTCCGAGATCTTCTCCAGGATGCCCATGGCGGGGGGCGGCCCGGCCCGGGCAGTTCCCCAGGCCCCACACGCCGCACACCGGAAGCGCCGCCGGCCTCGTCCGTCCGTCTCCTTTAAGCGTCCGGGCCGAGCCCATGCGGGCGGTACCCGTGCACCCGCTGCGCCGCCCCGGCCGCCTCCTGCAGCCCGCCTTCCAAGTTCCGACTGCCACCATGCTCGGGACGCGGGTGGGTGCCGCGCGAAGGGAGTCCCGGGATGAGACAGACCTGGCAGAGGGAGCTGCCCGGGAAACCACAGAACGGTTTTGGTTGGAGAGGAGCTTTAAGATGATCAAGTCCAACCGTTAACGCAGCACTGCCAGGTCACCACTAAACCACTTAGCACCACATCTACACAGCTTTGAAGGTCCTCCAGGGACGGGAACTCCACCAGTGAGTGCCCTGAGTACCTTGTTTCAAGGCTTGACAATCCTTTCGGGGAAGAGCCCCAAAACCACCAACCTAAACCTCCTCTTGTACAACTTGAGGCCATTTCCTCTTGTTCAATTGCTAGTTCTTCAGAAGACTGACCCCCACCTCTATCCAACCTCTATCCAGGGAGTTACAGAGAGCCAAGTCTCCCCTCAGCCTCTTTTCCTTTAGGATGAACTCCAGTTCCTTCAGCTGCTCCTCATTAAGACCTGTTCTCCAAACCCTTCACCAGCTTCACTGTCCTTATCTGGACCTGCTCCAGGACCTCAATGTCCTTCTTAAAGTAAGGGGCCCCAAACTGACTCCATTTTTTTGAGGTGCAGCCTCACCAGAGCCAAGTACAGCAGGATAATCCCCGCTCTGGCCACACTATTGATGATCCAAGCCAGGATGCCATTTGCCTTCTTGTCCACCCGGGCACACACCGATTCATGTTCAACCACTGTGGGTGCTGGCTGGCAAGTCTTTTTCTCTGGGAAGTTTACAGCCACTCTGCCCCAAGCCTGGAGTATTCCTGAGGTTACCGTGACCCAAGTGCAGGATCCAGCCCTTTCCCTTGTTGAACCTCATCCTACTGGCCTTGACCCATCAATCCAGCCTGTCCAGATCCCTCTGTAGGGCCTTCCTACCCTAAAACAGATCAACAGTCCCACCCAACTTGGTGACATCTGCAAACTTCCTGAAGGTGCCCCCAATCCCCTCACCCAGATCATTGATAAAGACATTAAACAGAACTCACCCCCGTGCTGAGGCCTGGGGAACACAAATGAGGCTGTGGAGGAGGTTAACAGGAGCTGTAGGAAAAAGCTCTCAGGAACTCACAAGGGTTCCACTATGCCCTGCCCTTTCTGCTTCTCTAATTAAGCCCAGATCCTTCGTTTAAGGCTATCAGCAGCTGAGCAGAGAAAAGCCCAAGGGGGGACTTCGAGCACAGCTCTCCCCTGGAACTGAGAGGTGCTTTGGTCAACAAACACACACGGACACAGGCCCCTTGAATACATTTCATGTTTAATTTGGACGTTAACACTCCGCAAAGCCCCTGCTCCAGCTGCCCACATGCACACCCCTCCTGCAGCCAGCATGGTTAGAAAGAGACATCACAACCTCTGCCAAGACCAAATGCCCCCCTTTTCTTACCTCCACACCACGGTCAGCTCTCTCTCACCACATTACAACATACGTAACATCTCTCCTTAACTCAAACAGCTCAAAGAAAAAGGAAACCAAAACAAAGGCTCTAGAGGAGGGAAGCTCTGAACACTGACAGCCTGTACAACCTGCTCTGTCCCTAACACATTCTTCCCACAGGGCAGCACTGCCCCAGCAGTTTTGGATTTCAGGCAAAAATCAGCTTCAGGACGGTAGGAAGGAGACAGGCAGAGAGCAGGATGCTCCCTCCCCACCCTTCTCACAACATATCAAGTCTCGAAGGAAAACTTCAGGGGTTTAGGGGTCGTTATACATATTGAACAACCCCAGCACCCTCCTAACCCAGCTTCTGCCAACAACAACCACAGTGTTAATGCTATTAAACCTCGTCACAAACCCGAGTGTCTCGCTGGCCCTGACAGCTCTGGGGAGCATGAGGAGACCAGAGCCACCACCAGGATTGCACACAGATGGCTCTGGAGGGTTGGCAAGAGCCTCACGCCCACTCAGCACCTGGGAGAAGGCTTCACCCCAGTGCTTGGGTGAAGCAACACCACCAGCTTTTGCCTCTAAAACCAGGACATCTCCCAGCACTGCCCGTGAGGAAAGCCCTCTTCCCACCATCGAGTTTCTCCAAGAGGAGCAGGATAAAACAGGAATCCACTTCGTAACTGCTCTGCCTGCTGTTCCTCTCCCTTTATGCCTCAAATCGCTCTTCCTCTTGCCTTCAGACTGCTCTATGAATCCACTCACAACGTCCAAGACAAGGGCACAGGCTTCCTTCACAGCAATGGGGCTCCTGGTCTGTGAAAGGGCCAGGCCTCCCCTTCTCCCATAAGCAGGCCTTTCTACATTTAATGTGCAGAAGGACTCAGCCATGAGACAAGCCATTCCCACATCGTCTCCCAGCCCAGCCATTTCTCCCATCACACAAGATCCCGACTTGGAATAGAGGAAATGGGCTCACCAAGACCCAAATACTTTCTCATTAAGGCTTAAACTAGCAATTCAGCTGCAATAAACCAGGCAGAGACGCTGCCAGAAGGAAGAAAGTTAATTAAAACAGAGAAAACCCAAACCACCTTGGCAACAGGCATGAGGAGGCTTCGCTTTCCTCTGCCACAAGCCTGCTTTAAGTGGCTTGTTTTTAAAACAGCCAGGGGAGAGAAAAAAAAAAAAAAGGCAAACTAAAACTCTGACAAAAGCCCCACGGGTGGGAGTGTCACATTAAATATACAACCAAGGCCAACTTTTAAAATGTCTTTCAAAAAATGAAACCAGAAACTCTTGGGGTTATTTTTGCCTTTTATCTTTTTTTTCCCTTGTAAAAAGGTGTCAAGCAGTGGTGTGGTGAAGCACAAAGAGCGAGTACAAATACTGAACGGTCCCAGAGCTGCCCCTTGCACCTCCCCATCCCTTTCTCCAAAGCAGCCAGCTGGTTAGACACATGGATATAAAAAACTAACGCCAACATTCCCAGTTTTCAATGTGAAAACAGTACAATGTAATTGAGTACTTGTGCATTTGCCATAGGGTCCTTTGGAAAAGGAGCCATAAAAATAGATATATATTTTTTTAAATAAAAGTCTTTTGTTTGTTTGTTTCTCCTTTTTTTGTCTCTTTTTTTTTTTTCTTCACCCTTAAGTAAAGAGCAAATATACACCTATAAGCAGAGTTCAGATCCACTTTACTGAGAGCCTGCAAGTCCACGCATCAAATTAATTCCCAGTGGTGTATCCAGACATGGGAATGGCTCCCCAGCTCCAAAAGCCTGGCAGTCCTGAAAGGACTGCAGCCCTGGCTAACCTGGTTAGCCAGCACAAAGCAAAGACTCATTCAAGCCTTAATACTCCCCCAAAAAAAAGACTGCAGCTGAAACCTCACACGCTGGGCCCAGCTCTAGGAGCATCAAAGCTGGCAATCTGGGCACCAAACCCAAGTCCTGGCGATTTCAACTCATATCAGGCTGTAACAATGAAAATATAAGCACTGAGCTTATATTTTCTTGTTACTCAGAGGACAGATCACTGATTCCAGCTACTAAGACACAGCTTCCAGAGGAGAGCCAGGAGGAGCTTCAGTGACAGAGAAACTAGCTGTGCAATAAGGAAGTGCATTTAAAGGTAGCTTAAAACCAGATTAAAGATCAAATCGCCACTCGATAGGAGGGAGAAACAAGCTCCAGCAGCCACGGTCCTTGGGTTGGGCGGGTTAACAATTCAGGCTCTCTCTGGCGAGTCCAAGGGGCAGGAGAGAAGCGTGCATTCCCGTGCTCCGACAGGGACACAGTCCTCCTGGCAGGCCATGCTCCCCTGCCCGCTTTGCTTCCGTGCGCTATCAGTTCCGGGCAGCTGTCATCGGAATTCATAGATAGGAGCACTGTGCTCAGGAACGTGAGTTAAATTCAATGACTGATACCTGGGAGAGAAGGAAAAGGTGGATGAAAGGATTACAAAGAGCAACAGAACCGCCCTGACGCTGATGGCTGCCTCTGGGCTGGCCACAGAGCAGATGTCCTGATCACCAGCTCTTCTCTTCCCCTTCACAGTATCAGAGTCAGGTCTCAGAGGCGTTCAGGCACCCAACACCCACTTACCCCAGGTCCAAAACCCTGTGAGGACTCAGTATCACTCCTCACTTCCATCCCTATGCCTCTGAGCTCCCTGCAGCCAGGCTGTGTTCCAGGTGGGCTGACTGTGGGTTTTGGACAGTTTTTGAAGTTCAGCAACTTTTATGTTCAAACAGTGTTTGCTAAAACTGCAAATTACACTCAGGTTTTTCAAAGCTTAGCTCCAGGGGATCTGTCTGAAAGCCTCTCAGGCACCTTTCCTCCTCCAAGAGCTTCCAGCTGCCCTACAGCTTTTGTGTGACAAGGATGTCAGAGGGAAAAAGAGCTCTCCACAGCTACTTGTCAGAAGGCTGGCTGACATTAAACCAGTTCACTAATTTCAGCTGTATTCTTGTCTTACAGCAACACCCCAAGGACCATGGACTATAAAGTAGTGGCCTAACAAGATTTCTGCCTGAAGGGAGCAACAACGAAGCTGTTATAGGTGAGAAAGCAGTGAGCTCCCTCTCTACAGCCCCTTGATAGCCCCAGATGGACATCATCTAACCAAGGCATGGAGAACCACAAAGCCTGAATCACTCAGCAAAGCACAAACTGGGAAAGTAAAACCCTGCACAAGAGACCAGGCTGCATTACACTTGCCTGTCCTCATGTGAGAGCAAGAGCAGGCCAAACCCTCCAGTGTTTGGAGACCAGGCTTCTGGAGGGATGCTTTTAGTGACCCACAGCTGGTGTCTGCCTCCCAACTTACCTCACAGACACACCACACCATTGCTTCACTGGGCCACAGCACATCCTCAGATCTCTCATCTCTTTTGTTTCACCTTGCCAAGCTGATTATTTCCCACCACACGCAAAGGGCAGCAATTTACACCGGTCAAATGGGCTGCTCTGCTCTGGCCTAGCACAGGATACACACCCTCCCTCTGCCCAAAGGTCCAGGTGTCAGCCTGAACCTCCTTCCCAGCCCACAGAAGCACTGCCTGGACACTCCCAAGGCTGCAGACAAGCAAAAGAGGAGTCACTGCTTGGTCTGAGGAGCCACCCTTCAGTCCACAGGAAGAAAGAAGCTTCCTTACCATTCTGAACTCCTATGGTAGTAATAGCCCTCTATAGATGCTGCTGACTTCTGGAAGCAGATGTAATAGAAACCAGCAAAGGAAGCACCACTGATGTCTTTGATAGTGTGATCTGGGACTAGGAACTGTTCCTGCACACAGAACACATGCTGTATTTTAAAAAGCCAGTTAAATACAACCCCCCCACCCCAATCTGCCCTCCCAGACTGATTACTGGCACCCATTAACATGAAGACACTCCTAGCTGTGTGTTCCCTGCACTCACAGCAGCTCAGACCAGAGATCAGCATGACCCTTCACCACCTGCCATTGCAGGTCTTACAGGGAAGCAGACAACTGAGGACAGAACCAGTTTAAGAGTGCACAACATCAGTTTCAGTTCAAAACCTGTCCCCTGCAAACCAAAGATCAGCTGTGAAATCAGGCTCCAGGATGTCCTGATTGTGGCCTTTAAAGGCTTACGTAGAGCTTGAGAAAGATGGAGAAAAGACTTTTCACCAGGATGTAGTGATAGGACAAGGGGTGATGGTTTGAAACTAAAAGAGGGAGAGTTGGACTCAAGAGAAGGATGAAGTTTTCTACACAGAGTGGTGAGACCTTGGCCCAGGTGAGAGGTGGCAAAGTCCCATCCCTGGAATCATCCCAGGTCAGGTTGTTCAGAGATGTGAGCTACCTGTTCTCGTTGCAGATGTCCCAGCTGACTGCAGGGGGCTTAGACTAGATAACCTTTAAAGGTCCCCTCCCACCCAAACCAGTCTGTGGTGCTACAATTTCCTCCTCTTGCAGCTACATAAGGCTCATGTACAGATGGAGGAATCAACACAGGTGAGGAGAGGTCAGTTTGCATCCAACACACAGGCCCCACACAGAGACTGGAGACATCAATTCTCTCATCCTCTGGAGCACCACCAAGCAAGATTTTCCTGTTGTGTTTTTAGCCAAGACTGCGGCCCTTAAGGACACAATTAGCTGGCTAGACAGGAGTCATGCTGGAATTCAGACATATGGTGGGTTATGAGGTTGGTAGAGTGAAATCTTTCATTAAACCATCATAGCTGAAAAAGAGCAGAGAAGGAGATGTGGAATTTACCTTCCATCTCATGAACACATAGTCCCCATTTTTCAGATCCTCATAATCAAAGTCATCAGAGTTAAATGTTTTTGCATACTGGTAAAAAGCCTGAAACTTCCCCTGAAACAAAAAAAAAAAGAAAAGAGAAGATATAAGATGCTTATTCCAGGAGTAGAAATCATAAGTGCCAGCTGATAGTCAGGAGAGCAAAAATTGCTACAGAGCAGGAGGTCCTCACCAAAGGGGCTGCTCTTCACTCGGGACAGGGCTAAACCTACCCCCACAGGATTAGGAGAGGGGAACACAGAGGATTGCCAGACACACAGAGCCACGTTCAGCCTGGCTGGCGAAGCTCCTGCACTCTCAGAGGAAGATATTCTGACAGAAACATAATAAACATCAAGTTTGGCAAGCAACAGCAAAGGTCAAGGTGTGGAGGCAATCAGCTGGTAGCCATGGCCCTGATCCAGAGCACAGCAGCAGACACACCCTATCCTGAGCAGAGGGGGAAATGCGGGTACCAACAACCTGCCTGTGCCATGAGGGCACCTCTCTCCTTCTCTACTCCACTTTACAATGAACATGTCCTCTGAGGGGCAGGGGGATCAGCAGATGGGGAATGTTCCTGTTCCATTCCAACCCCAGGGCCAGCAAGTGTAAAGACACATCCTTCTCACCGATCACAGGCAAGAGCCTGCTGAAGGGATCTCCAGTCAGAATAATCCCAGGGGGGAAAGGAGGGAGACATCTAAAAAGGAGAAGTTTCCAGGCCCTTCTCACAGCTCTTACATGGCCCCACACTGCACTTCACCTCCAAACCAGTCACATCAGATCCCCATCTGCTCCCCCAGCTTCACTTACCCAGTGTTTACGATCCACATCCTCATCAGCATCCCACTTGCGCGTTAGGAAAGGGTGTTTTTTACTGATTATTTCACCTTCAAAGAACGTGGTGAGGGTTGGGTACTCCTAGGAGAGACAAACGAGAGATCAGAAGGTTTGTCACCTACAGACTGGAACCCGAATGCAGACAGAGGTGCAGGTGCTCAGCAGGAAGAGCTCTGGGTGTTCTGCAGCTGGTGCTCTGGTGCTTCCATGCTGCACGCTGGCTGGTCCTGCCCCACACTAAAGCCCAGTTCACACACAGCCTCCAGCCTCTCTCTGCTCCTCTATTCACTTGGGAAACCTGCAGGAACCATGTCAGAGCTACACTGATGGGAAGCTCCACGCTGGATGATCAGAAGTGATCATTTACAGCCAGCATCACCCCAAAGCAGATATACAGCAGCTGCTGTGTGACTGTTACAAAGTCCAAGGGCTGAATTCAGCCATGCCACCACAGGAGAAGGTGTTTCTCTTCACCTTTGTGTTGGTGATGAATTAAGAGAACACAGACAGGGAATAGCAGGATGAAATCACAGCTGAAAGAAGCATCCCCCTGGCAGACAGCTCTCAACAATCGCCTGACACCACAAGCAATCTCAGATGATGAGCCAGGAAGGAAGTATGTAAAGAACTGTTTCGGTCCTGGCTTGTTTTCTTTCAGCAGCACATCACCACTGGTAGTGCCTAAGCCTGACTGTAGGGTCAGGCTCTCCTGCTCAGACCTCAAGGCATGCCAGAAAAGCTTCCCTCCTTCGGGACCCTTAGTGAGACCCAACGCTCAATGTGCCAAGAACAACAGACTGAAGCTATTGAACTACTTAGTGGTCAAATTTACTGTACACTCAGTCCTTCCATTTCCTATTTCTGGTGGCAGCTTCTCCCACCCCACCAGCAAAAAAGAAAACCCCTTACAAAGCACCTTTTCTTGTTTTGCAGTTAGCACTTACCTCTGTAAGGCCTTTAATCTTCAAGTATCCACAGAGATAGGAGTTTTCCATGTCCACATGCTAGAAAAGAGTGCAAAGTCCAACCATAAGCATAGGCATGAAGACACCCAATTGATCCAAAGCAGTTTCTAACCCTCCCCAAGGCTAATTTCAGCTCCAGCCTGTACAGAATGTCCATCTCACTGCTCTGGCAGCCTTTCTCCACAGCTGAGAACCACTTGAAAAGAACGTTTACAGGTGCTCAGCTAACCTCTGACAGCCCTCTACATCCCAGACCTGACAACATCCCATATGCTCTCATCTCAATCACACCAAGGCAGCAGCCTCTGCCCAGAGGTCTCTGACAGGAAGCAAACCTCCTCCTCCTCCACACAGAATGAAGCAGACTTACAGTTTTCTCCAAGTGACAGCACCACTGGCAGAGCCACCCACACCCTCAGCCTCCACATTTCCCAGTCAACCGTTACCAGCATCTATTTACTGGATTTAATTCAGGTTAGAGTAGAAAAGTACAGCCTAGAGCTTCACCTTCCACTTGTTTCACAGGCTTGACCCTCACCTCTCTTCACACACCATCCATACTGTCTGCCCGGCACCCAGCATGGTGCACACCAAAGCCTGCTCAGAAGCCAGAGCAGGCTTTGTGTGTTTTGAAAGAGGCCTTTCTCCTGATCTAATGCATTTATGACACCTTTCTACTGAGTTCTGGAGCTGCATCTCATTGCTGCTGCTGCACAGGAACTAGGCAGGGGGTTGCCTCCGTTCCAAGCACCTTTAAAACCAGAGGGATGTTGCAAGCTTTTTTCTCTGACAGCTCCAGACTGGTTTTCAAAGCCAGAAGTGAGTTATTTGGGGAAGAGCAAACATTGGCTGTGAGAAGATGGGTCTTCCCCACCTGTGATCAAAGCAGAGCACCGTTCCTCTAAGCTCAGCACAGGGAGAGCAGGCAGCCACCCCTCCTCAGCTGGCAGGCATAAACCAGCAGCATTTTGAGCACAAAGCCTCAAATCAGTCCCTGCGAGGAGGCAGTGTGCAGTGGAGCTCAGCAGCCATGGGATGTCCTCATCCCAGCACATCCTACCAGAAAACAGTCTGGTTCAAACCCTACCCCATCTGCTGACCCTGGGGCTCTGATACAGCTCCACGACATCCCCCAGGTCCCATGCCACCATCAAACTGGGAACAAAGCTGTGACTCGCAAGGTGCTCGATAGGAAAGCATTCCTCAGACGCCTGGCTTCCCCCTGTACTAAACACTCCACACCTCACCAGCTCTGCTCAAAGCCATCAGGCCAATACCAAGGACTAAAAATAAAGTACACGGGGTGACAATGATTGCAGGGAGGAAGGGGAAAGCCACACGAGTCCGCATCCAAATTCCCAGGCACAGCTGGGCGCTACAGCTGTCTGACTGCATTCCTGCCACAGGCAAACCACCACACTTTGCCCCAGGCTCCCTGCTCAGCCTTGGGCAGCCTCTGACACCTCAGAGGTAGGGCACCCCGGGTCCCAGCTTCAGCCTGGCCACACTTTGCTGGCCAGAGACTGGGACCTGGATCCCTGCTGATTTCCAGCCAGGCCTGAAATACTGGCTGTCCCACTGGTAGGGACTTCCCAGGACAACACCCACTCTAAACTGGGCTCTTACTCTTCTGCCCTGTGGCACAGAGGTGCATGGCCATTCCAGATCACAGGATATCAGGGGTTGGAAGGGACTCAAGGAGATCATCGAGTGCAACCCCTCTGCCAGAGCAGGACAATACTGTTTAACACAGATCACACAGGAATACATCCAGACAGGCCTTGAAAGTCTCCAGAGAAGGAGACTCCACACCTCTCTGGAAAGCCTGTTCCAGTGCTCTGTGACCCTTACAGTAAAGAAGTTCCCCCTTGTGTTGAGGTGGAACTTCTTTTGCTTCATCTTACACCCATTGCTCCTTGTCCTATCACAAGCAGCAAGTGAGCAGAGCCTCCCCCACTCCTGGCAGCCTTCACACACTTACAAATATTTATCACATCCCCTCTAAGTCTCCTCTTCTCCAGACTAAAAAGCCCCAGGTCCCTCAGCCTCTCCTCATAAGCCATGTCCTCCAGTCCACTAATCATCCTCGTTAGCCCTCCACTGGACCCTCTCCAGCAGATCCCTGTCCCTCTCAAACTGGGGAGCCCAAAACTGAACACAGTACTCAAGATGAGGTCTCACCAGAGTAGAGGGGAAGGAGAACCTCCCTTGATCTGCTGAACACACTCTTCCTAATACACCCCAGGATCCCACTGGCCTTCTTAGTCACAAGGGCACATTGCTGTGCCATGGGATCAAAAGTTTGAGTAGAGTGGGTCCTCAAGGTTTGAGGGGAAGGGAGCCTGAGGGAAAAGGGTCTCTCCTAGGGCCTGACAATAGGACAGGTAATTTTCCCCGAGTTTGGAAGAAAAGAAAAGCACACAGGGAAGGGATCGAGCTCTCCAGACCCTGAGGACTCATAGCTATTACCAGGGTTGACAGAACTAGGGGAATCAAAGTGAGATACTGCCAGGTCAAAGATGAGCAGTGCAAGGAGAACCAGAGGCTTCTCCAGGCTTGAAGGGAAAGGGTCTCCCGGAGGATTCTGCCATCCTGGCCCCACTTCGCTGGGGCTGAGGGGAATGGGGTCGCTGAGATCAGAGGAAAAAGGGTTTCACTCACCACAGTCTCAGGTTTCACTCGGGTTCAGGGGGTGAGACATACAAGGTCTGGGATTTGAGATAAATAGGGACAAGCTGACAGCCACCCGAGCCGGTGGGATCAGTAACCGAGGCCCGAAGGGAAGAAGGGCAGGGAGAACAGTGGTAGCCCCTGGGAGAAGAAAGGGTGACTGCGCCTGAGGGCCCGGGAAACTGAACGACTGCAACTTTAGAAGCCAAGACGGAATAACGTAGGGGGAACGCAGCCCGACGCGGGGTACAAGTGGGGGAAGCATCAGCCATCTGCGAAAACCAGCAGAAGGAACAGCCACCGGCGCTTGAGGAAACCGGCGGGGCCCCAACACGCTGGGCCCGCTAGGAGGGCGGCTGCTGTTGGGCCCCTCACCTGCATGACGACTTCCACCTCGTAGGCATTGCCCTTGCTGCGTTGCTGCCCGCGGAACTTGGCGCCGCTGTAGAGGAGCGAAGTGGCCACACCGGGCTGCGCCGTGTTGATGGGAGGCGGCGGCACCAGGCTGCTGGCGGCCGCCCCGGAGGGCGGTGAAGAGGCCGAACCCGCCGCCGCCGCCCTGCCAGCGCAGCACCGCTCGCTCCGCACCGGCATCTCGGGAGGATCCCCGGGCGCCAGCGTGGCCGGGCCCGAGCGCGGCCGAAGCCGCCGCCCGCTCTACTCCGTTCCCCACACGCCCGGGCCGCCGCCGCCGCCGCCGCCTGGGTCAGGGGCCTCCCGGCAGCGCCTCCGCGCGCTCCCATTGGCCCTCGCGGGCGCCACGAGGGGGGCGGAGCCGGGCGGTGATTGGTCACGGGGCACGCGCTTCCTCCCGGCAGGCGCGGCCGCTGGCGCTGCTGGGAAATGCAGTTTTCGGCCTTCTGCGGCAGGACGGAGCGCCGGATGGGCCAAACCGCGTTCGAGGCGTAGATTGGCTGAGGCTGGGGCAGTATGGCGGTAGCCGCGGAGCCCCGTTGAGACGGGAGCGCGGTGGTTGCTTTTCGTTACTCGCCGCGATGTGGCGTGGCTGTCGTTCGCTGCTATGGGACCGCTTCCCGCCTGTCTGTCTCTACCGACCACCTCCGGTTGCTGCCGGGAACGGTCCGGTGGGACCAGGTGGGGGCCGGACTTACGCCCCACCGGCAGGTGAGGGAGCGCCGGGTCCTCTCCAGCCCACTTCAGGCCTTTACCTGTCCCGCTAGGGTTGCTTCTGCTGGGGGAGGATGCTCCACCTCCACTCCCCAGTGGGATCCTCCGTGGTGACATAGCCCCTTCCCGGCCCGTGGGACCTTCTCGTGACAGCCGTCAGGGTCACCCAGGATCGAGGGAATGCTGAGGTCGATGCCCTCGGGGCGGGTGGAAACGCGAGGAGCGGTCAGACCCCTGACAGCAGTCGGTGCCAGCACTGTCCCTAGGCGCCCGAGCTCCTCAAGGCATTTTAGCGGCTCAGGCAACGCGATCCCGGTCCTGGGCCTGCCCCCGTGCCTATCTTCTGGCGTTAATGGAGATGCGGTGGGGGCACGACAGACTGGCAGCGTGGCCAGGTCCTCGCCGATTTGTTTGCTTGTGTTTGTCTTCTGTTGGATTTTAGGGATTGGAGGTGGGGGGAAGCAGGACACGCAGCCAGGGTGGTTCCAGCATGTTCTGGGCCGTGTATCCCCTCCACAGATTTTGCTGGAAACTTGTGGGTTTGACGACAGTAAAATTAGTCACGTCTGTCTGAGGTGAAGCTGTGGACTTGTAGTGACTCACTGCGGGGTGTCAGGAGCCCACTGACGTGACTCAGGACTCCACTGGGGTACATGCACTCACGTTAATCATTTCAGAGCTGTGCCTTAACAATGTGGCATTTTCTGAGCTACTGAAGCTTGCAGGTGGCTGAGCCTGAGCAAATCCTGATCTGTTTCCTCAGTGGGAACATGGATTTTTTTTTCTTTAGCATAGAATAAGAGCTGCAGCATGACCTGTTTCACCCTTCAGGAGGTCGATTTTTGAGCTCAAGATTTATAATCTGGTGTCATTCAGATTCCTTCTGCCTTGTGTGATGCAACCCTTTGCAACACCAGCTCTCAGCTTCATAGAATCATAGAATGGTTTAGGTTGGAAGGGATCTCAAGGATCATCCAGTTCCAACCCCCTGCCATAAGCAGGGACACTTCTCACTAGAACAGGTTGCTCAAGGCCTCATCCAGCCTGGTCTTGAACACCTCCAGGGAGATTGTGGATCACAGAATCACAGAATGTTGCTCCCTGGGCAACCTGTTCTGGTATCTCACCACCCTCACTGTAAAGAACTTCTTCCTACCATCTAATTTAAATCTCCCCTCTTCCAGATTAAACCCATTACTCCTCATCTGTCATTACAAGACCTTGTAAATAGTCCCTCCCCAGCCTTCCTGTGGGCCTCCTTTGGATACTGAAAGGCTACTATAAGGTCTCCTGGAAGCCTTCTGTTCTCCATAGCGTGTTCTCATAGCAGAGCTGCTGCAGCCCTCTGAGCATCTTTGTGGCCTCCTCCGGACTTGCTCTAACAGTTTGATGTCCTTCTTGTGTTGGGGGCTCCATAACAGGTTCTGGGAGTATGTGTAGCAGTACTGAGAGGAGAGGAGGCTGCTCTTAAACAGACCTGTGGTTCCCTCAGGGTCACGTTGCTGGAGGAGCAGGTGCACTTGAACTGGAGCTGAAGGTGGCCGTAGGGAGGTGCTTCCTCCCTCCCTGATGACTCAGTGGCTGTCCCCAAAAGCAGTTGTTAACCATGTGTGCCTGCCATAAACCTGCCCTTGTGGATGGTTGTGGAGGGAGCAGTGTCCTGCCCCTGCGTGCTCTGAGCCTGCTTTTGGCAGCTGTGGTTTTGCAAGGGGGTGCATCAGCTGCAGGGCAAATCAGAGTCTGGGGGAAGAGTGTGTGGGTTGGTGCTGGGTGGATTTGATATCATCAGGGCAGTCTGATGTACCCTGCCCTGACTCCAAACCAGCTCTGCTCAGTTTCTTGTTGGTCTGAGACAGAACAAGCTAGGGAGAGCTAGCCAGGTAGTTCAGGGCTTAATTTGTCAAACGTGATTGCACTGGGAGGATTTTGAAAGACTGAGCCCAAAGCAAAACTCCAGGAGTGCTGGGGCAGGTCTGTTTTGGAAAGTGGCCCTGTAGAAACTCCTTGCAGACCAGTTTAGAGGGAGCTGAAAGCTCAGCCTGGCAGGAGTGAAGCTCATCCCCTCACGTGCACGTTGTGCACAGCAACCCTCTGGTTTTTGCCAATTTAAAGGTGCTTCCCCAGTTGAGTGGAGCTCGCTGAAGTTGTGTAGTGTGTGAAAGCTGTGAATGAAGGGCCTGGAATTCTGTGGCCAGGCCACCTTGGCAACACCAAGGTGTTGTAGGCATGTGTTCTAGGCTGTAATGGGGAGCAGGGAAAGGGACCAAACATCTAGCTGCCTTCTCAACAGCTCTGTTTTTGCCCCCAGAGAGGAAGCGGTTCTACCAGAACGTGAGCATCTCTCAAGGAGAAGGTGAGTATGGCTGCAGGGACAGGGCAGAGGGGCTGGTCCCCTGGAGGGACATTGTCACCCCACACTGCTTCAGCGAGAACGTGGTTACAGCCACAACCCAGGCTGCAGAGTATTTGTCACCAGCCTGCTCTGCCCTGTCCTCGTGTGTAGAGAAGCTGTGTGGTGGGAAACAGCATGTCCAAGTGATGGTGGTGGTAGCCTTGATTATCCCTGGTCCTGTGCTCCCATCAGCTCCAGCTCTGAATCTGCTCCCACCGTGGGGTTGTCTGTTGTTCCTTAGTGCCTGCTCCTCTTTGATTCCCCAGGATTTCTACTCTGATTCCCCAGGAGGCTACGAAATAAACCTGGACCACCGAAAGCTGAAAACACCCCAGGCCAAGCTCTTCACTGTCCCCACTGAGGCCCTGGCCATTGCAGTGGCAACAGAGTGGGACTCCCAGAAGGACACCATCAAGTTCTACACTATGCACCTGGTGAGCATGGCAGATTGGGATGCTGGGACCTCAGCAGGGCAGAGTGCAGTGTGCTGGGAGCAGTCAGGTCAAGAAAGTCAAGAATAAAGACAAGGAATTTAAATAACAGGGACAAAAGGTGGGTTTGCCAGGCCACTGCCATCTGGTGAGGGCTTTTGCAGCTGGCAGAATGGATTCCAGAGCAAGAGAATCAGTTTGGGGTGCAAGTTTTGCACTGGCATGCATGAGATGGAGGAATCTTCTAAGAGTGCTTCCTCCTGAGTCCTGCATCCCCCAGCTCTCTTGGGTACTGCAGTAGAATCAACATTGCTTGGTCCAAATACATAGACATGAGAATGGTCTTCAAACACAGAACATGGAGAGAGCAGGTTGTCCTAATGGCTTGTGGAGACTGGGATAAGAGAGTGGGACTTTGGCTGGGCACTGGGAGAATCTCTCAGTTGTGAGCATGGTTGGATGACTGTTTAGGGAGAGTCTGTGTCACTGAGGGGACTTGGGAGGCAGCTGGACAGTGTTGTGGGGGATAGCAAGGGGCAGGAGGAAGTGAGGACTCGTGGACTGCTTCTTCCCTGGTGCTTGATGGTCTGTGAGGCTTCTGAAGCCAGTAAGAAGATTCATATTACACAAGTCATGTTCTGGTCCTTCACCTGCCTTTAGCTGCATCCCTTGATTTTCTCTCAAATCCCTCTGCTACTTCTTGACTTTGTACAATGGGAGCTGCTGCTTCCCCAGGCCCTGGATGACAGTGGTTTTATCCCACAGACCACGCTGTGCAACACGGCGCTGGACAACCCCACGCAGCGGAACAAAATGCAGCTGATCCGAGCGGCCGTGAAGTTCCTGGACACTGACACCATCTGGTATGAGATTAGGGCTCTGCTGGCACAGGGGCAAGGTTGTCTTGTTAGAGTGTGGGGTTTGGAAAGGGGGAGTAAGGGAGGATGTCTACCATAACCCAGTAATGGCAGGGCTCTGATCTGTTCTGGTTTTGACCTAAGAGTTTGCTTAGTTTAGGCTGGTCCTAGGTCTGCAACCCCAGTGCAAGTCTGCATGCCTGCAGGGTATGGGTGTGGGAGAGAATGGGGGGATCTGGTCTTCTGTTGAACTCTGTTTTGGACACCTCTGTGCTGAGCAAGGGTGGGAGTGTGCTAGTTTGAGCCTAGCTAGCATGTTTTGGTGAGAAGAACTAGATGATAGGCTGTAAAATGAAAACAATGGTGAGGTCTACTTCCCTCAGAGTCTTGCTGGGATGTGTAAAGAAGAAAGGCAAAACAAAGATTACTTCACTTGCTTCTTCTCTTTGCTGGGGAGCTTTGCCTGCTGGGGAGCTCGTGGCTGCTGGCTGGACTCCATCTTGCTTTCTAACCTCACCCTCCTTTTGCTTGGCTGCTTCACCTTGCTTTTTAACCCTTTTGGCCGAACCTCCATTCTTCCTTAGGACTGGGGTAAGGTTGAGAGGGGTAGGGGAAGGTGAGGGGTGGTTGAGAGCCCCTCCTGGGGACTCAGGTTTCTGGGAGGGGAATTGTGTTTGTATTACCTTTTTTACCGTGTATATTTCTGTCTATATCTGTATATACTGTAAATATCTGCTTGTAAATTGTGCCAGCTGTAAATATAAGCTTCATTCACATTTCCAGAGCCGACTGAGTCTAGTCTGGGTGATTTCTAAAAGTGGGGGGGGCGGGGGACACCCAAACCATCACATCTTTTATTTTGGCGCCCAACGTGGGGTTCTTCTCACCAAAACATGCTAGCTAGGCTCAAACTAGCACAGGGAGCAGGAGGATCTTTGGTGAAAACAAAACATGTTTGAAAGGCCTGGGGGAATCTGTCAGCCCAATATCCATGAAGCCCAGATTCAGTACCAGTAGCAAAATGCCCTTTGTTCCTAAAACTCCTTGTGGGCTGCAGGATCAAGCCTGCTCATGCCCAAGCTCCTTTCTTTCAGTCCTAGCCTCTGAGGTGTCCACTGGAACCTGCTCGGCTCCTGTAGGGAGAGGGGAATGGGATTCACTTCCCTAGAGGGGTGCCACAAACAGTTTGGCAACCTGGTAGTGAACATCCAGCATGGTTTTGTTCTGCAATGTCCCAGCTATCGTGTGGAGGAGCCAGCTGCCTTGGCAGAGCTACAGAAGAATGAATGGGATCCCATTGTGGCCTGGGCTGAGAAGAGGTAAGAGGTCAAAGATATTCCTGTCTGCTGAGGCCAGAGCTCCAGTGCTTGTGACTGTCATTGCTGCAAGCTCCACACGCCCTGTGCTTTTCCAGGTACAATGTAACAATTGGCTCCTCGACCAGCATCCTGGGACCAAACATCCCCACCAGCACCAAGGAGACCTTCATCACGCATCTGGCTTCCTACAACATGTGGGCCCTGCAAGGTAAGAAGCCATGCCAGGGAGATCTCGGCTCAAGCTGTGCCGGAGAAGAAGGCAGTTCCTCTCCACCTGAGGGCAAGAGCCTCTGTAGTGTTTTTCCTCTCCTGCAGAGATAATCAGTGTTGAGGTCTGTATTTGAAATCTCCAGGCCAGACCCGTAGGTCTGTTTCTTAAAAGCAGTGCCACTGGAGTTTGGGGTCTGACTCCGCTGGCTTGTGAACTGCCTGCTCTGCCCTAGCACAAATAACTTCTGTAAGGCCAAACCTGCCTATGCCTTAGTCCTCAGCTTTGTTACCCGGAAAAGAAATGGGGTTTAGTGCTCCAAGTGCCCACTGTTCTGTGCACTGTCCTCACTGCTTCACTCTTACAGCCTACCTGACACTGCTGAATGACCCTTAAAGAAATGAAGCAACGTTTGCTTTGCTCCAGTCCTCCAGGGCAAGACTTGAATGAGCAGCAAACTCTGAAACCCACAGAAGACAGCTAATGGAAGTTAACAGTGTTGATTCCTGGGACAGGGCTACAAAGACATTCCATTACCCCTGTAAAGATAGTTTTTGCTGAATCATTTCTTCTTCTCACAGATTGTAATATGGGTAGGCAGGATGGAAGGGAATGGCACATGCCTATGGCAACTGGTCAACTTTAGACCTGCAAATCAAGGTCTGGCCTTTATTAGTAGCACAAGATGAGTTTGACTTCAGACCATCTCCATGTGCAGACACCTCCATTTCCTCCTATCAACTTGAGGTGAACCATGAGTGCTCAGCAGAACTGTGAGCCTCTTTCCTCCTCCTGACTCTGTATGTGGGATTTGCTGTGGTCCCTCAGGCATTCTCCCAGAGGGCAGACTCAGGCTAGATCTAAGGAAGACATTTTTTACACTGAGTGTGGTGAGACACTGGCTCAAGTTGCTGGAGAGGTGGTAGATGCCCCATCCCTGGGACCATTCCAGATCAGGTTGGTTGGGGCTCTCTGGTCAACTATCTTTAGTTGCAGGTGTCCTTGCTGACTGCACAGGAGTGGGACTGGATGACTTTGAAAGGTTCCTTCCAATCCAAACCAGTCTGGGATTCTGTGTGCACAGCTCTTTTAATACCAGGCTTTTTAGAAGTCCCTCTCATCCTGGACGTTAGGCTAAGCTCCAGAATCCTCAGGCCTGGATGGGTGTCTGTTCCTTTGGCACAGGGAAGGTTTGTGGCAGAATAATAAATGGCTGTTTCCAAGACACAGCCTTTGTCATTGTGGTGACAGTGGCCAGAGCAGCAGCACTGTGTCTGCTGTGAACTGCACATCTGACACTGGAGTGCCTAGATGCAACTGGGAGACCTCCCTGTGGAGGTACCACACCCTGATTGCCTTCAGTATCTGCAAAGATGCTGCTGTAATGCTGCAGGGAGCAACCATGAGTCCTGTTTGGTTTTGCTTATTCCTTTGCAGGTATAGAATATGTAATCACCCAGCTGAAATCACTGATTCTGTCCATGGGGCTGATTGACAGGCACATTACAGTGGAGAAAGCTGTGCTTCTGTCTCGCCTGGAGGAAGAATACCAGGTAAATTATGTTACAGAACAGCCCTATAATTCAAATGGCAATAATCTCAGCATGACAAATGCATCTCTCGCCACAAATAACTGGCAAGGGAAGTGCCTGCTCTTGCAGGAGAGGTTCTGCTCCACCAGTCTCCCCGTTTGAGAGAGTTTGGAGTGTGCTGCTGGAGAGCAACACTGTGGGCGCAGCAGCCCAGAGTGCTCTCAGGGCTGCCAGTTTCTTTTCACAGAGCCCAGATGGCTGCTTTTCTCCTCTGATCTGAAGTGCAAAGTCGTGGCTGGCTTCCCTTGCTGTGGGTTATTCAGTCTGGAGGCCTTTCCAGACATCAAGCTAATAACTTGCTTGCTGGAAACTGGCCTGCTGTGAAGCTCTCCCTGACCCCAAAGTTGCTCAAGCTGATGTGAATCTTCGTCTTCCCTTTAAGGGGCTTTGCCTCAGTGTAAAAGACAGATGGATCATGTCCTTCCACCAGACTCATCTGGAGAGCTTTGTGCCCCAGCAGTCAGCGATCAGCACAGCTCCTGGGGGTTACCTGTGTTTCACAAACATGAACAGGGAGGCTGGGAGTTGCTGAGCAGCTCTAGGTATAATCCATTTCTGAAGTGACTCGTGTTCCTTCTCCCTGTTCAGATTCAGCGGTGGGGCAACGTGGAGTGGGCCCATGACTATGACTTGTGCGAGCTGCGGGCACGCGCGGCAGCTGGCACTCTCTTTGTCCACCTTTGTTCGGAGAGCTCAAGTGTGAAACAGAAGCTGCTGCAGGACTGAGGCTGCTGGGTTGGGCACAGGAGGAAAATGCCCAGCTGTGAACTGCTGGTGTGACTCAGTGTGGCAATAAGCACCCTTCTGCCACCGCATCTCCAGGCACCAGCCTCATGGTGAGGAGCTGCAACTTTGTGGGCAACTCCTCACTTGGACTGGCTGCCGCAGTGCAGTGCCAGCAGTTTGGAGCCTGCAAGGAGGAAAGGTCAAGGTGAGGTTCCTCTGCATCCCCAGGACGGCAGCTCTGTCCTTTACTGGTGTCTATAACTCATCAGAGGAGCTCCCAAGAAAGAAACAGCTTCCTGGGCAGGGTGCGGCACAGACATACCCAGCATATGCCACATGTCTTCATAGCTGCCAGCTCCTGACACACACTTGTTATGGAAATCTGAAAACAGACTCGGCTGCATCTGTTCTTCATCCCTCCGTGTGCTTGGATGTCACACCAGGGTCTTTCTGTTTGATTAAAGGCACGCCCCTGCTAGATTCTAAATCCACCACTGCTGAGTATGTCTTTGTTTTAATCACCAAACCGTGATGTAGGGCCTGAGCTGCCATGTTCCAGGCAGGTGCTGGCATGGCTGCAGGCAGAAAAAAAGCCTAGAGCAGGGCACAGCAGATACTTAACAACCGAAGAAACCAAACAGATCTGTTCCCTGTGCGTCTCTGGTTGAGTCTCTCTTGCTCTGAGTGGCAAGGAGCTGACTCTGCAGTCCTAGAGCAAGAGAGAGTGAACCTGGGCTCCTGCCATCTCCCAGAAGCACAGGGTAGGACAAGCTCAGTCTGTGTATGACAGGCAGCACCAGCCACAGGGCTTTTGGAGACACCCAGGTTCTCCTCAGCAGGCGTTTGCAGCCACCCTCTCGTTTAACCTCCCCACCTTTCTCCTTGTTGCCTGCCTCGAGCAGCACCGCCCCGGCCACCATCATTCCTCAGAAGCTGCCCACAAGCCAGCAGAGCAGCTGCTGTCAGCGAGCAAGGAGGGGAATTAATGACTCCTGGCTTGGCTGTTGTGAGCGGCGGTGTGTGAGCTCCTGTGGAACCATCGATTTCCCTTCCTGCTGGCTGGGGGCTGCTCTGCTCACGCTGCAGAAAGCTGCTTTGGCGAGAGGCGGTGAGAAGACGAGACAAGGCTCCCGGGCATGCAGAGCCCCCCACCTCCCAAGCCTTGTGCTTGCTGAGCTGGAAACCTGCTGTTATCCTGGGGGTGGTTTGATGGAGAGCTCTCTTCTCCCAGGCTGCTGCCGCATGTCGGTGGCTCACAGGTTCCTGCTGCTGTGCCTGCAGGTACCAAAGCTTTCAGGCATGAGATGCTATGATGATTCGGTTCAATCAGCTCAGAGCTGATCCATAACCCCTTGTGACCAGGTCTGAGCGCTGTCTGTGTGGGCTTCATGCCAACATGATGGAAGAGTCAGAGCTTCATCTGCTTTTCTGGTCAAACAGGATCATTTATTTGCAGTTTATGGTGGGGTGGAAGAAGTACATGTTGGGCCTGGAATGTCCCAGGTGTCCTTGCACCCAGGAAGGTGCAGAGAGGCAGCCTTCCCTGCCGGGAGGCTGTCCTGTGTGACCCCAGCTAAGGCAGCTTCCCAGCCTGTGGCAGACCTACTGCACCGGCTCCACGATCGTGATGTTATCCAGTTCCTCCTGCAGAGTGTCGATGTACTGCAGGATCTTTTTGATGCAGTCACGGTTTCTGTCAATCTCATTTTGGAAAGCCTGAACAGATCAAAACCCAAGCAGTGAATCTGCAGGCTTGTCAGGCTCCCTTCATAGGGTTCCTTCACAGAATCCCAGCATGATGCGGGTCGGAAGGGACCTCTGGACATCACCTAGTCCAGCTCCCCTGCCAAAGGGTCACCCACAGCAGCTTGCCCAGGATCATGATGTCCAGATAGAGGTTTGGAATCTTTCCAGAGAAGGAACTCCACAACCTGTCTGGGCAGCTTGCTCCAGGGCCCCAGAACCCTCTCAGCAAAAAAGTGTGAGAAGCTCTGGAGCAGATGGGGCTGCAGCAAACCTTAGGGATCCTCTTCTAACAGTGTCTCCCACCACGTGGGCCAGACCTGCGTGTGCCCCATCCCCCTGAGCACGGGGGTCTCTTACCTTCTCCGTCACGGAGGCCTGCCAGCGGTAGGTGCTGCAGAGGATGTCACTCTCTCGCTTATTAATCTTCAGCAGGCGGATGCCATGGGATGTGTTGAGTGCCTTGACAATGGTGGTTTTGTCCACGAGGAGCTAGGAGGTAATGTGACCAGATGAGAGGAGGAGGGCAAGCATGCAGCAAAAGCAGCAGAGCTCAGAGTGAGCAGCACAGTAACTGAGGTGCTTGGGGGGAAGAAAATCAGGCCTCTGTTTCAGATGGACAAAGCAGCAGTCATCAGGAGGAATCCAGTGCTCTGCCCTCCACAAGGATGTGTTTGGGCCTGTGAAATAGAGCATGATCCCATGTATGAGTGGGGAACCTGAGGCAGCACCCTTGGCCTCACTTGCCGGTGCTGGGAGCAGATGAGTGCTGTGGAGTGTCCACTGGTCTGCTTGCACAGGTCTTCCTCAGCACAGAAGAGACATGGACCTATTGAAGCAAAGCCAGGGGAGGCCACAGCAATGATGGAGGATTGTTCAGCCTGGAGAAGAGAAGGCTCCAGGAGACCTTTTTGCTGCCTTTCAGTGCTAAAAGGGGCTGATCAGAAAGCTGGGAACAGACTTTTGAGCAGGGCCTGTTGTGAGAGGACAAGAGGTGATGGTTTAAACTAAAAGAGGGACATTTAGGCTGGAGAGAAGGAAGAGTATTTTTACGCTGAGAGTGGTGAAGCTGTCCAGGGAGGTAGCAGATGCCTCATTCCTGGAACCATTCCAGTTCAAGCTGGATATGGCTCAGACCAATCTGCTCTAGTTGCAGATGTCCCTGTTGACTGCAAGGTGGTTTGACTACACAATCTCAGGTGGTCTCTTCCAATTCAAACCAGTCTATGAGTGCTCTGCTGTGGGCCAAGCTACCTTGCAGTGCATGGCAACCCCCACGGGCAGCTGGGCTGATGCAAGGCTCAGTATGCTCCAGCATGCCTGGTGCAGTCAATGCCAGGATGTGGAAAATTGCACTTGGAAGGGTCTCTTGCATTGGTGGCACTGGCTGTAAATCTTCATTTTTTGGAGAGTTCCAGCTTCTCATTGAAGCAGTGACTTGTCCTGTGACTCTAAATAGAGGGTGGCTTTGCTAAACCATAATGACCCTCCTGCTGCAGCCAAGTGCAGCTGCTGAACAAATGAAGATTGCTCCTCTGTGGAAATGGATGGTGGAGAGGTAAGATGGGTGCACAGCCACGCTGTGTAACTATAGCCATCTGCACAGGCCATAAAGCAGGAGCTCCCCCGAGGGGTGAGGGGTCTGGTTTATGTCTGTCAGCTCTTGATTACCTGGAGTAATGTGGGGCTGGGATAATCCAGGCAGAGCAAAACCACGGTGAATGCAAAACTTGAGTCATTTAGCCACTAAATGAAGGAATAACAGAGGCAGAAAGGTCGGCAGCCTTGCTGGCTGAAGCGTTCTCTGTGACTGCTGAGAGGCTCCTGGGATCTTTGCCTGTGCAGCAAGACTGAGGGCACAGTGGAAGGCTCCATTCAAAATGTCATGTCCTGCCTCCAGACCAGCTCATGGGCTGGAGAGCTCCAGGAAGGGCTTTTGAAATCACTGAGGCAAACAGAGCCTCAATGCAAGGAAGTCAGAGCAGTGCTGTGATTCTCCCAGGGGAGCGAGGAGAAGCTGAACAAAGCCAGCTGCCTAAGTGCCTGCTGGGTTGGGGCTGTCTGGAAAACAGCCAGAGAAGCGAGTTGTGCTGGAGGCAGGAGAGAGATTTCCTCAGCACCTCCCCTGGGCTGCTGCCACCAGCTCTGGCAGTGCCCAGGGAAACCTGCAGTGCAGTTATGCTCTGTCCTAGTCAGCAGAGATGTCCAATGGCACTGAGGTTCAGCTGAGCTACTGGGGCCTCTTGGGAGGAGGTGATGCTCTGCTTTAGCCATGGGTTTTGTGTGTATGCAGCCTCCTGGAAACCCTATCCCTTCCGAGAAGAGGTTGTGGCCACCTCTTCTTGCTAACTCCCCAGCAGAGATGAATATTTTGGTGTCCTCACCGTTCGAACATCATCTGGCAAATCCTCTTCAAGCTCATTCTTGACCAATTTCTCCAGTGTGCTGATGCAGATCTCTAGCAGCCTTTCATGGTGACGATCCTCCAGGTCCCGGCACTGGGTCATTGTACAGCAGATGGTCAAGGAAAAAGCTGACCTCACCACTCATTTGTAGAGATGAAATGACCTCCTGTAACTAGAGACTGAGTGTCTGCACAGCAGGCCACAGCAGGAAAGAGCCTGGCTGCTGCTAGAAGCTGCTGTGGTGTCAGGATATACACTTTCTGCTCTCAATCACACAGTGGGTCTCATCCTCACGCATTACACAGAACTGGGAGTGGGACTAGGTTTGCAAAGGAAATTGAGGGAGACCTCCCGGGATAGAAGCTAAGCTTTGAATTATGCTGCAATTACTTGCATCAGGACAACAGATTTCTGCATCTACAGCAGTTGCAACCTGTCACCAAAACTCTTTGGTATTCTCATCTTGCTTTGTTCAGCAACACAAAAATGAAGGGCATCGAAAGAAACTTCAGCAGGAATTGAAGGTATTTCCTTGTCTGCTATGACAAAAATGTACACAGACAACAGTCTAAGAAGATCTTCCCAGGGCTGCATGAAGAAAAACAGGGGAGAAGGTTGCCTAAGTCCTGCATACTTTCAGCCCAGGAGGATTTAGATTTATGCTCTGCAGAGTCTCCTCAAAAAGAAGCTAGGCACCTTAAATGACCATTCCTGTAAAGCTGAGAAAGACCTTTCCTGTGGGTTTAAAAATAATAAATTGATGGTTCCTTTCTGGATTTAGGTGAGATACCTACATCACCAGGAGGTCCAGGCACATACCTTGGCCAAAGGATATCTCCCTTTAACATTTTCAATGAATGTCGATGCTACATCAGCAATGTTTCTTTTAAAATCCTTTATGAGTTCCTTAACAGAGAGGGAAAAAGAGGAAATAATGACAATGAAAGCTTGCAGAAACATAAAAGGGAGTCAGGGAGTCTGGGAAGAATCAAGGACTGATTACAGTTTGGACTCACTGCTGTTATTAGCACAGTCAGAAACTGCACTGCTTCAAGCATTTAAAGTGTTTTGAAAGTGCTGCAAGATTTTCCTTCCTCCTTCAGGGACAGAATATCCAAATCATTTTATTAGAGGGAAGCTGGCTAAAAGATGCCTTCAGCTGCTGCCTGGTGTCTTTTTCACCCTCACCTAAGTAATGCAGAGTGCTGTGTTCCCACACGCTGCCATGCTGCAGCCTCCTTGTAGGTATGAAGAGCCTCATGTTGGAAGCAAAACCACTGCCCGGGCTTGCTGCAGCTCTTGGTTTAGTCCTCAATTTGCTGTTACCTATTACCTCTCTCTAAAATGGCTGATGGAGAATCTGTGAAGTGTTGCATTTTAAATGGCTTGGTACAACAGTTCAAGCAGAGCCACACAGAGAGAAAAGTCTCTGCATTCCACCCAGGGAGGAACACTTCTGCTCATTCCATCAGTGACTGCAGATAGGTGAGGACCAATTCAGAGAACACTAAAAAAGGCACAATCCTGATGCAGTAAGGAATCCATTTTGAGCTGCAGCTTTCTGTCACGTACATCCACAAAAGGAACCTGCTGCATCTGTAAGCACACAGGGTCCTGTCTGCTCATTTCTAAACAGATCACTTCTTTTTTCCTTTAATGAAGATGCACATTAGCAGCCCTGCCCTAGTTTTTGAGGAAAAGTCTGGGGAGAAAAAAGGCAGCTATTATGCAAGCAAAGGCAGTGAGCTGAGCAGGAATGTGTGTAATCTTATTCATAGGAAAGATCAGCTTCAAAGAATTACACCTCTAGAATCCCAAATGCCTGCCCCATGCTATCCAGAGACTTGTGTATGCAACCCTATGAAATGACTGAATGACCTCAAGTCCCTTCCTTTAAAGTCTAGGAAATGAGCTTGGAGAGATATGAAGGACATCCTATGCTCTGCTCTGAGAAACAGAAATCTGTGGCAATGGATCAATGTCCAGAGCCTGATCTCACCCAGATAACTCTGAGCAGAGAAAGGATAAAATAGAGATGAACCAGCCTGACTGGGAGACCTGTGCTCCCCTCTTTGTGCAACGGGCTGCTAAACAGAGGGGTGCAGCCCCAAGAAGTGACACCACTCCCCCCCCCAATTCTGGATGTGAGGTCTCACAGGTATATGCTTGACCCTTACCTCCAGCTGGTCAGCTATCTGCATTTCCAAGGTCATGAGTGCTTCTGACAGCTGAAGTATGTCCTCCTTGGACTCAGCTCGTTTGGACTCAGCAATATCGTAGCTACTGGCATTATGAATCTCATCCAGCCTCTAAACACAGGGAGAGACATAAATTACATATAGTTTGTGTTCAGCACTTCACTGCAATTTAATTAACTGTTACATATGTGAGGAAAGTTCCTGCTGCTGATTAGCTGAACTGAAATGTGATGACTCAGGAAGTCTCCACATTTACATACTGGGGGAGTCAACGGTGCTGAGCTTGGTGACCGTGCCAACATGGAGCCGCTGACAACGCTTCCTCATGCCCCAGTCAGCAGAAGACTCTGCCCCTTCTATGCTTCCAGCTTTGGTTCCCATTTTGACACATTTCAAGTTAAAGTATTAGATTATTGAAACCATGTCAGTTCAGGACATATTCTAATGGTGGTGACGGGTTGGTGATTGAAGTGGATGATGTCAAAGGTCTTTTCTGAGCAAAATGGTTCTATGATTCTAATTTTTTTAGTGAGAGTGGAGAAACACTGACCCAGGTTGCCCAGAGAGGTTGTAAAAACCATTCCAGGTCAGGTTGTCTGGGGCTCTGAGCAACCTGCTCTAGTCGAAGATGTCTCTGCTGACTGCACAGGGGTTGAACTGGATGTGCTTTAAAGGTCCCTTGCAGCCAAAACCAGGCTGTGATTCTATGGCATTGCTGGCCATGAAGAAGACATTCACAATTACCTCGCAGAAAGAGATGCAGGCCTAAATCCTGATCAAGGAGAATCTTGATTGACTTCTACAGGGTCAGGATTTAGTGTTCTGAATATGGAATACCTATCATTGCCTGCCCTCCTCTCACAGCAAGGATTTATTGCCCTTCAGAATTAAATATTGACGTCAGTTTTGTATCAGAAAAGATTTATGATTTCTTGGATAAAAAAAAAATCCTCTTTTGCTGAGCACTGTGTTATTTTCAGGTCTCTTCAAAATAAGTTAACGATCAAATGTTAATAGGAGGGAGGAAAAAAATGTACAGGTTTTGAGAAGCTTAATCCACTTCTCCTGAGGAATGGGCTAAAATGGAGAGCTGTAATGAAAAACATTGCCAAGACTGGAGAGCAGCCAGGCAGAAAGGGACCTGGGGGTACTGGTAGATAGTAGCTGAACATGAGCCAGCAGTGTGCCCAGGTGGCCAGGAAAGCCAATGGCAACCTGGCCTGGATCAGGAATAGTGTGGCCTGTAGGACAAGGGAGGTTATTCTGCCCCTGTACTCAGCACTGGTCAGGCCACACCTTGAGTCCTGTGTCCAGTTCTGGGCTCCTCAATTCAAGAGAGATGTTGAGGCACTGGAACATGTCCATAAAAGGGCAACAAAGCTGGTGAGGGGCCTGGAGCACAGCCCTGTGAGGAGAGGCTGAGGGAGCTGGGGGTGTGCAGCCTGCAGAAGAGGAGGCTCAGGGTTGACCTCACTGCTGTCTACAACTGCCTGAAGGGAGGCTGTAGCCAGGTGGGGTTGGGCTCTTCTCTCATGCAACCAGCAACAGAAGAAGGGGACACAGCCTCAAGTTGTGCCAGGGAAGGTCTAGGCTGGATGTTAGGAGGAAGTTGTTGTCAGAGAGAGTGATTGGCATTGGAATGGGCTGCCCAGGGAGGTGGTGGAGTCGTCACTGTCCCTGGAGGTGTTCAAGACAAGACTGGATGGGGCACTTAGTGCCATGGTCTAGTTGATTGGACAGGGCTGGGTGCTAGGTTGGACTGGATGAGCTTGGAGGTCTCTTCCAACCTGGTTGATTCTATGATTCTGTGACTTGGGTCTGACAATGGACAAAGTTATCCAAACTTGGTGGTGTCAAAAGGGAGAAAGGGATGATCAAAGTATCTTCTATTCTAATGTAAACATATTCTGAGGCTCACAAAGCTCCCCAGCTTCTCAGTGTGCACCCCTGGGAGCAATGGCTTCAAAGTTTGAGGCCTTTAATGTTTCTTTGCTCCTTAACCAACTTCAGAGTCATTTTACAGGTTACCCAAGCTTACAAGACAGGATTACAGCCCCTAAGGTGTTTTACAGACTTCAGCCCGCTGGGGCCTCTGCAGCGTTTGAACTCCTCTGTGATTTCAAATCAACAGGTAAATGCTGTTAAAATACAGCCTTTGGTTCTGACACTGACTCCTCCAGTGGGAACTGTCATGCTGGCCACTGTGTCCTCTTCTTGCAGGATGTATCTGAGCCTGCAGGTCATCAGAGACTTAGTGAGGTCACAGCTGGAGCACAAGGTTCACTTCTGGGCTCCTGGCTTCAAGAGGGACAGGCAACTACTGGAGAGAGTCCAGCAGAAGTAATGAAGATGCTGAGGGGTCTGAAGTATCTCTGTGAGGAGGAAAGGCTGAGAGACCTGGATCTGTTTAACCTGAAGGATAACAGCCTGGGAGGGGATCTTCTCAATGTTCAGCAAGAGCTAAAGGGTAGGGGGTCAAGAGGATGGGGCCAGACTAGAGTTCTCAGTGGTGCTCAGTGACAGGACAAGGGGTGCAAACTGGAACCCAGGAGGTTCCATCTGAAAAGGAGGAGAAAATTCTGTGCTATGAGGGTGCTGGAGCCCTGGAGCAGGCTGCCCAGAGAGGTTGTGGAGTCTCCTTGTCTGGAGAGATTCCAAACCCACCCAGACATTGTGCTCCTGGGCAACCTGCTGTGGGTGACCTTGCTTTAGCAGGGGAGGTTGGACTGGATGATCTCCAGAGGTCCATTCCAACCCCACCATGCTAGGATTGTGTGACCAAAAGGTGGCCTCAGCCATGTCTCTTTGGGTTTGATTTAGAGTTCTGGGGGTTTGGGAGCTTTGTGGGTTTTTTTTTTCCAAATGGAAGATGCTTTGGCAATTCAAGTGCAAGTTAACTGAATGTGCATCTCAGTCTTTTTTCTGCTGTCTTCTGATATGTCCTGAGAAGAGCTGTCAGTCAGCATGCCAGAATGAGTCAGCAAAGTTCAAGGACTGGGCACAGAGTGACTCAGCAGTGCCAGCCTGTGACAAAGCACCTAACTAAAAGTGACCTGGTTATCAAAGGGAGCCAGTGCTCGTGACTCTGCCTGGTGTCAGCTGTCAGAGACTTGCTCAGCTGACAGTGTCACCAGGCTCTAGCCCACCCCTTCCATTTTTCTATGGAAGCAAAATAATGATCCATCTATTATCCATGGTCAGAAAGGGATTGCACTGGAAGCTGTGCCCTTAGAAGCCATAATAGGTAGCTGTAGTTGAGCAGAATGAAAAAAGATGATTTTTGCTGTAAAAAAGACTAGAAATACATTACAATAACTTTATCTAATTCTTTTGGTTAAAGTTCTTTGAGCTGTTGTTGATAAGATGAACTGAAGCAGAAAATTACTTGAAAAACTCAATACTCTGCAATCTCCCTCTTTTTCTTCCCCATTTTTCAATGAGGGAAGAGTTATTGGAAGCCTCAAAGAGAAGGGGAGTGGTGTTAAATCTGATAAATCTGTGTCTATTTTAGATCAACTTCATCACAAGTGTTTAAACTAAAAGGAAGGTTGAGCATTTCCAAACCCCTGTTTTGCCTGTAAAGCCTTGAAGGACCTTCCTGGCCAATAAGATCACATTAGGACATGTTAATTTTATCCTATGCTGAAATTCAAGTACAGATAAAAGCTGTCAGTGTTAGCTGGTTGTTGCTTGCCCAAAGGGCTGAAACTTCAATCCCCAAACTATTTTTCTACATGCAGTACTAAAAAATCTTTTAATGCTAGGTTAGTTAATGACATTAGAGCAGCTAACACAATCATTTTTCTCGGTATAGATTTACACAGTAAAAACTGTGTAAAAATCAGTGCCTGAGCACTGGCAAAGGTTGCCCAAAGAGACTGTAGAGTCTCTATCCTTGGAGATAAATCAGTAGCCGTCTGGGCATGTTCCCAAGCAGCCTGCTGTGCGTGGCCCTGCTTGAGCAAGGTGTTTGGGCCAGGTGACTTCCAGAGATCACTTGCAATGTTCAACCACTCTGTGAGTCAGCCATTAGAGACCAAGTACCAAATCCTATCACAAGAGTGTAAATCCAGAATCATTGCTCTGATTTTATTGGAGGCATCCTCATTCTCAGTGAAATGAAAAGCTTAGGAAGCCCAGCTGGAACAGTCTGCCCAGAGACACTGTGGAGTCTCCTCCTCTGAAGAGATCACCTGGACATGATCTTGATCAACCTGTTCTGGGTCATTCTGCTTTAGCATTCCTGCCTTATTATTCTGCCCCAACCAAATCGGCAAGAGAGCTGGACTAGATGACCTCCAGATGTCTCTTCCAACCCCCACCACACTGGGATTCTGTAAAGAAATCATGTATCAAACAAACTGAAATATAACAACCTTACCCTTTTGTTCCGGCATTCGAAGTCAAGGATGATTTTCCTGTTCTCTTGCTGGTTGGCCATTAACGCTGCATGAAGGCTTTCAGAGAAACTGGAGACTTCAGCTTCTCGTTTTTCATGCTCTTCCAGACCATAGTTAAACAGATTTTCACAAACCAAGACAAACTCCTTCCTGTACGTGACATCAGAGTCAAGGTGTTTCGTTCGTTCAGTGGAGCAACCTGCTATGTGCCTTTTACCTCTGCAAGTTCAAGCAACAGGAGTTACAAGCTACTGGTGTGTGAACTCCCTGGTTCCTGCTGAGATATATATGCCAAATATTCTCTCTGTGGCAGGTCTGGGTCACATATCCACATTCTAAGCACAGGATTTTGTGACCTTAAGGATATGGAGACAGCTGTGGCAACTCAAGGAGGGAAAAGGCCTTGTGGAAGAAAAGGAAATGCATTGAGTGACTCTTTTCCTGATACAGCAGTGGAATGAAGCATACAAAATCACATCTGTCTTCACAAGTGTAGATACAGTGCCAGCATAGTTAATAAATACACCTCAGGAGCCTACAGCCAGAGCACAGAATAAACTACTGGCTTGGTAGCATCACAAAAAATAACGTCCATTTTTCTTCTGCTATTATCTTGGCAATGGAATTGTTTCTAGAGTCTGTTGTACTTAAGCTGTGATGCATTTTCCCCCCACCAGCGTAATGCAATTTTAAGGAAGGTCAAGTTACTGGCCTTGACAATGCTCTATTAATCTGAATGAGAAAAGAAAAAAGGGGAGGAAAATGTGTCTGCTTTCTGATCCCTCGTGTAGGAGCAATGATCAGAAAAAAAAGTGCTGGCCTGAAAACTTCATGCTGCCAGTTCTGGCAGGCTGTGAGATACACGACTCGTATCGTTCTGATTAGTCTGTTCCTATCTCCTACCACTTCAATTTCAACATGATTTTAGCGACTGCGCTTTCACAATCTAACTGACAGAGATTTATCTTATAGCTCATTTTAAACTTTAAGTGGATTCCAGCCTTAAAGAAAGTATAAAGCCTTGATTCTTGAAGGGTCAGAAAAGGCTACTGAAATTGTGTTTGATTCAAGTGAAGGAAAAGGGCGATGGTAATTACAATGTTGAGAATTTTAAACCCTGGAATCTCATCAGGTGCAATAAGAAGAGTATGGCCAGGAGGTCAAGGGAGGTTCTCCTCTCCTTCTACTCTGCCCTAGTGAGGCCACAGCTGGAGCACTGTGTCTCCCCAGTTCAAGAGAGACAGGGAACTACTGGAGAAAGTCCAGCAGAAACTGTTGAGAAGCTGAAGGACCTGGAGCATCAATGTGAGGAGGAACGGCTGAGAGATTTGGGCATCTTGAGCCTGGAGAAGAGCAGCCTGAGAGGGGATCTGCTCAATGCTCAGTAAAAGCTAAAGGGTTGAGGGCAGGAGGATGGGTTCAGACTCTTGCCAGTGGTACCCAGTGACAGGACAAGGGGCAACAGGCACAAAACGAAATCCAGGAGGTTCTGTCTGAAGAGGAGAAAATTCTCTACTGTGAGGGTGCTGGAGCCCCGCAGTAGCTTGCCCAGAGAAGCTGTGGAGTCTCCTTGTCTGGACAGATTCCAAACCCACCTGGACACTGTGGTCATGGGCAATCATCTGTGGATGACACCGCTTAAGCAGGGAGGTTGGACTAGATCTCCAGAGGTACCTTCCAACCCTCACCATGCTGGGACTCATGACCTGTTGAGGCTGGAGATGTGTGGGTTTAAAATGGGCTGTTTCATGCTAGGTTGGTCAGCTTGCCAATGATAGAAACCATTTGTTTGTAGCTCTTATTTCAGGAGATTTCAAGCCTTAAAGCTGTCAGTGGTCTCAGTCTTGCAGTGGGGTTTTTTTTGGTACCATTCCAAAAATTGAACACAGACTGTCTCAGATCTTAGATCAATGTAGCTTTCAGCCCTGGACAAAAGCAACAGACAAAGAGTCCCTGTGGATGAACCTCTTTCCTTCACTGAAGGCATTACACTGTAGCTGTAGGTATTCTAGACCCAAGAAGGATATGTCTGCAGCAGGTCACCCACACCAGGGAGGTATGCCAGTTTGTCAGCATCTGGATCCTCTGCATAGAGACTGTCAAACAGGAATGATCCATTCAGGTACTCGACAAAGGCTGCCTTTGAAGAGAATCAGAGCAATGTAAGTAAAATAAAGAGTGCCAGTCCTCAGGATGTGTTTCTCCTATAAGCACATTACCAGCAGAGGAACACTGATGCAGACACAGTGGTACCAGCAAGATAGATAAACCAACCAAGGCATGAAAGCACTCTGTGGCTGGAGTGAAAACCATCCTGGTGTCTTTGTTGCTAGGACTCTCTAGCCTAAGGACAGAAAACACTATTTCATCTTGGATAACATATTAACACATACAACCACATACTGCAAGGCTGTTTAGCCTTTCAGATAAGGAATCAATGGACTCTGGGGAGGGATGGATGGAAAAGCTGCAATATCCTCCCTGTCACTTAATTGCCTCCTACTCTGCAGCTGGTCTGAGCTTCCAGAGGTCTTTCCAGACCATAACTGAATGCACCATTCTACCTGGTCTTGTTTTCAGCCTGTTCGTTAGACTTCAGTGATCTCTGAAGGCCCTGAAGAGTTTAGGCATAAAACTAATGAAAAGCATTAACTTGGTGTGAAGGAGAAAAAAGTCACTGCACCATGAAAATGCTAACAGTTCCCTCAGACCTGTGATTTTCTTAATCTCATGTCAGACTGATAAGGTCCTCGGGTATGATTTACTATCCAGCTTTGCAGGGTCTGTGTCTGTAGCTTCATTGTTCAGCCAAAAGAATTATGTTCCCTCACATCATGTGTATTGCACAGCAGCTCCTGTTTTCATCCAAAAAAATGAGATTCAGAGTTCACAGAGATTAATCCCAGCCTTAGTTTTAGCACAGTCGATGTAAATCTTCAAGTAGGTAAAAGAAGTCAATAAGTATTGTGCTCTCTCCTGAGACAATATACAAGCAGCCACAGAAAACATACATACTGTGTGGTACTCCAGCTCCTTCTGCTTTGCCTGCTTTTCCTTCAGCTGAGCCAGGGCCTCAGCTTCCTCAAGTTCCAGTAGCTCAGTAAGATCTTGATACTTTAAAACTGCAGCTTCTCGCTGAGAAGTGCAAAACAAAGACAATATTTTTGTCAGATAATCCAGCATTGCTCAACAAATCTTGGCAGAACCATTTAATCTTTGTAGAACATGTACCTGAGGGCCCTCTGCATCCCAAATTCATTGTGGGCTTTTATTAAACTACTCATGAAGTTTTTCATCTATTCCTCACCCCATTTTTTGTTGGGCATATTACTCTGCATTCAATATATCTGAGCTGATTCAGTCCCAGGAAACTTTTCTCTCCTCATTTTCTCAGCTTCAGAGGGTTGTTTTTTTCAGCAGGAGGTTCTGTTTTGACTTACAGAATTTGAGTTCTGATTTCATCAGCTAGCAAGTTTAATACATTTACTAGAGAGGAGCAGGCTTTTTTGGAGGAGTGGATGGCAAGTGGATGGCAGGGGCAAGAATCTAATTAGCTTGAAACTGAAGCTTGACAAATTTAAGTGTGCAATACTATGACGCACTGTCTGTACGAGCAGGGACTGGGCTCAATGACCTGGAAAGCCCTTCCAGTCCTGTGCTAAGAGTGATGGATATCCCAAGTACAGCTCCTGCTCTGTGCCAAGCAAACCTACAATTCGTCATGTTCTTTGGTTACTAACCAAAAAACCAAACAAGAAAAAGCCTTCTTTGCTCCTTTGAGTGCTGGGATCAAGAAGCGGTCCCACAGGTAGGTGGTATGGATGCGCTGTCCTGTTCTCAGAAATCAAGAGGAGAAAGAGCCTTTGACAGCTTGTCTGGCTGATGCCTGCTACTGAAACTGCTCAGCAAGCTGCAGGACCACCAAGCCTCCTCTCCCCTGGACCGTTCCTCCTTGCCCTTACAAAACCAATTTCCTCCAAGATTTTCTCATCTCTGAGGTGGCTTTGCTGCCTTCTCACTCACATTGCTGCCTCTCTGTGGCAACATTCACCAAGCCACTCTCCCCCACACAGCTGCTGATTTTCACAAAATCTGTGAAGACATCACAGCTCTGACACCTCTACTTCTCTGTCAGATTTGATAGAATTTGGCCTACAGGTTCACAGCTGTTAGGTGGAGGCAGAATAAACACCGTGTGTTTCTGTAAGCTTCATATCTGCAGGGCACCTGCCCTGAATGCTAGAATATTGCTGGCTTGCCAACAAAACATGCTCTGTAAGATGCTCTGAGCAAGCTGATCTAGTTAAAGATGTCCCTGCTCCTTGCAGGGAGGTTGGACCAGATGACCTTTAAACGTCCCTTCTAACCCAAACCAGCCCGTGATTCACTGGTTCTCTGCTGTTGCCCAACTGCACAAGCAGGGAATGCAGAAATGCTTACTGTGGTGTCGTTCACGAGCCTGAAGTCCAAGTACACCAGATGTGGAAGATGAGCAACAACAAAGAGTGTGTACCTCTGGTCCTCACAGAGAGGGTTCCCCGCCAGATTCAGCGTGCGTAAGTTTTTAAACCTCCTGAGATAGATCACCTGTGCCAGGGGGAAAGAGAGGAACTTCCCAGTGCCTGCACATCCATTGTTCTTATTAGCTTATGTGCAGACCCTGCTGTGCTGCCAAACACAGGTGGCATTAAGTTATGGATTACTAATGCTTTCAGGAAAGGAAACAGTTACATCCGTGCTGGGAATATATAAATGATAGATGTAGAGAAAACGTGGATGGGGTGGACAACTCAAGGATCTTAAGATTGGTAAAATGCCCTCAGGAGAACCTCCAAGTAAATCCTAGTCTCCACTCCATGGTTTTCCCATATCAAACACTGGAATGCAGGGCAGTGGTGGAGGAGTCACCATCCATGGAGGTGTTTAAGCAGTGTGTGGACTTGGCACCTGGGGACGTGGTTTAGTGTTGACCCTTCAGTGTTGGGTCAAGGGTTGGTCTAGATGGGCTTTGAGATCTCTTCCAATTGGATGTTTTCTGTGATTCTATAGCTACTAATTCCTTGGAATTGATGGGAAGTAATAGGAATTTTGTAGTAACAGAACCAGCCTCCATGAGTCAATAATCTAAAAGAGAAATAGGTGCAGAAAGTGCATAACACCAAACCCATCACCTAGTGAAATCCTAAGGAGAATTCTCTCCTCTAAAGACAGGCTTGGAATACAGTGGCAAATGTCAGGTTTAGACTGTTTGATCCTTTGACAGAGAACATTTGCAGAGACAGAGAGAACTCACATCTTCCAGAGTGGTCAGGTTATTCTTTCCAATGGAGAAAATCTGCAGCTCTTGCAAGGTGTCCATGTGCTCTATTTTAGATATTCTGTTGTTGGAGAGGCTGAGGTCCTGCAGTTTGACAAGGGCATCCAGGCCCTCAATCACCTCAATGTTGTTGAAGGACAAGTCTGGGGAAGAGTTTAGAAATCAGAAGTTTTACAAGCAAAAGTTAAATAATCTCTAGCGGAATGCCCTGATTCAGGACTTGCATTTAGCTTAGTCCTTGATTTAGGAGTTTATGTCCAATATTTTCCTCAGTGTCTGACAGGAACGGCTTGGCATTAAATCATCATTTGCTCCCTTCTCCTCCTTGCAACTCTCCATGCAACATATAAATGAGGGGAACAGCAAGAATCACAGTCATGGAATTGTATTGGTTGGAGGAGACCTTTAAAGTCCTCAAACCCAACTGTTAAGCCAGCACTGCCAGGTCACCACTAAACCAAGTCCCTCAGCACCACATCTTTTCAATTCCTTCAGGGATGGGTACTCCACCACTGCTTTGGGCAGCCTGTTCCAGGGCTTGACAACCCTTTGAGGGTAGAAATTTTCCTTAATAACCAACCTAAACCTCCCCTTGCACAACTTGAGAATATTTCCTCTTCTGCTATTACTTCTTACTGGGAGAAGAGACCAATCCCCATCTCACTCCAGCCTCCTTTCAGGTAGCTGTAGAGAGAGCCAAAAGGTCTCCCCTTGGCATCCTTTTCTCCAGGCTGAACAGTCCCAATTCCCTCAGCCACTACTCATAAAATTGTGCTCTAGACCCCTTCACCATGCCACATACACAACCTGAAAGCAATTTCTACCTTAGAGGGAAACCCAAAATACAAGAAAAGAGGTGGGGAAATGCTCTAAAAGGGGAATAATTCTGTGAGAAATTTAACACTCCCCATGTTGTGTCTTGCAGTCTCTTGCCTGCCACACCAATGCCCACTACCATGGTCATTCCCATAACATAACATAGGCCAGTCCCACGCTCCCAACCACCCTATTGCTAATACAGGCATGCAAAGGCAGAGACTCACTCCAGCTATTTCACACGCTGATATTTCCACTTATCCTGCCAGAACATCTATCTTGACACCTACATTCATCATGACTAAGAACAGGATTTGCCTTCAGGCCAGTACTGAGCAATCCAGGAGTCCAAAGATGGTTGATGAGGTCACCAGCTGCATGCATCACCCCAGCCCCTGCGCTAAGACACTCACACAGCAGCTGCTGAACCGCTGCGGCCTTTGAGCAAACAAAACTCATGAGTGTGCTTCAAAGCACTCTGCTTACATTGTGGTGATGAGCTGTTGATTCACAAGTGCATTAGTCATCTGTGCAGCAGAACGGTGCAGACAACTGGGCGGAAGAACCCATTAGACATCTCAAGATGTGCTGATGAACCCCAGCCCTGCATGCTATTTTCAAAGACAGCTGAGGGTATTTATGCTGCCAGCCAGCGACGTGGCTGCAGCTCCCAGAGAAGGCTCTAAGCTATGGATCTGCAGCAGCAAGCTCACCAACCTGCCCAGCATCAAACCCTGCACCACTCTGTGGAGCTGCTGTTAGAACCCTGATTTTTTAGTTGAAAGTAGTCACACAAGACTACAATGATGGGCACTTTCTGAGGGTGAAAAGCTGGTGGGTGAAAAGCTGGATGTGAGCTGGCAGCATGTGCTCACAACCCAGACCCACCCTATCAGGGGCTGATCCCCAGCAGCACAGGAAGCAGGTGGAGAGAGGAGATTTTTGCCTCTTTGGTGCACTCTGCTGAGACCTCACCTGCAGTGCTGGGGCCAGATCTGGAGTTTTTAGCACAGGAGAGACACAAACCTGCTGGAGTGGGGCCAAAAGGCCACAAAAATGATCCAAGTGCTGGAAGCTCTCTGCTGTGACGACAGGCTGGGAGAATTTGGGTCATTTGGCCTGGAGAAAAGAAGGCTTCAGGACACTTACTGTGACCTTTCAGTATTTAAAGGGGGTTCAGAAGAAATAAGGGGACAGGCTTTTTATCAGAGATTGTGACAGGACAAGGGGTGGTAATTTTAAACTAAAAGAGAGACTCAGACTAAACAGAAGGAAGAAAAAATTTACATTGAGAGTGGTGAGACACTGGCCCAGCATGTCCAGAGAGGTGGTAGATGTCCCATCCCTGGAACCGTTCCAGGTCAGGTTGTTTGGGGCTCTATGCAACCTGCTCTAGCTGCAGGGGTGTTGAACTAAATGACCTTTAAAGATCCCTTCCAATCCAAACCTTGTCTGATTTTATGGGACAACAATGACAACAAGGCCTTAAGAATGTTGTGGTGAAGATCCAATGGGTTCTAGGCCTGCACTGGCTTTCATAAACAGAGCACAGGCTTCTAAATCACAAAGGTGTTTCCATAAATGTTTCTGAAAGCTACCTCCAAATACAAGTACAAACCCTGTCAACAAACTCAACATCTCAGCTTCCTGTTCCTGCCACACCAAATGTAACAAAACCAGGTTCTGAGGATTGGAAGGGCTGTTTTGCAGATCTGATACTCAAGCATTTTGACATTTGGCAGTTAAATAAGGAAGCACAGTGACAGCTGACAGCCTTCCCTGGGAAAGGTCCTCTCAGTTGTGTTTGAGAAGGAATGCAACACCCTGACTTTGTCACAAATTGCTTTGCACCTCTGAAGGCATCTGAACCCACATGCCTGTGTCTTACCAAGCCATGCAAGATGAACCAGACTCTCCAGACCTTCTATCTTCTCAATGATGTTGTTGTCCAGCTGCAGCTTAGTCAGATTCTCAAACTGCCACAGGCTATCAATCTGCAGGATATCTAAAGCCACAGGGGGAAAGAAAAACAACTAAACAAATCACACACACTAAAAAACAACCAAACAAAACACAAATGAAAATTGTTTTTCACGTGAGACAGCTTTCAGTTGAGCAGCCATGCTGTCTTGCACAAGGAAAACATGTCCAGGCTTACCTCCAAAATGATTTTCATCAGATTAGGATAGCATGTGATGACTGCCCTTGAGAGCTAAGAGGTCCACTGGCTGGGTGAGATTTCAGTGAAACAGCCCAGTTATCCTCAGTGTCCTGAACCAGTGCATGCTGCTCATCAGTTGCTGAGGGGGACACTGACTACAGCCCTGCAGTCAAAAGTGGCTTTATGAATCCACTCCTAGGACACCTTGACCTTCATTTTCCTTTCCAGCTCCAAGAGGGAGGTTTGGAGTGAGATTCTGTGTTTGCAGACTAGCAGTAGCCAGCTACTGCTACTGGGAATTACTCTCCTACTCCTGGGATTCTCATCACAAGGGAGCAGGTTGGGGTCTAGTCTTTCTGTGAAGGCTGCAGTTTAGAACTAATCAATATCCCTTCATTTAGCTTTCTCCAAAACCAGAATCACAAGGGCAGGTCATTAGGCATGGCAGCAAAACACTAGGACCAAGGTGATGGAAAACACAGAATGTTCTCACTCCCAATTCTCTTTCCCCCCGCATCAATGGATTCCCAGAGGGTTTTGTTAGCAGCTCTGCTGCTACTGCTCTTTAGTGATTGCAGAGCAAAGCAGAGAATTGCATGCATGAAATATTCACACCCTACTGTATTCCCTATTTGCAAACAAAGACACAGAAGAGCAGGTAAGAGGGGGGGCTGCTCTAAGAAACTCGGTCAATACATTATTTTACTGGAGCACAAAATGAATAACCAAAAGCAGATTTTCTGCCCATGAAATTACATACCCCCAAAAGACTCAAGTATTGAGCCAAATGTTCTTTCTTCTCTCTCTTTTTTTTTTTTTCTGAATGCAACTTTATGAGTGGTTTGACAGCAAAAGGCAAGCTGAGATAATAGTATAGGTGACTAGAGGAAGCCACCAAATTGGACTGTAATCACCATAATCTCCCAAATCGCTGTCACATAATCACCAGCGATGGTATAGCCTACCCAGGGTTTGATTTGGTCAGATACAGAAGGGCCCAACAGGCCGGTGGCCTGTAGGTGTCACCACAATATAAATGTTAAATAAGAAGAGCAAGGACAATAACAGTGAAGTTAAGCGGCTTCAAAGTTACCCATCAGTGAAAGCAGAGAGCTCTCAGTAAAACGACTTCATAGAGGAATGACCTGGTTCGAGGGCCTGCACTGTTTAATATCTTTATCAGTGATCTGGATGAGGGTATCGAGGGCACCATCAGCCAGTTTGTGTGACAAGTGGGGTGGGAGTGTTAATCTGCATGAAGGCAGGAAGGTTCCACAGAGGGATCTGAACAGGCTGCATCGATGGGCTGAAGTCAGTAGAATGAGGTTTAACAAAGCCAGATCCTGCCCTGCACTTGGGTCACAACAACTCCATGAAAATTCCAGGCTTGGAGCAGAGTGGCTGGAAAGCTGTCCAACAAAAAAGGACCAGGGAGGACTGATCAACAGCTGCAGATGATCCATCGTGTGCCCAGATGGCCAAGAAAGCCAACATCATCCTGGCTTGGATCAGGAATAGTGTGGCCAGCAGGACTACAGCGCTAATTGTCTGCCTGTACTCAGCACTGATGAGGCCACTCCTCAAATACTTGGTTCAGATTTGGGCCCCTCTCTGCAAGAAAGAGATGCTAGAGCATGTCCAGACAAGATCACTGAAGTTGGTGAAGGAAGAAGCAGTTGAGAAAAGCAAGATGGGAAAGCAAGAGGAAAGCAAGAGGGATGTGGAGATGCTGGATCATGTCCAGAGGCCCACGAGGATGCTCAGAGGGCTGGAGCAGCTCTGCTGTGAGGACAGACTGAAAGAATTGGGGCTGTTCAGTCTGGAGAAAAGGAGGCTCCAAGGAGACCTTATAGTGGCCCTCCAGTATCTGAAGGGGGCCTACAAAAAAGCTGAGGAAGGACTTTTTAGGCTATCAGAGAGTGACAGGACTAGGGGGAACGGAGCAAAGCTGGAGGTGGGGAGATTGAGACTGGACGTGAGGAGGAAGTTCCTCACCATGAGAGTGGTGAGAGGCTGGAATGGGTTGCCCAGGGAGGTGGTTGAGGCCCCATGCCTGGAGTTGTTTAAGGCCAGGCTGGATGAGGCTGTGGCCAGCCTAATCTAGGGCAAGGTGTCCCTGCCCATGGCAGGGGGGTTGGAACTAGATGATCCTTGTGGTCCCTTCCAACCCTGATGGATTCTATGATTCTAAGATTGTTCAGCATGGAAAAAATGAAACTGAGGGGAGACTTTCTGGCTCTCTACAACTCCCTGAAAGGAGGCTGGAGTCAGGTGGGGGTCAGACTCTTCTAAAGAAAAATGACCTGAAGTTGTATCATGGGAGGTTGGACGTTAGGAACAATTTCTTCTCTGACAGAGTGGCCAAGCCCTGGAACAGACTGCCCAGGATGGTGATGGAGTCACTGTCCCTGTAAGTGCTCAAAAAGCCTATAGACATGGCACTCAGGGACATGGTTCAGTGGTGGCAGTAGTAAGTTAATGGCTGGGCTTGATCTTTGAAGTCTTTTCCAGCCTAAACAATTCAATAATTCTGTGACTAAAAGTGGAAGTCCAGATGTTACTTTTCTCATCACAAATCCAAGCTAACAATGGTTATTTAATTGCAACTTTGCCACGTTGTGCTTCATTGCATTGCCCTCTAACAAAAGAAAAAAGAAATAGACCAATACTCACTTCTAAAACTGAGCTGTAGCTCCGTGACATCCTTAAAGTTAATAGCTTCCCTTTTGGCAAGATTTAAGTTCTCTGGACATTGTTCTTCAATGGCTTTTTGAACCATTTTATCATCAATAATGTTTGGCTCAATGTCATTGTTGAACTGACTCATTGTTAGACAACATCAGCCTTAAAAGACAGAAGAGAGAAGTAAATAAGGCCACAGCTGGCTGCTACTTCCAACATTCACTGAACAGGCCTGACCATTCCAAGCAATTAAGAGCACAGTTGAGCATGAAGAAGATCTAACACCTCACAGAAAATATCAAAGAGAGGCTTGACTTTTATCACAAAGTCACTGATGCAACTCCAAGCACAACCTTACAACCCCAGGCACCATCATAGGCAAACTTCACACCATGTTTGAGCATCTTCCACAAAAAAAATCCAGAGCTGAGCTAGGTAAATATACCAGGAAAGGAAATCTCGTGCAGCACCTATGAACAGCAATGGCCCATCACATGGCAGTCAGCTATTGCTGAAACCCATCTTCATCAAGAGGGCATATTCCCACCTGGATGTGATCCTGGACAACCTGCTGGGGGTGACCCTACTTAACTTACAAATCCAAGAGAAGCAGCAGCTGAAAGTAGTGATTTATTTCTCCACTTCTTTGCTATAAGAATGCCTACAGGCTCTGTTACAGTTGGTTCATTGTTTGTAGGAGTCACACACAACACCAGTATGATAAACCATTGTGTTCAACTTGATGTGGAACATTTCCAAGGATGGGGCCTCTACCACCTCTCTGGGTAACCTGGGGCAGTGTTTCACCATCCTCCATGTAGAAAATGTCTTTCTTTTATCTGGTCTGATTCTCCCTCTTTTAGCCTGAAGCCATCACCTCTTGTACTGTTGCAAAAGGCTCTGCTAAAATTCTGTCCCCAGCCTTCTTATTAGCGCCTTTAAGTACTGATAACCCATAAGAAGGTCTCCTCCAAAGCCTTCTCTTCTCCAGACTGAACAATCCCAACTCTCTCATCCTGTCCTTGCACCAGATGGGTTCCAGCCCTCGTACCATTGTTGTGGTCTCCCCTGGACCTGCTTCAACAGGTCCATGTTTCTCCTTGACCTGCCAGATTTCCCATTTCCCTTGCATTTGTCCATGTTTCTTTAGGCAATAGTGGGTGCACAGAGCTCACCACATCTAGAAGTCAGCATGCAACCGCACCCGGAGGGAATAACGTGGATGTTAGTGCGGGAAGCGAGTCACCTCCCACCCCGAACAAGAAGCTGCTGCTCAGAGCCAGACAGAGCCCAGGCCTGGGGTCAGCGCCACGGCCTTGACATCCCCAGAGGATACTGACTCTACCTATCAGGGTGGCCCTGATCCAGAGGACTTGTCCCGAGACGCCTTCAGAATACGATTCCGGCCCCGCGGAGCTCTCACTCCGCAGGTCCCCGAGGTCTCAGGCCCACTCAGTGTCCCAGCCTGCGCCTCGGCCCTGGTTGCTAAGGAAGCCCAGTAGCGTTGCCAAGGGCGGCCACGTGACAGAATCAGCTGCCAATGGCTAGAGAGTGGGTGGGAAGGATGGCTGCTAATCAGAGCGCGAGAAATCCGTGTCAGCCAATCAACGCCCGCACCGTGCCCTCCAGGGAGGGAGGAGACTCACATGATTGACGTTTTTCTTGACCGATAAGATTGGAGAATGCTTTGGCAGTTGCCCAATGGAGAATGGCAGGGGCCGTGTTCCTGCTGTCAATCAACTGGAGGGCGTGCAAAGAGGCAGGACTCCGCGGGGGCGGGCCCCTATTTTGACAGTGATGGACATGCTCTTTAACCTATGACTCAACGGGATCTCCTGCAACTGCCCAATCGACTGCAAGGAGGCGGGCCATAGCTGGCACAACGAGATGCGGTAGGTGCTTGCTGCTGTCAGTCAAGGCGGGGTGGGGGAGGGAGGGCGCCGCCGCCGGGCCGCTGTTTGTTGTCATCCTAAGATGGAGTTTCTGCTGGGGAACCCGTTCAGCACCCCGGTGGGGCAGAGCCTCGGTAAGGCGGCTTGGGGAATATAGGGGGCTGTGGAAGGGCCTGGAAAGCTATCGGGGCCTCTGCGGCGGGCGGAGGGGTCCAGGTAGAGGTGGGATTTGAGGATCGATGAGGTGCTATGGAGGCGGAGGGGGGTCTGTGAGGGCCCAACGAGCAGTGTGGGGATTGGTGAGCACCCCGGGAGGGTTCTGAGCTCTTGCTAAGCTACTGTGGAGGCACTGAGGGCTCTGTGATGGCCAGAGGGACAGTTATAGGGGTCAGTGAGATGCTTTGGAGGCAAGGAGGGGTCTGCGAGCTTTAGGAAGCGTTCTGGGGGTTAGTGAGATGCTGTGGAGGCAGAGAGAGGGTCTGTGAGGGCCCAGAGACTGCTCCTGAGGGAGAAGCAGGGCTCTGGGATTCCGTGAGGTGTTGAATTGGTGGGAAGTGTTGTGAGGGCCTGTGAGGGCCTCTGGAGCCATTGGGGATGTTCTGTGAGGCTTGGTGGAGGTCTTTGGGGATTGTAGGGATCTCTGGGTGTTAATGGAGGGCTCCTGGATGCCAGAAGGCGTCTGTGGGGCCTAGTGGATGTCTCTGGAGGTGTAAGAGGGCCTTCGAGGGTAATAGAGTTTCCAGAATTGATACAGGCTCTGGGAGTGGTGGTGGGCTTTCAGGGTTGGTGTAGGCCTTAATGGGGATGTCTGTGGATCCAGAGGGTTCTGTGGATAGCAGAAAACTGTTAGGGTAGTGGTGGCTTTGGGTAGACCGTTTGCCATGAGGAGGGAGTGACTCTTTTTCAAGGCGGTTGTTGGATGAAAGAAGGTTGTTGCATCCCACTGCTTCTTTTCCTGTCAGTGCTGTGTTACAGAGTGGCCCTGTCCTTCAGCTACCATTTTTCCAAGGTATTGAAACCTCCCTGGGCTTGTGCATGTGCAGAGAGGGTGATGGTGTTTAGAAATGCAAGTAGACACGTGGTTTTCAGCCCAGAGCTTGAATTGTGGTTTTGCTAATGGTTTGGTGACATTAAGCAGGTTATTTTGAGTGCACTTTCACTGCGTGGCTGACCAAGGCCCTTCTGGGTTGCTGAGCCTTCTCGCTTCCTCTCACAGATGTGCTCACTCTCAACTGTGGCAAGTATGTTTTTTGTCTGGGTTGCCACTTCTGGGACCACACAAGAAAGCCTGGGTGGCACTTCTGCAGAGTTTCCTAACTTGCCCATGGTTGGGTGGGCTGCTGCTGCCTCCTGCTTTCATCTCTTAGCTGTGACGAAATGCAAGAGCTCTCACATTGCAGTGGAAAGGAGCAGCAGACTGGCTCAGGTTCCTGTGGTGCAAGGACTGTGGTGTACAGTCCCAGAAGCCAAGGCAGTGTTGCGTTGAACGCGCTTATGCTAGCAACCCCTCTCACTGAAACCATGCTCTTAGTTTCCTTGATTTGTTTCATAGCCAGCAGTCATTCCAGTGTTTTATTTAGGGGCCGTATGTAGTATAATGTATAGCTATGTCTGTTTAGTCTGTAGCTATTCACTGATGGATGGAATGATGGAAGATTTGTGTCTTTGGAAGTTAAAGTGGCAGGATTTTGCGGATAATTTGGCTGTGGCCGCAATCACTTTTGTAGTGATTGCTTCACCCGTACTTACGGAGACATCCCCTTGTAGAGCTTCTACCCCTTGGAGTCTCGCACTGAGCTTTGAAGATGGGTGGACTCATGCTTTGTCAGACTATATGGAGCATATGTATAGCTTGCTGTTTTTCTTTAGCCATCTGGGGTGTTTATTTCTTCTGCTTAGGGAGAGGAGTGCCGAGAGTTGGCGGATGATAATGAGAACGCTGAAAGTTAACTATGATTTTAAAGTGAATTTGCTTTGTTGTCTTTGGCCATCTGACCACATCTGCTGGGACAGCTGGCTGCTTTGCTACTTGGACAAGCCTTCTGCAACGTGCTGTGTTGAGGGGAGGCACTAATTTCTCATCTAGTTATTGTCAGATGCTTTTAGCCTCAGTAAGTGGTTTTAAAAGAGCTTCTTTAAGACTTAAGAATTGCTAGTAGAGGTTAGCAGTAAAATCTGCTTTTCTAGCCTTCTGCCTTCCTGACTCTGTAGTGCAAAGATTTATGTGGCTGTTACAGCCCTTGTTCTCTTGGAATGAGTCACTGACAACTTGGAGACTTCAAGCACAAAGCTCTGAAGGTTCATCAGAGGAAGATCACAGAATCACAGAATACCAGATTGGAAGTGACACCAAGGATCATCTGGTCTAGTGTTTCTGGGTGGTAGTCTAGTTTACATGAAGTCACCCAGCACCCTGTCAAGCTGAGTCTTAAAACTGTCCAATGTGGGGGAATCCACTGCTTCCCTTAGCAGATTATTCAAATCCCTAATTGTTCTCATTGTGAAAAATCTTCTTCTGGATTCCATTTGGAATCTCCCCAGGAGTAACTTGTACCCATCACACTTTGTCTTTCCATGTAACTCCTTGCAAAAAGGCATGCAAACCTTGCTGGCTACTCCCCAGTTGTGGAGCTAGTTTCTTGTGTCTGGCAGAAATGGTGCTGATTTTGACCCTGCGGGGAGTGGGCAGCCTCTCTCCCCACTTTGCCAGAACAACACAATCATGCAGTGGAGTCACCAGCCCTAGAAATGTTCAACAGATGTCTGGACATGGCACTTTGGGAGATGTTTTAGTGGCTGGGGTGGTGTTCAGTTGACAGCTGGACTTAATGTCTTTGAGGTCTTTTCCACCCTTAATGATTCTATGATTTTAGGACCACATAAGGTCAGATGTGTGTGAGTGGCTTATAATGCAACTTCCCTTAATGCAAAATTCATAGATTCATAGAAGGGTTCAATCTGGAAGGGACCTTAAAGATCATCGAGTTCCAAACCCTCCTGGCATTGGGAAGGACACCTTCCACCAGAGCACATTGTTCAAGGCCTCATCCTGCCTGGCCTTAAACACGTCCAGGGAGAGGGCATCTACAGCCTCCCTTGACACCCTGTTCTATTGTCTCACCACTTTCACATCAAGAATTCCTTCCTAATATCCAGTTTAAATCTTCCCTCCTCAAGCTTCAAATTCAGCTGCACTTGAAGAAATGTTTTATCATCTTCCCAGGGTGGGGTGAGAAAGAGATAGCTGCAGATTATATTTTGGAAGAATTTTTTTCCTCCTTGTCCTGTCACTGCCAGTTATGCCTTTGCAAGAAAACAGGAAAACAAAAGCATGCCTTGTTCTCAGGCGCTGTGCTGTGCCCAGTGTTTCCACAGTTTGGTGGTAGATTGTTGGGGTTTTTTTGGTTCTTGTTGGTTTGTTGGGTGTTTTTTCTTGTTTTATTTCAGTGAGCTTGTGGAATATGATTTACACTTATGTTTCTCTTCATTCTTTAAAAGAAACAGAATAAATTTGTATTTCTGTTTAAACATATTGTGTTGAACACAGTTGTGATGTTTTCAAGCAAGGCCTAACACTCACCATACGGGAGCAGTGTGGAAAATTATGTAGGTCCATCAGCACACCAAGAATGCACGTTCTCTGCCAGAAAGTAGCAGTGGTTCACATGAAGATTTAATTAGGGCCAGACAATGTCTTCAGATAAATGCCAGGTCTGAAAGAACAGAGATGTCGGAGGAGGTTTGGGGAGAACTAAGAGAGGTAATACAAGGGATTTTCTCTTCTCTCCTTCCCTTAGCAGGATAATATGTGAAGCTAGACAGGCTTTTTATGTTAACTCTTTTGCTTAATGTGGGAAAAGTAATGCTAGGATGAGCTCGGAGGATTTGTAATGGAGATGGATGGAGTCTCCTGCATCTAAAGTGCCAGTTCAAATGGCAGCCAGGTTCCTCCTCCCTGAAAGCTACCTGATTTTCGGGATGGCCTTTATGATAGCCTCTAGTTAGTTTCCTTCCAGTGCTCACGTAAGAGAAACTGTATAAGACATCACCAGGGCTACTAATTACAAACCTCACTTAATTTTTGCTTAACAACTTCAGTTGACCTGTGGGCACTGAACTGTCCTTAAGTCTCTAGTGAAGTCCTCTGCTTAGGAGAGAAGGTGGTTATCAATAGGGCTGAGGTATGGAACTCAGTCAGCCTGGGCGATTCCTAAACTTCTAAACTTCTACAAATTCCATGTTGCTTTTTACCTGGAGGTTGCAGTGAAGGGAGATAATTGCCTCATTTTACTTGTAAGATAAAAATCTTCCCCAGGATTCTGCAGCAGAATCCATTACTTCCCAAAGGCTTTATGAGCAAATATTGTTTTTCACATCCCATGGGACTTGGAAACCCAGCATAGTGGAGGTTGGAAGGGATCTCTGGACTAGACAGTTCAACCCCTCTGCTACAGCCTTTTCTCCTCAGAGAGATGCTCCAGTTCCTTCAGAATCTTTGTAGCCTCCACTGGACTCTTTTCAGTTGTTTCTTGTCTCTCTTGAACTGAGGTGCCCAGAACTGGACTTAGTACTTCAGCTGTGGCCTTTCTAGGGCAGAGTACATGGGGAGGAGAACCTCCCTTGGCTTGCTGGCCAGACTCTTCGTAATGCATCTGTTCTTGTAGCCCCTTCAGCCTCTCACAATGTCACTTTTGTTTGGTGGTCTGGGATGTTGGACTAGATGATCTTTAAAGCTTCCTTCCAAACCATACTATTCAGTGATTCATAGAATCATAGAATCAGGTCAGAACAGACCTCCAAGATCATCCAGTCCAACCTATCGCCCAGCCCTGTCCAATCAGCTAGACCATGGCACTAAGTGCCTCATCCAGTCTATTTTTTAACATCTCCAGGTGACTCCAACACTTCCTAGCAGGCTTCTTGGGAAGATCCCTGAGCAGAGATTGTGTGTCGAAACTGATGTGATGCTGGCGATTTTAGCTGGTGCTCTGTGCTGGGTACCTAGTGAATCCAACTGCTGTTGGTGATGCTGGATGAGGAGCCTGGGGGACACTGGAGCTTTCTGTGGCAGCTTGTGCTTTGTGATGTGGACATGACACCAGACATGGAGAAGGTCCTTGTGACAGCTGGCAAGAATCTGGAGGATGGAATTGGGTGCCATGGGTTTTGCAGGCTGCTGTGTCAGGGCTGACAAGATCCTTTATGGCTTTGGGTGTTGGCCTCATTCTTACGACTGAACTGTTTATTTTTCCCAGTTAATGCTGTAAATCCAATAGCCCAGATCCCTAGAGGAGGACTGTTGGGAAGAATATTCCTGATCAGTAAGGAGAAGTACCGGAAGATGTGTAGTAAACCAGCAAAGACAGACTGCTTGCTGTCAGGAGAAGAGCTGGCCTGGGGAAAAAGCTGCAATTTACAGGAGGGGGAATTTGCCTTGAGATTCAACATCCTGCCATAAATTGTGGTTTTATCTTTCTTTGTTCGAGGGAGCCATCTTTAAAGTGTCACCGCTCTATTCAAGGTTATTAGAACAAATACCCTCACCGTAGGGTAGCAAAAACATCTGAGGTGATTAAAGCTGATTGAATTACAAGAATGTGGAGTGCTGGTGACTTTTTTATGCTCATTCTGCTTATTTGATGTAGACCATATGGCTTACATGTGAGCACACAGGAAAGCCAGGTACATTTTGTAGAGGTTGTTTTGTTGGGGTTTTTTTTTGAGCTCTGGAGACCTTGCAAAGGCTTCAGGAGAGTGTTTTCTTGTTTAAATCCCAGCCAAGCCTTGCTGCTGGCCCCACCAGCTCCCTCAGGTGCCAAGGGCTAACTTGGGGCAGTGGTGTGTGAAATGGGCTTGGGTGGAAGTGCCGAGGTCTGTTTTGGTGAGGGCTCTGGTTGGGGCTGTGCATGCTGCTGAAGTCAGCCTTTCTTGCCACAGCCTGGATTTTGCTTGACTCATAGCCAAATACCTCTAGGTGGAGAGGTCCAGCACCTGAGTTAAGTGCACAAAGACCTGGAAGTTAATTTTTAACTATAGAGCAGAAATCAAGGTGTCCTGAGAGTCTTGGGGTATGGATACTGGCTCACATCCCTGGTCCCTGTTAGTGGGAGACTTGGGTGAAGGGTGCAGGTCTGGTTGCTCACCTTGGAGTCCACTTTTAGAGAAGGCATGGTGTGGTGATTTAATACAGAGTATTGTTTAAGGAGGCTACAAAAACAGGGTTTCAGCAAAAGATACAGAGGCACTTTATTGAAGCAACAGCAAGGCAGACAGCTTTTCAATTGATTTTTATCAGAGCACTTGCAGTTTCCATTCAAGGCTGTTAAATTGGTAATAAATATGGTGGACAGAGTCTGTTTCAAAGCTGCTGTTTTGTTCCTCTGTCTGTTTTTTTTTAGATGAGAAAATGCCTCAGCTTGAGGGGGATGTATAAACACCTTTTTATTTTCCTTTCCACAAGAAGCACTTAAGACCTTTCTTTGGGTTTCTTAAGATTTTTATGAGTCTTGGAAAAAAACTAGTTCTAAATAAATGAATTGATGGCTGCATGCAAGAATGGAGAGATGAATTACAGCAAGCAGTCCATGGTAATCCTGCAGGAGGAATTAACTCAGCTTTCTTGTGCACATACACAAGCCAAAGTTCCTCTCAGAGCAAACTTACTACTTTGCTGTGCTGTGAGGAAAACATATTTTTACAGACAAACCTTTTTTTCCCAGTCAGTATTTAAAGTGCACACCATAACCTTAGGATCTAGTACCGATAAATTACATGTTTGCTGCATGCTCCTGGGGTCTGAATCATCTCTGTCTTCATTAATTGCATTATAATAAAATAAAAGGCCCTTTGCATTTACCCTCAACCACTGAAATATTGTGCCTTGTTCTAAGGAAATCTTTTATCAGTACAAGGTGGCAGTAACTTTTCTTCCTACCAGATGCCCACAGCATACAAAAAAGGTGATGATTTTTTTTTTTTTTTGTCTTTGCCTGCAGTGAAGAGGACACAAGAAGTGCTTTCCTCAGAGTTGAGGTACTTTTATAGGTGCTTTTTTAGCTGGTCAGTCACTTATAATCCAGCCCTCCACTGCTCGTACTGAATTGTGCTAGTCATGCAAAAAGAGTCTGATAAAATGCTTCTAGTTTTATAAGATTATTTGGATCTGCTTTCATTTCATGACAATGGATTATGTTGTAGGGAAAATCTCCATGAAATAGAAAAATGGATATCTGTTCTTTTAAAGGAGCAAATAAATACTGAGTCATGAACCTGGCAACTTGGAGAAACTACATACGTGCGTGAATCTGGATAATTAGTCTAATACCATTTAATATTAAGGTTTCTAAGACTGGATTTATTTTATAGGCACAAAAGCAGATTGTAGTTCATGAAGGTATTATAGCATCTATTTCTGAGTAATGCAGTTTTATCTCTTCCAGCACAGTGCACGTAAATGTATGTTACATATGCTTCCAATATAAACTTATATGTGAGAGGCTGCAGCGTGAGGACAGCTCTGCTCACCTACTTGGCAGATTTTAAACTGTGTATCTGAAATATGCTTGGCTAAACCCACAGAAAATCCCCACAGACCTTACCAACTGATTTTATATTTAATCCAAACCAGTTTTCACCCCACCCCCCAAAAAAACACAAACAAAATGAATGTTACATGTTTTCCTTTGTGAATTAAGAACAGTTAAATTAGTCATACGTCTCTTTGATTGCATAACCTACATTGGGTTTCGATGGAATTCTCTGAAGGTGTCAAGGCATTTCATGGTGTCCTTGGTGATAATGGTCAGTAGAGGAACAGCAGCAGTTGCAGTAATTTTGGAGAGGTGATCCTTCATGGAGAAGGACCCTTCCCAGTAGCCACATGGCTGGTGCACCTCAGGATTGGTCTGGTAATCCTCTTCCTCATCTGGCACTTCTTAATTGACTCTGAGTAAATCACTTCACACTCTTTGCTTCAAAATCTGTGTGCTTTATGGGCTCAAGTTGTGCCAGGGGAAGTTCAGGTTGGATATTAGGGAAAATTTCTTCACAGAAAGGGTTATCGGGTACTGGAACAGGCTGCCCAGGTTGGTTTAAAAGATTTGTGGATGTGGTGCTGAGGGATGTGTTTTAGTGGCAGTGGTTTAGCATTAGCAGTGGGATTGTAAGCTCAAGGCAAGTGATTTGACTTGGTGGTCTCAAAGGTCTCTTCCAACCTCAACTGTTCTATAGCTCTGTGTATAGGTGATAAAAAGCATAAATGTTTGGAGAACAGAGGGGAGAAGGAAGCATTGCAGGAGCTCTGAGAAGCTGGGAAGTGACCCACAAGGCCAGCCTGAGTAACAGCATTCCCCACCCCCCTGTGTCTGATATGCTGAGTCTGCACAGATCATCCAGAGCTAGTTTTCCATTTTCTCATTTGCACGTGTCTGGGGAGTTATCCATTTCTACGTAGAAGAAACTTTTTGCTGAGTGTAAAAATCCTATCTGAGATAGACAGGCCTTATCTGCTGTCTGTGCTTAGTCACTCTGCTGCCTGTTCTCGATTGCTTTGCTCGTTTGTTTCAGGTATTGTTGATGGGAAAAGGCTTTTTTGAGATTGATGGCTCTTGAGCATGGAAGATGTGGGCTAAATGTGGACTAGGTGTGGGCTAAATACAGCCTGGTCTTTCTGGCCTTAAGAGCAGGTTCTTTCCTATAGGTAAACATGTCTTCACCTAATTCATGGAGCCAGATCTTCCAGTCTTGGAAAGCCAGACTTTCCATTGCTCAAGAAGAGGAGATGCCAGTAAACTCAACCAATCTGTAATTGACAGCATTGTCTCTAGACTGAAATATGATTGTTCTGTACCTGCCAGAATTATAGGGTAGGCCCCATAATTCACAGGTCCACAGACTACGTTGGGTTGGAAGGGACCCTCAAAGATCATCTTGTTCAAACACCTGCAGTGAGCAGAGACACCTCCAATTAGATCAGGCTGCCCAGGGCCACATCAAATCTGATCTTGACTGTCTCCATGGACGGGACCTTAACTGCAGCATTGGGCAGTCTGTTCCAGTATTTTACCACTTTCATTGTAAAGAAATGTGGCATTCATTTCAAAATCAGGGATTAGGGCACAGGAAAACTCCGTGCCTGTCTGTTTGGACAATTCCTGGCACAGCTACCTAGAGATTATTTACCTGTGGTTCTGCATCTCTCCATTGACGGAAAGCCTTTGGCACCTCAGTCTTTGCAGCTTAGTCTAAGCATCAGGAGACTCAGAAATGAAAAGATACCAAGCAGAAACCTGTTGAATAATCGGGCTGGTTCATAGCCTGTTTATTCTGTGTGAGTGAGTCAGCCTGTTCCCCAGCTGGTCCTCAGAAGCCTTCTGGGTTAAATTAGTTTGGGAAGAAATTCTTTGTTCAAACTCAGATCAAAGAAAATGTACACAAAGTGAAGGCACAGATTGGTGTTAGAAACTGTGTTTGAACCACAAGAACTTTTCAGGGCATTTGGATTCAAGAAAGATTTTGTTATCTCCCAAATGTGGGCAGGAATGTTGAGGGTATTGTTTGCTTGGATGTGTTGAGCATTACTTTTGCGAGATAAATCTACTTCAAGAAGTGTGACCAGCTCTGCTTTTGACCCAAAAACCAAAATAAATAATTTGCTTTTCTTGCACAGCTGAGTGAACACCAAAACAAAACCCTCTTTTTAAAACCTGACATTTCCTGACTTTTTTTAACTTTAGTTTTGCCTCAATTACAGCTTTCTGCATTTGTTTTCCTTTTGGAAGGAAAAGGGCGTCCTTCCTTGCCCATGAACACAAAAAGCTACCTTGAGCAGATTAAATAAATTGCAAGCTTCAGCAGCTTTGCCAGCAAAATTTGGAAGGTCTTTGTGCTGTAATAGGGCTCCAGGCTTGTGCTGTTTGATAGCTCCCAATCACTCTGTCTTCTAAGACTAATGGATGAGTCTGTAATGTTTTAACAGAGGTGTTATACTTAAGCTGCTATGACCAAATGCTTCCTGAAATGCAGATAAATTTTTCCCCTGGACATCTGCAAGGCTTTAATTAGTAATCTTGTTCAAAATGTCACAGAATCCCAGCATGGTGGGGGTTGGAAGTGACCTCCAGAGATCCTCTATTCCAACCCCACTGCTAAAGCAGGGGCGCCTGCAGCAGATTGCCCACAATCACGATGTCCAGGAGGGTTTGAAATCTCTCCAGAGAAGGATACTCCACAGCCTCTCTGGACAGCCTGCTCCAGCACCCTCACAGCAAAGTTCCTCCTCCTGTTCAGATGGAACTTCCTGGGTTCCATTTTGTGCCCATTGTCCCTTGTCCTGTTGCTGGGCACCAATAATGAAGAGTCTGGCCCCACCTGCTTGTCCTTTAGACACTGATCAGCATTGAGAAGGTCCCACTCAGGCTTCTCTTCTGCAGGCTAAGCAGTCCCAGGTCTCTCAAGCCTTTCCTCCTCAAAGAGATGCACCAGTCCCCTCACCTTTGTTGTAGCCACCACTGGGATCTCTCCAGTAGTTCCCTGTCTTTCTTGAACTGCAGAGCCCAGAACTGGACACAGTACTCCAGAAGAAAAAGAGTCCAGCCTCAGGTCAAGCCTGAAGTAGGTTTTTGACCGAGGTGATCCAGAGATGAAACGCTACATTATGACCCTTCCAAAACATCTTTTGTTGCACTTGGTACAATGAACATCTGTTTGGTGCAACACTAACGCTTTACCCTCTCTTTAAGATGAGAATCTGAACTCTGCAGTATTCTCCAAAAAAAGCTCTCTAATCAGTTAGCAGAGTGTTAAGGAATTTAACCAGGTAATTGGCTCCTAATTTGGATTATTTCATTTGGAGTGAGTCTGGGAATCAGTCTCCACATGGTGACCAGTTATTACCCAAGTGCTCTCTGCTGCTTTTCTGAGCAGATTAGGACGGGGTGTAGGTGTGATAACAAGATGATTGACAGTGAAAGGTATGGGTTAAGCAGGACCCAGCATGTGTTGGGTTTTGGGGTACCCTTATCTCACGTTTAAGCTGCTGCAGTAAATAGCTTGTTTTCTCATTATCTTTGAGCTGCCCTTTCTCTCCTGGTTTTCAGTTCTTCTAATTAGAAGGGTATTTCAGTGAAAAGAGCGATCTCAGACCTTTGTGAAATTTGCTGCTAGTCCAAATAATGGTAAATCTGAAATCACTTATTAGACCAGAAGTTGTTATGGCAACTCTAAGATGGCTGGCTAATCAGAGAGTGAGATCAGTTTTTATTTACAAGCGTAATGAGCAATTAAGTTTGAGCAGCTGTCAGACTTGGAGAGTGATTAAAGTTCAGCAAACAACCCAAACGGGTCAGTGTTCAGTTCTGGTGGTTTTCTGACACTTCAGCTTGATCATGTGTGGGTTTTACCTTCTATAATTAAAACTGCCTTTGAAATCCCCATCTCTGCCAATGACTTGGCATAGCCAGTGGGTAATGAAAAATCCTCTCCCAGCCAGGTTCTTTATAGGATATTGGCCTTCAGTCTTGCTGCAGCTAACAAGGTATTGCAGAGAATCACAGTTATGGACTGGTTTGGGTTGGAAAGGACATTTAAAGCTCATCGTGGTCCAACACTCCTGCAGTGAACAGGAACATCTTCAACTAGAGCAGGTGGCTCAGAGCACTGAACAACCTGACCCAGAATGTGTCCAGAGATGGGGTGTCTACCACCTCTCTGGGCAAGTTAGGCCAGTGTCTCACCACTTTCAGTATAAGAAACCTCTCTTCCTTCTCTCTAGTCTGGATTTCCCTCTTCTAGTTTGGAACCATTACTCCTTGTTCTGTGACAACAGATTCTGATGAAAGTCTGTCCCCATTTCCATTATCATCCCCTTTAAGTACAGAAAGGATGCAGTAAAATCTCTCTGGAGACTTCTCCAGGGTGAGCAGCCCCAAGTCTCTTAGCCTATCCTCACAGTAGAGTGGTTCCAGCTACAGTTCACCTATAGCACTCCTTGAAGCAAACTTTAGTTTGCTGGCTTAGTGTGCTGGCTTGCAGAATCCTCTCCAGGTTGTTGATGATCACCAGGAGAGAGCTGAAACAGTGCAGTCTTGCTCAGGCAAACTTTACACCTCTAAAGGGCACTCATTCATAAAATGTATCATTATGCTGGTGATGGTTGCTTAGCTGCTGCTGCTGGGCTCAGAGGAAGGATATGCACAACATAAAACCCCAAAGAAACTGAGAAAGTACTGATTTACCCATATGGGAATGCCCAGGAGAAGCCAACCTTGGCCAGAGCTGGCAAACCTCAGTTGCTTAGCTGACCACAAGCAAACCAAGCAGGGCTGGTGCCACTGCTGGTTTCTTTGTTTCCCCAAGCAGGAGCAGTGACACTAATACTTACCAGTGTCACACTGCCAAAAAGGCTTTTGTAGGTTTAACATTTGTTATCCAATATCCTGTGACATCTCCTCTGTGGTCAATTAGCAAGCTCTAAGTGCAAGGACTGGTTCTCTCAACACTCCAGAAGATATTCCATGTTTGCATTGGGAAATTCCATTCCCATTCCTAGTCTGCACTTTTCTGAATGCCCTAGAGCAGCCCTTTCCATTTGCTGGGATTTGCTGCCCTGCTGTATATAGTAGATAAGCCAAGGTGTTTGTAGGCCGTGCTGAAAATCTGTGCTCTGGTAAGAAGTCCAAGGACTTTAGACTATCAGGTAGTGACAGGACTAGGGAAAATGGAGCAAAGCTAGAGGTGGGGAGATTCAGACTGGACTTGAGGAGGAAGTTGTTCAGCATGAGAGTGGTGAGACCCTGGAATGTGTTGCCCAGAGAGGTGGTTGAAGCCCCATCCCTGGAAGTGTTTAAGGCCAGGCTGGATGAGGCTCTGGCCAGCCCGATCTAGGGTAAGGTGTCCCTGCCCATGGCAGGGGGATTGGAACTAGATGATCCTTGCAGTCTATTCCAACTCTGACTGATTCAGTTATTTCCCAAGATTATATTACAGTCACAGAACCCCAGAATCCCAGCATGGTGCGAGCTGGAAAGGACCTGTAGAGATCATCTAATCTACTCCTGCTAAAGCAGGGTCACCCGTAGCAGGTTGTCCAGAATCACAATGTCTGGGCAGGTTTGGAATCCCTCCAGAGAAGGAGACTCCCCAACCTCTCTGGGCCGCCTGCCCTGTGACTCCAGCAACCTCACAACAAAGACCTTTTTCCTCAGGTTCAGATGGAACCTCCTGGATTCCAGTCTGTGCTCGTTGCCCTTGTTGTGTTGCTGGCCATGACCAAAAAGAGTCTGGGAATCCCTCCAGAGACACCTATCCTCTAGCTCTTGCTGAGCATTGAGCAGATCCCCTCTCAGGCTGCTCCTTTCCAGGCTAAACAGTCCCAGGCCTTTCCTCCTCAGAGAAATGCTCCAGGCCCCTCAGCATCTTCTTAAACCTCTGTTGAGCTCTCTTGAGTAGTTCATTGTCCCTCTTGAACTGCGGAGCCCAGAACTCAATCCAGTACCTCCAAATGTGGCCTCACTAGGGTAGAACAGAGAGGGAGGAAGACCTCCCTCGACCTGCTGGCCACAGCCACACTCTTAATACACCTGATAGATTCCATTGGTTTGAATTCTACTGCACTAAGGCTATCATGCAATATGTGATACAGGGGGTGCAGTGGAACGTGAAATGTACTGGGACAGTCCCTGAGGTGAAGGGTTTACAGAATCACACAACAAGGTCATGCAAGCTTCTGAATGGGAAAATTAAATTGACACTCTCAGAAATAGGCATTTGCAAACCTGATTTAAACTTCTGGTATTTCCATTTCTGTTTATCAGTCTTCTTCAGGCTTAGCTCTGGCAGAGAGGCACATGAGAAACAGGGCTGTGGAAATGGAGCAGAATGAATTTTTAATAGGGTTAGTGAAGACCAAGAAATCAGCATTTCTCAGCCCTTAGAAGGTGGAATTGCAGACGTGGATCATGTTCAGGTTGTTGCCTGGTTTGCTCTCGGGTTTCCTGAGAGGATGGTTTGGAAACGTTCAGCCACTCAGCTTAGAGTGCAGAGCAGGCTTGGCTTGTTGGAATGGGCAGCTGGCAACAGAGCCTCAATGACAGCAGCGTTGGCAAAAGTGATTCCTGTTACCTAGTGGAACAGGAGCCAGCTCTTCCCTCTTCCCGTGGTGAGAACACTTAGTGTGTTCCAGGCACTGATCTTCAAGCCGTGGAGATACTGGAGAGCTGGAATGGGACTGGAGCTAGCTACCTCTTGTAGCAGGGCCTGCTGTCACCCTGCAGAGCCGTGTGAGGGAAGGCTGCAAAGCTGAACAGCCAAATGAAGCATTTCACACTCCAAAACGTGAGCTGTCAGCCCTCAGAAGCTGTAGGCTCCTCGCTGTCTGGTTCACTTCCATGTGTGGGATGATGGTGGTTTTCCAGAGGACGTAGCTCTCACCTCTGTAGCTGTAGAAGTAGAGGAGAGCATGAAACGTGCACATGAAATAGTCTGCTGCAAGAGTTTGATTTCATTGGTAACATATTTTATTTATCATGTATGAACATGGACATAAAAATCTTCTGGAGCACACTGCGGCTAAGGAGTAAACTTGTTCTAGTTAACTGCTTTCTTTGTAGGAAATGAAAGATTTTGCCTTTTTTTTCCTCCTTGCTAAATGTAATTAATGTTTTCAGTTTAAGCATGCGAGAATGTGGGCAACTGATTTTAGGAGTAACCTGTAAATTGATAATATAAATAATAGTAATGTAGGAGCCTGATGGATTATCACTGCCTTACAGTTTGTTTGCAGCAAACAACATGTTGCAAGTGAGTGGGTGGGGAGTGTTTTAAATATATGGGGATGGATTTTTAGAGTTTGCAGCTGATGTGGATTAAAAATTCTTAGAACATTTCATCCATGAAAGGCAATTAGTTTTGTTTTATGAATATGAAAAGCACGTAGCTTGTAAGTACTGGAGTGAAGTCCCAAGTGAGTTATTAGAACTTGCTTTACTCATGTAGTACAAAATTACCCATCAAGAGCTGATAGATTTCAAATCTAGCTCACTGACACACTGATCATCCATAACTTCTTGCAGAGACATTTTTTGGGGCTCACCTGTAATTACTGGATGCAGTGGAGTCTGGAATGGGCAGCTTGTGAGAAATCAGGACACCTTCATGCTCCTGGTGGTGCTCACAGTGGTTTGTTCAGATGGGATATCAAATTGTAATACCATACTGCCTGCAGTTCTGGGTGGCAAAACTGTGTCTGGATGAGTAAAGTATTCTTCTTTCTCTCTCTCTTACCTCCTGGTATTATCTTACTGGTCACATACCTTCAAAAGAAGCATGGGAAGCAGGTGGAGGGAGAGGATTCTGCCTCTCTGCTGAGACCCTACCTGCAATGCTGGTGCCAGATCTGGAGTCCTCAGCACAAGAGAGACCTGGACCTGTTGGAGTGGGGACAGAGGAGACCACAGCAGTGATGAAAGGGCTGGAACCTCTCTGCTGTGAGGCCAAACTGAGAGAGTTTGGGTTGTTTAGCTTGGAGAAGAGAAGGCTCTGGGAAGACCTTTTGGTGGCCTTTCAGTACTTAAAGGAGCCAATCAGAAAGCTGGGAACAGGCTTTTGAGCAGAGCCTGTTGTGAGAGGACAAGAGGTGATGGTTTTAAACTGAAAGAGGGAGATTTAAACTAGATAAAAGGAAGAAATTTTTTACACTGAGAATGGTGAGACACTGCCCCAGCTTGCCAGGAGAGGTGGTAGAAGCCCCATCCTTGGAAACATACCAGGTCAGGTTGGACACAGCAGTTTGTCGTGCTCGTGCTGTGTGTGACTCCTACAAATAATAAACCAACTGTAACAGAGCCTGTAGGCATTCTTATAGCAAAGAAGTGGAGAAATAAATCACTACTTTCAGCTGCTGCTTCTCTTGGATTTGTAAGTTAAGGCTGATAAAATGAATGGAGGCTGCTCCTTTTTATAGTAGCTGTTTTTTGGCATTAGGACAAAGTCATGTGTATTCATCTCATACTGAGAGGCTGAGAGACTTGAGGCCCATCAGCATGGAAAAGAGAAGGCTGAGAGGGGGTCTTCTCAATGTTGATCAATAGTTAAAGGGTAAGGGACAAGGGGATGAGTCCAGACTTCTGTCAGTGATGCCCAACAACAGGACACGCTCCAGCAACTAAACATCTTTCTTGTGGCTAGGGGCTCAAAACTGACCCCAGCATTCGAGATGCAGAGTCACCATTGCTGAGTGCTGGGGCACGATGACTGATGGAATGTGGGTGTGAGATTCGGTACATGGTGCTGGCTGCCTTTCTGTGTCAGAAGAGGAGGAGATGTGGGTAACCATGCCATGACAGTGACCTGTTTAAATTCTCCCATGCAGAGTCGCATGGACAAGTCAGAGCACTCACAGCTAATTCAGAAAAGGCAAATCCAAGGGAGAACTTTTTGTCACCCACAAGGTTTTAATTTATGCTTTCGTGCCTCTCATCTGCAGAGGAAAGATGGACGCTCAGAGTGTGATAATATTAGACTAGTGGAAGTGCTGCCTAATAGATCACAGATGTTTGCAAAGTGGTGAGCCATCATCTCCACCGATACAACCGCACAGGGCGACAGTCTGTCATGAGATGTGACATGTCATAAAGGGGCATTGATCTGTTGCTCCCCTGCAGTAAATCACAAGGTAAACATCTCCATTCAGATCCATTAAACCCCATTAATAACAGGACCAGGTATTTTCAAACGGCTTTGACGTTTCTGATTGAGGGCTTTAGTGTATCGATTCCTGATGCGAGCAGGTTGGTGCTTGTCACTCCTAAAGCAGCACCATGCTTTGAATGTCATGGGTTTGCCGTGAGATTAGAATATGACCAAGGTCACTGCTGGGAGAGGTGAGGAAATGTGTGGTGTAGGCTGAGTTTTAGGGAAAAGTGCCTTGGAATCATGCAAATGGCTTGATGAGCTGGGAGCTGCTGCTGTATGACCTAGTTCTGAAGGACAGCTATTTACAGTACATGGGTCAACATGTTGGCTTTAATGAGCATGCAGTACACAGGAGGAAGGTCTGCTTGTTGTTCTTTAAAGCTGTGTGGAATGACCAAGTGAGAGGGATTTCACTTTGTTTTAAAGGAGCAGTAGTCTCCCTCTCTGCCATCTGTTTTAAAAGCGAGCGACTTACATACACATGTCATTCAGTGGAGCCTGCTGTCGGCAGCAACAATTTCTGCTGATGGAGTAACTTCAGTGAGAAGATTCATAACAAAAGTCTGTATTGTATAGAAACACACCATGCTGCTTGGGATCCAGGCTCAAAATGCTTTTAAGAACTGTGACTAAACCATCATTTGTGCCTGACACGAATGACATCTAAGTACTGAAACTGCCTGGCCTAAGTTACCCTCTCAGAGTCACAGAATCATTCAGGTTGGAAGAGACCCTCAAGATCGTTAGGTCCAATTGTTAACCCATCACTTCCAGGTCACCATTAAACTATGTCACTCAGCACCACATCTCCATGGCTTTTCAGTTGCTTTAAGGTTGGGGACTCCACCACTGCCCTAGGCAGCCTGTTCCAGGCCTTGGCAAGCCTTCTGGGGAAAAAATTGTTCCTCATGTCCAAGCTAAACCTCCCCTGATGCAACTTGAGTCTGTTTCCTCTTCTATTACTTGTTACTTGGGAGAAGAGACCAAACCCCACCTGGCTCCAGTCTCCTTTCAAGGAGTTGTAGAAACCCAGAAAGTCTCCCCTGAGCCTCCTTTTCTCCAGGCTGAACAACCCCCAGTTCCCTCGCAAGACTCTAGACCCTTCACGAGCTTCATTGCCCTTCTCCAGACACACTGCAGCACCTCAGTGTTCTTTTTGAAGTGTTAGGCTGTTTCTGTACAATGGAATAGCATGGTACTGGAAGGGCCTTCTGGTTTTATCAACTGGAAGTGCACCAAGACCTGTGAGATGTGATAAGCTAAGTGAGTCGGGCTGATCTGCTCCCTTGCCTACTCTGATGTCGTTATAAGGATTTCTCTTTTGTTTTTCTTGTTGATCAGGTGGAGCTCTGATCTGAGAATGAAATAAAACTCTTCTTTGTTGTACAGCTGTTGATATTTATTTCGTGTATATTAATCCATTCCCCCTGCTCTGCTGCTGAAACTGTGCCCAGTTAATCAGCTGCACTTCCTGCTCCTGAGAGGCTGAATTTGTTGGAGATGTTGGGCAATGCCTTTTCTGCAGCATATCTAAATCACAGGAATGCTGTAGCATGACTGTGAATACCTTGTGGTCTTTAAAAAGGCACAGTAATTGCAGATTACATATTCATGACTGCAGGTAAGTGGGATCTGGAAAGGAAGATTGGTAGAAAATTGGCATTTGGGCAGTAGCTTCAAAAAGAAGAAAACCTGAAGTGAAGTAGCAGAAAATGACATTTCACAGAATCACGGAGTACCAGGTTGGAAGGGACCACAAGGATCAGCTAGTCCAGCCTGTCTTAGGTGATAGTGCAGTTGAAATTAGGTGGCCCAGCACCCTGTCAGCCTGAGTCTTAAAACTGACCAAGGTAGAGGAATCAGCTACTTCACTTGGAGGACAATTCCAATGTCCCACTGTTCTCATGGGGAAAAATTTTCTTCTGGAGTCCCCTGCAGTAACTTGTCCCCATCACTCCTTGTCTTTCCCATGGGACTCTCTGTGAAAAGGCAATCTTTTTCCCCCTGGTACACACTCTTTGTGTCCTAGTACAAGATAATAAGGTCTCTCCTAAGGCTTCTCTTAAGGCTGAACTGAACAAACCTAGTTCTCTCATGCTCCTCATACGTCAGCTCTTCCTCTGATCATTTTTGTGGCCATCCTCTGGACACTCCCCAGCTTGTCCATGTCTTTTTCGTGCAGCAGGGACTAAAACTTCAGGTAGTGCTCCAGGTGTGGTCTGACCAGCACTGAATAGAATAGGATGATGACTTCTCTCTTTTGGTGATGCCCTTATTAGTGCAACCCAGCATCCTATTGGCTTTCTTTGCCACTGCAACACACTGTTCACTCATACTGAGCTTGTTATCCACTAAGACCCCCAAGCTCCTTTCCACAGGGCTGCTCTCCAGCCAGATGCACCCCAATCTGAGCTGCACTCCTGTGTTATGTATTCCCAGGTTCAAGACTCTACCTTTGTCCCCACTGAACTTCATAAGGTTCTTGCTAGCTCACCCATTCAGGTCTTCTTGGAGGGTAGCTCTCCCTTCTGGAGTGTCAATCTCCCCACTCATTTTGGTGTCATCTACAGACTTCATGAGGGTGCTCTTGATCCCAACATCCAGATCACTTAGGAAGGTATTAAACAGTTCTTAGTTCACCACTGTGCCTTCAGACAGCACTGGAGGTGAGGGCTCACTGTGATTGCACACCTGCGTGTCTACAGCTTTCTTGGTTTGTTCTCTTTTAACACAGACTCTGCAATCATCACAAACTGTTGCTTATTTATTCAGCACCAGAAACTTGGTGAAACAGTGAGCAGAAGATAGATCATAGAATTATAGAATGGTTTGGGTTGGAAGGGACTTCCAAAGTCATCTAAAGCAGGTTAAAGCCTTGTTGAACCTGACCTTGAATATCTTCAGGGATGTGGCCTAAACTACCTCCCTGGCTCCAGAACTTCTGCTGTTCCAGTTTTTCACCACCCTCATGGTAAAGAACTTGTTTGTAACCACCAATCTAAATCTATTCTCTAATTTCAAACCATTCCCCCTTGTCCAATTGCTGCAGACCTTTGCAAACAGTCCCTCTGCAGCCTTCTTGTAGCCCTCTTCAGGTACCGGAAGGTTACTTATGAGGTCTCCCTGGATATTTCTCCATGCTGAACAACCCTAGCTCCCTCAGCCTGTCCTAACAGCAGAGGTTCTCCAGTCCCCTGAGCATTTTCATGGCCCTCCTCTGGACCTCTTCTATCAGGTCCATATGCTTCCTGTGTTGAGGAAGCTTCTGTGCTTCTTTTGATGCCGCTTAGGATGCGACGGATGATTTCACACCGAAGAGTTTCACTGTAAGCCCAGCTACAATCAATTGAGAAATCATGGCAGTCGAAGTGCTGCAGCACTACAACCCAAATCACATTTTCCTGTGCTGCCTTGCAGCTCAGCCTGAGCCCGTTTGTTCTAGCTGACTGGCTTTTTCTTTGGAAGTGTGAAGCTCAGCATTTTCAGAGCAGTGTGAAATAAGGAACATAGAAAAAGGACTTGGAGCAGTGAGGTGGCTAATTGAAAAATGCTCTTGGAGCTCTGCTTTCTAACAAAGAAACTGGCAGGGTTTTAGGAGTAAGTCACTTCAGAGCTGAGTTTTGATCTTGAGTTTTGAATGAGTCACATTTTATGTTTTAATAGCAGCGTTCTGATGAAAAGGAACAAACCTCCTGTTGGTTGCCATAGTGTCCAAGTGTCCATGACTGTCATTCTAAAAGCAAATACAGAGATAGCCAGGACAGACTGTTGGGTCCTGGAGTATCTAACTGTTATTTAAATCTCTCTCATCCAAGTGAAATGTCTTGAACTTATCAGCCAGGCAAATGCTGAGGATCTTTAGTCTTAACTTCATTTTGTTTGAACAGCTGAAATATGTCTCTGTGGCCTCTGGATGGTCTTTCCCCAGGTCCTATGAGCAGTATTGTATTGTTGGATTTGTTGAATCCAGGTGAGACAACTATGGTCACAAAATGTAACAGTGCTTTAAAGCAAAACAATTCTGCAGGCTGCAGCTCAGAGATATTACTGTTTCATCTGGTTGGAAAAGACCTTTAAGATTGTTAAGTTCAACCATTTTCTAACTCTACCAAGCCTGGTGCTAAAGTACGTCTCTCAGCACCACATCTCTGCATCTTTTATACTTCTCCAAGGATGATGATTCAACCTTCTCCTTGGGGAGCCTGTTCTAGTGTTTGCTAACCTTCCTAAGCCATCTTGTGTGCTTTGCATTGCCTTTCTTGAAAGACGTTGTCCATTCTCTAGTGGCATTTTGCATTTCACCTCAGCTGATGGCCTTCGCATCTGAGAGAGCTCTGCTGCACTGGAGAGAGAGGGACCAGCAGGATGGAAGTAAAAGCCTGCTAATGCTGTGGCTTCTTCTGTTCCCTGTCACACATTATGCAGAGTGAAATATAACACATCTGACTGTTTGATTTTTCTGATTCCAGTCTTGAAGCACAGCTGGCAGGCAGGTGGGCTGTTAAGAGGCAAGACAAAGATCTAAGAGCTGCGATCTTCTGAACTTGCAAACACAAAAGAAAAAAAAAAAGCTGGTTTGTGCTGCTTGAACACCAAACACTGCTGGAAGGGAGGGGAGAAACTTGGAATCAGAACTGTCTTGCCTTCGAATCTCTCTAATAGGATGCGCTGGCGTGCATGCCTCTTGCAGAAACAGAAGGTGATTTTTTGTGTGTGTGTGCCTAATTCTTCCCAAATGTATGAATTGAGAGTCTCTGAAGCAACATCTGGAGAAGTCCCAAGGGACAAAACTGTGATTTCTCTGAGCATAAAGAGCTGTTCGCTCATAGGATGCTGGTGTTTAGACACAAACCGGCTCAGGTCTCCCATTTTCATGTAATGGGATTTTTACCTAGTAACTTGTGCCTTTTCTTGCAAGAACGTTATCCAGCAACACAATCACTTACTGGTGGTTAATTCTACCTACTCACACATACACCTTTCAGGGACATTTTTACCCTGGCCATGCCTGCTGTCATCATTCAGCTGGAGCAGCTGCCCTTGGTGTTTCCAGCAGTCAGTTCCAGTCTTGGTTGTGTAAATATAGATATAGCAAGTGAATTAAATAGCATAAAGACTTCAGCTTGTGCAGTCTCAGTCTTAATTAAAATCTTCAGGCTATCTCTTGTCAGCAGGTTCAGTATCATGGTCAGAGATGAGCATTGGAGGCAGGAAAGAGTGAGCAGTAACTTCGAAGCAAAAATTCCAGTGTGGACTGGAAAGGGCTGCAAGGGCAGCTTCTTGAGTGCAAGAAGTGATAGCATTTCTTTGGTAGGTGACTTTTAAACTGGACTTAAGATGGGTCATAAAAGTTCTGGTTTTCTCCTGCATTTGAAGAAGCATTCCTGTCCTGCCCTGTTTGTGACATGGTGGTTACATGGGCATTTCTACCTCAATTTCCTTGTGGTGGCATCTGTAAGATCAGAGCAGGTAGCTTGGGAAAAGGCTTGGCTGGGTGGGGATGTGCTTCAAGACTGTTGACACAGAAACCTTTATGCTACTGAACTGCACCTTCTGAATAGATCAGATTTCAGCATCAGCAGGGAAACTCTGATATTGCCATTTGGCAATATAGGGGAAATATAGCCAGGAGTTGGACCTCAGAGGGCAGGCAGAAGAGAATAACAGCACAGGTTTTTCTCCTTTGCTTTGCAGGCTAGAGATAAGCTGATGCTTCTATGTGCAGAAGCAGTGCCCAAGGTCTGCAGCCTGTCAGACGTGGAGTGCCAGATTGTCTTTCTTTCTACCGGAACGTTTATGCTTTAATTTGGGAAACGTGGTGGGAACTGATAGCATCTTGTTTCTGAAAGAGACTTTCTGATAATGTCTCTGGTGGTGTCATGTCTCCGTGCCAGGCACTGACTCCTGGCCTGTGCTGCAGTGATGAAGGTGGCAATGACACAGGGCCCAGAGCTGCTCTGGGGTCAGGAGCTGTGCAAGCCACCCCTGGCACCTCAGCTGGGAGTTGCCAGCCCTATAGTTACACCATTAGACTAGACCATAAACTCTTTGTCTGGGTGAGGGGAGGGGCAGGAGGGGCTCCTGCTCATTGCCTTTTTCCTTGTCTGATTTAACATTCCTTACATCACCCTGGAATCCTTTGGTCATGTTCCAGAGTTCTTGTGTGAACTAGTGCCATTTAGATGCCTTTTAATGAGGTTGAAAGAGACTGAGGAGCTGGTGAGTCCTTTTAAAGGGATTGGCATGATTTGCATGCCATTCCTCTGCAATTCTGCAAGACTTTCCAAAATCTCTTTAACCTTTGTCAGTCCAATCTTTTTGCTGGTTGAAGAGAGAGCTCACAGAGATGCACAGCTTCCAAAATGTCCATTAAACACTGGGCAGGTTACTGAGTCGTTTTGATTTCCAGCATTTTGGCTATGCCAGGCAAGAATTCTCTGAGGGATGATCACAGGCAGAGCTGTTTCACTGGAAATCCAGAGCTACAACCGGCTGTGTTTTGGTTCTGGAGGAGCTCTACAGGCTTTCAATTCATCTCAGCATAATCCTTTTCTTCAAACGAATCCCACACAAACCCGCGTGCCTTCTCTGCAGTCAGTTAACTCCTTTAACAGTTGAGAGAGCACCGCAGCAGAAAATCTGGGTCAAACACCCTACAAAGGACAAATGACTACCGATGACAAGAGCTTGTGTGCTCTGTGTCGCTGAAGAAGAGACTAAAATTAGCTTCTGACTCTTATTCGAATTAAAAATTACCCAGGGGAGAAAGAACTAATTCTCAAAAAGACAACGGTTACATCTTAAACCCAGGCAGTCTCAGCCACATGTTACTCCAACTGAAGAACTGTAAGGCAAGAAGTACAAAAAGGTGGTAACTGAACTTTTTAGGACAAAGAGGAGTTCATTTTCCCAAGTGGCTTGAGAGCAGCTCTGCAGAGAAGGACTTGAGGTTACTGGTGGGTGAAAAGCTGGACATGACCTGGCAGAGTGTGCTCATAGCCCGGACCCAACCATGGCCAGGGCTGCATCCCCAGTAGCATGGGAAGCAGATGGAGGGAGAGGATTCTGCCTCTCTGCTTCACTCTGCTCAACCCCACCTGCAGTCCTGATGCCAGCTCTAGAGCCCTCAGCATGGGGGAGACATGTACCTGTTGGAGTGGGACCAGACGAGACCACAGTAATGATGGAAGGGCTGGAACCCATCTGCTGTGAGGCCAAACTGAGAGGGTTTGGGTTGTTTACCTTGGAGAAGAGAAGGCTCCAGAGAGACCTTTTGGTGGCCTTTCAGTACTTAAAGGGGCCGACCAGAAAGCTGGGGACAGACGTTTGAGCAGAGTCTGAGAGGACAAGAGGTGATAGTTTCAAACTGAAAGAGAGAGATTCAGCCTAGAGAGAAGAAAGAAATCTTTCACCCTGAGGGTGGTGAGACACTGTTCCAGGTTTCCCAGAGAGGTGATAGATTCCCCATTCCTGGAACCCTTCCAGGTCAAGTTGTTTGGGACTCAGTTGCAGATGTCCCTGCTGACTGCAGGGGGTTTGGACTAGATGACCTTTTAACTTCCTTTCCAACCCAAACCACTCTATGATTCTATGATCTCAGAGAGGAAATATGAATGAGGTTGCTGGGATCCTAGACAAATGTTCCTGTGGCACCCTCTCACAGTACTGCTGCAGCAGCACCTCTTCACTCTAATGTCTTTGTTCCACCTGCATTTATAAAGAATCATAGAATGGTTTGGGTTGGAAGGGACTTCCAGAGGTCATCCAGTCCAACTCCCCTGCATTCAGCAGGAACATCCTACACCAGATCAGGTTGCTCAGAACCTTGTCAAGCCTCACCTTGAATAGCTGCGGGCATGGGTCCTCAACTGCCTCTCTGGGCAACCTGTTGCAGTGTTCCAGCAGCCTCATGGTGCAGAACTTGTTCCTCACATCCAATCTAGATCTGCTCTGCTCTCATTTCAAAAAAATGTCTCTTGTCCTGTCACTGCCAACCGTCTTAAAGAGGGAGAGCCAGGGAGGACCAGCGCATGTCAGGCATCGCTTGGTGCCAAGTGCTGTGAAGGACACACATGTTTGGTAATACAGTTCTAGGTTAAGAAAACAAATCACACACCCAGATTAAGGAATACCCTCTATTTAAGGCCTAATCTCTCATTTTGCAGCACTGTGCTTATAAATCCTGAGCTTTGGAGATCACCTTCTCCAGCAGAGCAGATGAAGAGATTTTTTTTATATCCCTGAATATTCACTTTTTTCCCTGATGTTAAATAAAATGTTTTCCTAAGCAACAAGGACTGTAGGGAAGTGAAGGCAGAGCACATTCTATAACAATAAACCTTTATGTCCAGTATAAGAGCAAAATGCAACTAATAAAAGTGTTTGTTACAGGTGGCTTTGCACAGAGGTGAATTCCTCTATCCCAGAAAATATTAAACAGCTCTGCCTCTGCTCTTCCTCAAGGGAATCCCTGCCTAACATATCCTTTGTGTAGTAAATTAAAATACCCTTTAACCTGTCCAGTATTTACTGGGAGACCTCTGGTGGCTTTTTAGTACTTAAAGAGGCTGATCAGAAAGATCGGGACAGACTTTTTAGCAGGACCTGTTGTGACAGGACAAGGGGTGCTGGTATAAACTAGAAGAGGGACATTCAGACTGGAGACAAGGAGTAGATTCTTTACACTGAGGGTGGTGAGACCCTGGCCCAGGCTGCCCAGAGAGGTGGTAGAAGCCACATCAATGGAACCATTCCAGGTCAGGTTGTTTGGGGCTCTGAGCAACCTGCTCTAGCTGCACATGTTTCTGCTGACTGCAGGTGGGTTGGACTAGGTGACCTTTACATGTCCCTTTCCATGCAAACCACTCTGTGATTCTGTGATTTATTGGACATTTTGGAACCTCTGCATCTCTCTGAGGGTCCTTCTTAAGCAGAAAGACTTTTGGTTGCCAAACTGAACTCCACCATGAGTTAATGACAGCTGAAAATGACCCAGAGGTGAAGATGGCACAGCTGGCAGCTTTGCAGCCATTATGACCTCTCTGATGAGTGAGGTCCAGTGCCTTGCAGCCCTGCCTGTCTGAATGGGAAGCAAGGCCTGCAAAGAGTGATCTTCTGTTCAATAACCTCCTTTTCCATGGTATGCTCTCCATTCTGGAGATACATGGCTTCTTTTCAGCACTCTGCTTGGATTTTGCACAGCTGTCTGGTTTGTCTCAGGCTTCTGTAATTACTGTCCTTGGTGGAGCTGCTTTAGCCACGATTCTGGTGTAGACAAGTCACTGCAACTTGAATTACCCAGACACATAGTCTTTGTCCAAACAATGTCCCAGAATTATGGCCTGTGGGCATCTGCATCCTCAGTCACTGTGACAGAAATGTTAATGGAAAAAACATTGTTGGTAAACAGAGAAAGATGTGCAAAGTCTTTCGAACCTGGTTTTCTCCAACAAAATCTGCCTTGTTCTGGGGGGGCAGATCAAGGTCTGGTGCAAAGACAGAAGGATAGTTGGGGAAGGTGGCTCCTGTGACTTTGTTTCTGCTTTCAAATGTTTAGAAGTGGGGATTTTCTTCATTTACTTTGCATTTTCAAATGCTTTTGCGTACCCTGTTTGCCTTCCAACAGTGGATGGCAGGAATCTGTAAGAAAAACTAGACTAACTTAGTAAGGAAGGTCATGTTTGTCTTGAAGGTCCCCTTTATAGGTCTCTCTGGTGACAGGCTTTCTGTTCAACTCAATAACATTGCTGACCGTGGGTAGTGTAACGCAGATTGGGTTTGACCACTGCAAGTGAGAAGTGTGAAAAACCCAGGGGATGTTCTAGGCACCATCAGACAGAAGTACATTGATTTAGGAGGAAATCCCAAGGAGGAAATTGTTCTTGTCAACTGATTACTTGAAGTTATGGTTATGCTACTCTTGCAGACGTCTATAAATTAAACTGCCAAGAGCTGACATCTGCTGCTGTCATGGTGCTATAGGTCATCCTTCCCCTAGAATTTAGTCTGATGCCGAGTGACTTACCTGCCACACAGACAGTGAGGGAGCATTTGGGATTCAGAAGGCAGGCAGATCATGCTTGGGAGATGTGTACATAGCCCCAGCATGGAGAGGAGGGTGGGGACGGCAGAGGACACAGGAAAGCAGTGCCTAGTCCCCTGTTGAGTAGATAATTAGGGACCACAGTACAGGAGTTAAAGGATGCTGGGCAAAAATGAGGGCCCAAGAGTGATATCATGACCTGAAGTGTCTCGACCAGCAGGACAAGTGAGGTGATTCTCCTCCTCTGCTCTTGTGAGATGTCACCTGGTATACTGCATCCAATTATGGAGCCCTGTGGTGGTTTTGTACCAACACAAAAAGGACATTGAATCGTTGGAGTGGGTCCAGAGGAGGCCATGAATATGATCAGAGGCTGGAACAACTGCCCTGTGGGCACAGGCTGAGAGTTGGGGCTGTTCAGCCTGGAGAAGCTCTGTAGAGACCTTAAAATGGCTTTCTGGTACCTGAAGTAAGCTACAGGAAAGCTGGAGTGGGAGATTTTACAAGGGCTTGCTGTGATGGGATGAGAGGCAATGGCTTTAAGCTGGAAGAAGGGAAATTTAGACTGGAGATTGGGAACAGATGTTGTAACAGGTTGTCCAGAGAGGTGGTGAATGCTTTCTTCCTCGCAGTGTTCAAGGACAGGTTGGATGGGATCTTGAGCAGCCTGGTCTAGTGCAAGGTGCCCCTCTCCATGGCAGGGGTTTGGAACCAATGATCTTTAAGATCTCTTCCAATCCATCCCATTCTTTAATTCTATGAAACATTTTCATGTCCTGGTAGTTCTTTTCATGCTGAAATTCTGGACTTGCTTGAATTCTGTCTCCCAAGTTGCTCTTTACCCCCTCAATGTGTCTGGAGGTATTATCTACTAAAACAAGGAGGAGGTCATGTTGATTTTGGGGAGATTTTCCTGCCTCATAACTTGCCAACAATGCAGTATCTGAGAAGTTTAAATTGGAATTAGCTGACATTTTCCTGCTCTCACAGGAATTCAGGAGTCTTTGAAGAACAGCCAGTCTATGTGGGCTGAAGGTAATGAGCTTGAGGATTAATTGATTCTGTCTGAAAACTTCTATGCTGATCCCTAAAACCAGGAGGGAAGGTTTGACATTGCTTACAGTCAGTGGGGACTTTTTTTATCCCTGTCTTTCTTTCATGGGATAGTTTCAGCTCAGAGTAACTAAAGCTGGATTGACATGTAGTGCCTGATCAGGAAGGGCTGAAAAGCTTTCTTTTTCTTTACCTTACAGAAAAGGCCACAGATGGCTCACTGCAGAGTGAAGACTGGACACTCAACATGGAGATCTGTGACATTATCAACGAGACAGAAGAAGGGTATGTGCTATTGCAACAAACTGAAAGGTTCATGAACACAGCTTCATCCAGTCCTACTCAGCATGGCAGGAGCTGCAGCGTCTAGGGACAGGTGCTCATAGTTCAAAGCAGTTTGCAAGGAGTTACTCAGTTTCCCTGCTCCTTGGCTATTTCAGAAAACCACTGTTATGATGCAGCACCTTCTGTGTTTGGGCTCTAATTGGGAAGGCTGGCATGAAAAACCTGCCGTTGGAGGGGTACGCAGTTTGTGCTTCTGGGGTTCTTGTTTTCAGAGCTGTATCTCTTTGCAGTGCTGCAATGCTATTAATGACCACCATTTGGACAGAGACTTTCTCTGATACATCTCCTCCAGTATCACAAAAGCCCTGCTGCCTGCAGTTTGCAGGAGAACTGATCTTATGCCCTGGGCCTTTTTCTGAGTGCCTGTCAATCTCTCCTACTTGATCAACATCCTGCCTTTTTGGAGGCCTCAGGCATTGCTCTGGTCTTGACTTCTGTGACATTTTCTCTCCTCACATAATTCTGTATCATGACCCCAGTTTGGCTGTAGTCAAGTGTACTGGCATTAACACATGGTAGAGGATTTTTCTTTCCACAGTATATGGCATGTGAAAAGCATGTCTGAATCTTAAGAATGTTGTGTTTCTCCTTCAGACCAAAGGATGCCATTCGAGCACTGAAGAAGAGGTTGAATGGAAACAAAAATTACAGAGAGGTCATGCTGGCACTGACGGTGAGTAGGGGCAAGCTGGGATGCCTCAAAAGGGCAGAACCCTTTTGCCATTTTCCTTTTGCTGGCACTCTCTTGAATGTACACACTATTTGCTTTAACAGCCACAGCTCTGCTCTTTTCTTCTTTCCAATTGCCTTCTCACATGAGGAGAGTTGCTGGAAGCTTTGCATAGCATTTTTCTGACTCAATTGATTTCTGCTTTTTTTGAGGCTCTTATTCATCCCAAGTACTGACCGAGGAAAGTTAAAGTAGCCCAAATGAGTTTGTGTACCCTTTCACTCTCATCTCCCTATGTCCAACCATTTCTCCACTTCAAGACAAGAGCTGTGGGCATATCTGCAAGTGAGGATGATGAACTTGCCATATTTGCAGCTTCCTAAGTAGCTGATGCACAATTTCCCTTGTGAATGGATCTCTGTAGGAGACTCACATTAATTTATGCTGGTCTAATTTCACTCAATAAAGTGTAAATTATATTCTGTGTGTTTAGGCAGCACTGCTAAGGTGTGAGATAATTTGCCAATGACCTTTTCTATTGCTGGCTGTAGCCAGAGGTTTCCCGGGTAGTGCAGCACTCCTGAAGGCGAGGTGCTGGGCAGGCTCTGCACCGCAGCAGTCTGAGGGTTGAGCAGCACTAACTAGATGGAGTTAGAGTGCTGTGGATAGGTGATCCGTGTGATCCTTTCCCACAGCTCTTGTTGCCTCTCCCTGACGAAGCATGTCTGTACTTTCTGTCTTCTTGCCATTTCCTCTCCTGGATTGTCATTTTGACAGATTACCATAGACCAAACCATGAGGTTATCCATTGTGCAGGGAAAGAGCAAAATTCATCAGGAGTGAGGCCGTGTCATCATGGCTGATGAGAGCAGCTGAAGAAGGAGAGTAATTACATACTCCTCAGATACAGAGTCACAGTGGTTATTAGGCATGGCTGTGAGGAGAAGTGACGCCTCAGATTTATCTCCATGCTAATCATGTTCTTCAGAGAAAAACCAACAGCTGTTCTTCCATGGCAGTTGAATGGCAAGAAGAAGGTGCCTCTAGCTAGGTTGCAGGGGGAAAATGTGTCAAAGAATAACCTGTCAGAGCATTCACGAGGGAGTGTTTTGAATGAGTGAAAATCATTCACCTGAATTCCCACCCCTAGAACACAACTTATAGCTCAGAGCAACCGGGTCCAGCTGTGTGCCAGGTACATAAGAAATGGTGGAGTGCCACAGCACAATAATATCTCACTGTGACAGGATGTCCTCTGTCTTACCTGCTCTTGATGTGATGCTTTGTGCTTAGCTCTTCAGCTGCACAAGCTGGGAATTTCTGCTTTGAAGTGGAAGAAACTTACATGTCTTTGCCATAGAACAGCCAAAAGCAGGTCACAAAAGTGTCCAGTATGCTGATAATGGGTGAAGTACATAGAATGTGTGTGTAGAGAGGAAGCTTTTTCATAAAATTCATAAAATCATTAAGGTTGCCAAAGACCTCTGAGATAATCATTGAGTCCAGTCATCAACCTAACACCACCATGGCCTTTGAATTGTGTCCCAAAGCACCACATCTGTGTGGTTTTTTTGACACCTCCAGAGATGGTGACTCCACCACCTCCCAGAGCAATCTATTCCAATGCCTGACCACCCCTTAAGTAAAGAAATTTTTCCTAATATTGAATCTAAATCTCCTTGGTACAATTTCAAGCCATTTCCTCTCATTCTATCACTTGATGGAATTGAGGAAGAAAATAATTCAGGGTGTAATTGTAATGTCTTCTTTTATCTTCTCTCTCTCCCATTGAAAGTTATAAAACAAAATAAACCCCCAAAATCTGAAACCAACCACACAGGTGCTCTGTGTGTGTGTGATCAAGCTTTGCTCCAAGAATGAATATTTTTTTTGTGTGTGTGTATTTAGGTGTTGGAGACCTGTGTGAAGAACTGTGGCCATCGCTTTCATGTCTTGGTGGCAAACCGTGACTTCATAGATGGTGTTCTGGTGAAAATCATCTCACCCAAGAATAATCCCCCCACCATTGTACAGGATAAAGTACTAGCACTGATCCAGGTACTCAGCTTGTCTCTGCTTCCATATGTTGCTGCCTGAAATAAGGAGTGTCTGCCTCACTGCCACGCATCGCTAAACACACTGTCAGCATTAAAGATGTGGCAAGGTTTTCACATGTGAAAACAAACAGTATATCCAGATTGGCAGGGAAGAGCAGACAGGCACATGCATCCAGGTTGTTATCCAGAGAGAAATGTCTGGATTCTAGTTAGAGAGGTACCATTCTCTTCTAAACCATGAGGAGGTTTTTAAGGCCAGGCTGGATGGGGCTCTGAGCAACCCTATCTAGTGTGACGTGACCCTGCCCATGGCAGAGGGGTTAGACCCTGGATGATCTTTGAGGTCACCTCCAACTCTGACAATTCTGTGATTTTGTGATTCTGTGACTTAATTGTAGAGTCACAGAATGCACTGGTTGGAGAGGACATTTAAAGGTCACCTAGTACAGCCCTCCTGCAGTCATCAGTGACATCCCCAAATACATCAGGTTGCTCACAGCCCCACCAAGGCTGACCCTGAAAGTCTCCAAGGATGGGGCCTCCGATACCAATCTGGGCAACCTGTTCCAGTGTTCCATTACTGTCACCATAAAGAATTTCTTCTTGATGTCCAATCTACCCTTCTCTAGTTTAAAACCATTGCTCCTTGCCCCTCGTTCTGTTGCTACATGCCCTTGGAAACAGGCCCTCCCCGAAAAAGATAAATGAGTGACTTTGCAATTTGACAGTCCCATCTAGAAGCTGGAGACCTGCTTCTGTGATGAGTTTGTCATCTGAGGCAAGGAAATTTCAGAGGCTCACGCTTTTGCTGTGAGTTGCAGAATGCATACTTTTCTGTCTCTGTTTCTCTGACCGTAAAATGGAACTGTTTGCCTCCATTAGAAAGCATTCTGAGTTCCTTTTAAAGAGGGTTATTGAAAAGTAACTGACCATATAGGAGTTAAAATGGTTTGGGTGTGTTTTCTTTGGTTATTGTGCACTGTCAGATTCTTGCCTGCAGTGAGGAAGTTCAGACCTAGGCCTGTCTGCTGCTTCTCCTTCTGTGCAGCATAACAATAAACAGCCACTTTAATTCCACAAACCATTAGCAACACATGAGGAAACATTGGTGCCTGCCTGGAGGAAATCTGACAATTATAGGAAGCTTTATCACTAAGCTCCTACAGGCTATTGCATACACCAGAGACTGGAAAGACACTCTGTGCTTAAAATGATAGAAACCTGCTGCAGTGCTCCTTGTGGGAAGGTTTTTGCAAATGCACAACATTGTTTCCCAAATATAGTTCTGATTTTTGTGGCAAAACATGCAGCTGAATTTCAGCTGGTTCATTTGTTGTTTGGCTTGCACAGACGGCACAACTGTAGAGCATAATGTAAAGAAGTGATTTCTGAACAGAAAATAAGCTGAGGAGGGGATTAGTTGGGCACTGCATGGGGGGGCTGTGAGGTATCTCTGGTCTCTGATCTCAGGGCTTCAGAAAAAACGACACAAAATTAAGGAAATTATTAAAAGCAATTCTGGTGCATCTGACTGAGCCCTTGGGTGTCAGCCTGCTGCTGCATGCAGTGACCAGGGAATGAGGTTAAATCATAGAATCATAAAATCGTTTTGGTTGGAAGAGACCTTTAAGATCATTGAGTCTGACCATAAATACTACCCTATAAAGAGAAACTGTGTGTGTCTGCGTGGGGCATGCTCTGCTTATCGTCTTTTAGAGAATGTTGGCTACACTGGGGCCTGGATTTGAGCAGATTCCCAGTCAAGAGTGCAACTAAGATGGAAGTCCTTGTAACCTAACCAAAAAATCTGCAGTCTGGGTGTATTCAAAAGAGCTTCATCTGAGTACACTTAGTGCAGCAGAGCTTAAAGCCTCACTCTGGGTTCTAAATGCCTTTTGGTATAAAAAGCCTGAGAATTATGAAAGTTGCCTGTGGGTGGGTTCTGTTAGTGTCTCTTTAGCTGGAGGTGGAAGGGGACTTTGTTTTCCAGATTGCCTGACAAGTTTGGAAGAGAGACTGCAGTCACTCATCCCAGGTGCCCTGTGGACACACATCCCCAAAATATCCCACATGTCGTGACCATTTCACTCAGCTTAGACTTTGCTCTTTACAGCTCCCTGCAGTTGGAGTTAACTCTGTTCCAGGGGGCTTAGCTCTTCTCAGCTCCACTCCACTAATGTTACACTTATCTCTTTCTCTAGGCTTTTTACAGTTTGATACTAGAGAATTAATAAGAACAGAAATGAGGGGATTAATAGCACTAGAAAGCATAGAAAAGAACTTGTGCAAACAGCAAATGTCTTCAGCAATACTGCTCTTATACTCCTGGGCCTTCCACAGCAAGGGTTGATGAAGCTGCCATCCAATTTCTTATCTGGAGACTTGATTATTTTGAGCTATTGAGCATCTTGTGTCTCACTTTCTCAACCTATTTCCCAGTGCACATGAATTAGCGTTTATTACATATTCCTTCCTTCTGCACCTTGCTGAAAGGCCTTGGAAGTATCACTGTGCCTCTGGTAAGAACTTGTGTACCAGCTCAGAGGTCATGCCACCTTAATGCCCAGTAGCTGGGCACTGTCATCAAAGATGAAGCATGGGGAGATTTTCAGTGGCATGGGAAATTCTTTTGAGGATAAATGTGTTAAGAAGTGTCCAACACTGGAGAAGTTGGCTTGGGATGGTCCCTGATTTTGCAGCCAGATTTGGAGTGGTGTTTAATTAGTCTCTTTGGTTACACTAATGTTCCAGCTGGGATTTATACAGCAGCATCCTTAAGTATCTACCTTTTGATAATCTGGTCCAAGATCTTAGAAGATCTGAATTCAATCTCTGCTCTGTCATACGCTTGTTTGGACAATGGGCAAGTCTCCTGAGCTCTATGTGTAGCTTCTTATCTGTAAAGCAGAGATAATATTACTCTGCCTAGATGAATTGTAAGCTGTCTAGGACAGGGATTGTCTTACAATGTGTGTAGACAGCACTTAGGACAATGGCACCCAGTCCTACTTGTGACCTCTGAGAGACGCATTAACGTAGATAATGCTCTCAGCTCCGGCAAAGAGGAGTACAAATGAAAGTGTCTCCTTTCTCCAAGGAAAAGAGTTGCAGAAGAGGGAATATATTAAGGAGGTAGAGTGCAAATGAAGCAAGTTCACTGTCATTAGTGCCTGCAACAAAATCTATAGGAAGCCAGTGAAACAGGGGATGCATTAGCAGATCCTCCTGGATAAACAAGCCTCATTAGAAGTTGAGGGCAGCCACACAGCATACTTCTGCCTCTAATTTCTTTTGAGCGATTATTAAATAGAGCATCCCTTGCCTGACATTTTTCACTCTTAGCTGCAAACAGAGCTGAAGTGGGGAAAGCCATTATGTAGAAGGATCATTCAGATGATTTCTTATGTAAATTGAAAATGCAGAGAAAGAGCAAGGGTAGAGTTACTTGTACAGTCAATACCTCTGTCAGATCAGGGATGATTTGAAAGGTCAGTTCCAAGGAAACCGAATGGCTCTTTGCAGTCAGAGCTGTTTTCCCTGGCTCACACAGGGCTGTTCGGACTTGCCTTGCATCAGCACAGTTGATGCAGTTCATTTACTCTTAACAAAGCTGAAAAGCAAAACCCAGAATTGTTAGTGTGCAACTGATAATAGATTGTCTTCTGGGCACATAGGGTAGGAAATGCTCTTTCTTAGACTTGGACGGAATAAGAATGGAAGTTAAATATTAGAGGAAGTTCTTTACAATGCAAGTACTGAAATAGTGGAACAGGTTGCCCAGAAATGTGAGTTTCATCCCTGGAGACATTCAAGGTCAAACTTGATGGGGCCCTGAGCAACCTGATCTAGTCAGAGATGCTCACTGCAGGGGGGTTGAATGAAATGACCTTTGAGGGTCCCTTCCAACCCAATGCCTTCTCTGTGTGATTCTGTGAATAATTTCTTATCTGGCTTTGCCAGCTTTGATTTCTCTCCTCTCAAATACAAAAAAAAGTGGTTAAAAACAGATTTTAAAGCAAAAATAGTCAAAGATCTAGTGTAAAAATGATGACTAAATGAATTAAGTTCAGAGCCCACACATGTGTCTCACAGTACCGGATCCAGCACATTGATACTCTCCCTCACATATGTGGGGGTTTGTGGAGTGCTTAATTTTTAATTGAGTCATAATATTTCTTTTTTTTTTCTTCCTCTAAAATGTTAATACTTGGCTAATATCCAGTAAAAGTGAAAAGGAGTAGAGGCTTTGCAGATATTATGCTCTTCACAGCTTCATGAGTACTAGAGGCTGGCTAGCAAAGAGAAACACTTGGTACTTCCACTGAAGAAAAAGCTCAAATGTGAATTGACGTCTTTTTAGACACCAGAGAATTCATGTGGGAGAGATATTATGAGTGTTCTGGCTGTGGGAAATTCTCCCTTTAAACTTGTTCTCTCTGACACACCAGGGTGTCTGAGTGTTGGCTATGCTCTGTAAAAACCCAGGCTTCATTAGTTCTGCTGCTCATGGGACTGCAGGTTTCACAGTGTAAGAACCCCAGAAGCTACCTTTTGTATTTCAGTTTGGTCCATATAAAATACTGAAAAAAACTTGAGAGCTGTGAGGTTTTGGTTTTAGATTGTTTTTCTTCTTTGGCACCAAATGAGGATATTTTGGAAATTAAATTGAGATGACCTCAGATTATTGTAGGACTTTATGAATTGATTTCAGCTTTCACACAGACATTTTTTTGGTGGCTGTAGAATATGCAAGAAAAGACCAGCATGCAACCACTGCTAAGAAGAGAAGACTGGAAGAGGCTTTCATTTGTGTTTGCAGATTTTGATGATGCCAGGGACTAGACATGGCTACTGTGCACTGGGTTCCTGTCTGTGTTTGAATGAAATGTGTACGTGACTCTCTTCACAATATTTGCAGGCTCTTTTAGACCAGGTCTACTGATCACAGCTTCCCTTTGAAGCTGAAGTACATGAAAGCTTTTGTAGCAAGTATCTGAAGTCAGGGTGGAGCTGGAGCTTCATTTGGGAGGTTTATGGATAATCCCTCATGTTTTCCAGGCTTGGGCTGATGCCTTTCGAAGTAGCCCTGATTTAACTGGAGTAGTGCATATTTATGAAGAACTCAAGAGGAAAGGCATAGAGTTTCCCATGGCAGATCTTGATGCTCTGTCTCCAATACACACACCACAGAGGGTAAGCTGTAGGGTTTGGGTTTTTTCTCCTTAAATAACAGTTGGAGAACTACTCTTCTTTCCGCTCCTGTGTTTCTCTGAAATTGGCTCATTTTCTGACTCCTGGAGGGACCTTTTCAATGGTGAAAAGGCATGTGGGAGAAGCATAATACAGCTGCATTTGACAGGCTGATAAGCTAATGGTATCTCCTCCCTTGAGTCAAAACACCATTCTGAGAAGAGAAGAGGTTGGAGGAGGTTTGCACACTTGCTTTATACCACAGACGCACCAGATAAACGCAACTGATTGTTCAGAGAGAGTCCAGCAGGATATATGATTGAGATTTACTTCTTTGGTCAAATGTGTGTTTGTTTCTGTAGATGATAACTCTGAACCAAGGCCTGCCTGGCTTTTAAAGGTGTTCAGATTCTGAACTTCTCACTGGTCTCATGGTAACATGAGATCTTTAAACCTCTGGAAAGTTAGGTCTGGAAAGTTGACAGAACTGCTGCTGGGAAGTCACTTAATAATCGCAGATGTTCTGATTATTCACTCTGAAAACTGGAGTTAATGAATCTTTGAAGTGGTAAATGCAAGTGATCAAGGACCGAAAGATTACAATTCTTGTGTCAAGATTAATTAAATTCATTATCCTCTGTGTATCACTTTTTTTTTGGTCAACTTAAAGTAATTGATAATTATTGATGTTTGGCTCTTGCTTTTATTTCCTTCTCACTTTTCCTACAAAGGTAAATTGACTTTGGTGCATGTGGGTTGGGTCAAAAGATACGGGCATGCATTCTTTATTGCAGCTGCCTGTTTATGGGCTGGCCTGCCAGCCTGTTCTCGTAACTGCACTGACCTTTTCCACAAGGTGCAATTATGTTCCATATTTGAGCCTATTTGGCCTGAGGTTGCTGACAAAGCAAGTGCTGTCACAAGTCAGCATTTGAACTCCTGTCTTTCTGATGTGGCAGAGCGTTCCTGAAGTCGATCCTGCAGCAAATATGCACAATTCACAGTCCCAGCAAAGGATGAGCACCAGTTCTTACTCCTCATCTTCTCCAACGGCGTATTCTGCTCCTCAGGCCCCAGCTCTGAATGTGACTGGTCCCATCACTGCTAATTCTGAACAGGTATTGGGCTGATGATTTCTTTTGAAGGAGACTCAGCAGATCACATTAGAAACCGATCTGCAGTGGAGCTTTCATTTTTAACTCTTTTGACTTTGCCTCCTAGTTCTGGCTCTACTTAGTGATCTTCATAGTACACAGTAAAATCCAGGCTTCTATTGGCAGCAATTAGGAAACATCACAGGCTGATAGACCTGGGCAGTTGTGCAGTAGGCTAGCAGTTATTCTCCTTAGCCCTCATTCTGAAAGGCACAGAAGGTCTTGCAGATGGAGGAAGCCTAACAAGGAGTTAAGTCTGCATCCATAACAGCCTTGCAAATGCCTTAATACAGGATCTTCTTTTCCCCCTGCAAAAAGAACCTCAGAGCCAGATCTCCTGCTCAAATTCTGTACATCCTTCCCCACACTGGCAAGAGGCACACAAGGTGCGCTGAAACCAAGGTCTTGATTGGAGCTGCTGTTTTCAGCTGCTTCCCTTCCACAGAAGCACAGCACATGTGGGTTTGTGATGACAGTGAGTCTTCTACAAAGTTCTTGTCCTGATGCTTTTTAAAAATCCATTCCTGGGTAAAATTTTTTATCTTCACTCTTTTTTCCTCCCCCGGCCCCTGCTGGAAGGTCTGGAGCCTCAAGACATCAAATCAGACAGGACCAGAGGTATCCCAAAGTCAGTTCTTGCAAATGAACTGCTTAAGCCAAACAGTATGCAGTGTTTTGCTGTCTTTATGCCCCACTGTAGATTGCTCGGCTGCGCAGTGAGCTGGATATTGTCCGTGGGAATACAAAAGTGATGTCTGAAATGCTGACAGAAATGGTGCCTGGACAAGAGGATTCCTCAGACCTTGAATTACTTCAGGTAACAGTTTTGTAGCAAATACGATTCTGATCCATTCTGTACTTGAGTTTTCCTGGAAAATGTGGAGTTTGTGGTAGTTCACTGCCTTGTTTTGCTTGGTTAATGTAATGAATGTGAGTTGTGCTCTACCCTGGTTAGTCTCATCACTTGATGTTCTTCATTTGTTAAAGCTTCCAGTGACAAGGATTTCCTCACTTCCCTTGAAACTTATTCAGTGCTTTCTTCTCCACATAGCTAAAATTTCCCAATGTTGAACGTGGGGTCCCCTTCACCACAAAACAGCTCAGATTTACTGGAGGATCTGTAAACCCTGAGCATTTCTATTTCTTCTGCATCCTCCACCATCACTTACACCGTGTAAAAACATTCCTAGATACTATGCAGGAAGAAAACCTTTCTAGGTTTCTAACTGGAAAAAATATTGCCAAGGGCCTGTGGATCCTCTGCCACTCAAAATGTTATATATAAACTGTTTTTCCAGAGGCTGTCTGGTAGCTTCTCCTGAAGGTAGCATCTTAAGGAGAATACCACTCAGGAGAGGTTTCATGCTGTCTGGAGGGTTAGACTGGGTAATCAGAAGGGATTTGTTTGCTGGAACATCTCAATCCAGTGCAGCATTTATTATCTCAAGAGGTAAAATGGTGTAAGCTGAGCTCACATCTCAGGCTTCATACTTGCTTCCTTAGGCCAGTGGCAGCAGGATGGCCTTTGGGCTGAGGAAAGCAATACAGTACCACATGGAACACAGATGAAGAATACTGTGGTCTGGCATTCCAGCTGCTGCCCTTAACATGGTATTTGCCTTTCCATAGCTTCAGAAGTAGTCTTCTGGTTTGATTCTCTAGCAGGCAGGATGAGCTCCCACCACAATATTTGGAGGAAGGCAGGGAATTGCTCTCTGTGACACACAGTTTGAAATCCATCCAAAAACTGGAGTCTCTCCCATGCAGTGGTGGTCTGTGTTTGTCTCACAGCCATCATGGCAGCTGATGAGAGGCTTTGCAATAAAGAGCCTTTCAGTTGGTGCCCATTTGGGTCAGACTGCTCAAAACAAAAGAAGCTTCCAGGAAACCACAGCAGACCAAACCAGCAGAGAGCAGTTTGCTTACATTCAGAAACAACTCCTAACATCTTGACAGCGTAACCTTGCAGCGTAGCTTTAAGGTGAAAGGACTTGATCATAAAATGGAGCGACAGCAATGCTGCTTCATTCCAACTGGTTCCCTCCTTTGACTGATGCATCCTAAATCTGAATCACAGAGCTGGGGACAACCCAGTTTTGATCACAAAGGGTGGGTAGTCTTTTGAAAGCTGGGTGCTGCATGCAAGGGCTCCTTGCTTTGAGGTTTATATAGCCCTCCTCCTTAAATAATTCCTGACATTTTCTCCAACAATCAAATGTAAACAGCTTGCTAGAGAGCCAGCTCTGAGCAGAATAGATAGGTACTGTCAGCCCTCTCAGAGAGGCAGCAAACAAACCTCTGAAATGTCACAATCTGCTTCTAAAGTGATGGGATCAAAACTGACACTGGAGAACACATTCCTCAAGCTGTTAAGGCAGCTGGATTGCACTAGGTGAAATTTATCCAGAGCTTAGGATGTCAGACCAAGCAAGGAAAACAAACACATTTTTGCTTTCATCCCGAAGGTTGTGTACCAACAAGTCATCCTTGTTTAGTGCTCAATTTTTGCTGTGAAGTGGAGCTAGGAGCTGAGGGGGGTGGGGGTGCAGAAGATGAGAGGGACATGCTTTAGTTGGAATGTCAGTGCTTATTGAAGTAAAACCATGGGTCTAATCAGTGGCGCCATGCCATATGTCACGTCTCTTCTTGTAGTTCCTCCTCAACAGATCAGGTTTGACCTTTGGTCTTGAGGCCTTTCAGAAGTGAAGAATTCTGCCAAGTAATTGGTGATGGAAGAGATGTCACGGAAGCAGGAGAACTCCTGGTTTAGCAAACTTAAATCTAGATTTCTTGGAGTGAGAGACTTCTAAAATAAATGGCCTTGCTCTATGTTTTTTACACTTTTCTTCCAAAGCTGCCTTTTTGCGGTCTCCTTCTGTGGAACTGCTGAGTCAAAGGGAACATTTCTGTGTGTAGTTCAGTACTGAAGTGTGTGTGGAGTGCTCATCTTTCCATGCTCCTGCTCCTTGTTTTGTATCTTCCCTCATGCTCTCAGTAGTTGGTTAAGTTCTGTGTCCCCAGCACTTCTCTTCCTACTTGTGGTAGCCCTGAGGAACCTTTTAACCCTACTCGTTCCATCATGTTCAACTTACAGTTTTTAAGGATGATATTGCCAAAAAGAACAGATTGAATTTTCCTTGAAAGCTCTCTTCTGGAAAGCTGTTGTATTAACATGTTTTATTCTTAAAACAGATCACTGAAATACAGATATTTATTTTCTGAAGTGCTCAGAGTTAAAGAAGAATCAGGATGTTGAATTGTAAATAGGCTCTCAAGGTTTTATGCCATCGTCTCTTGAAGGGCATGTTTGATTAGATGTGCTTTTGGGTGACATTTAATCATGCAAAGATAGACTTGTCTTAGTGTTCCTCAGCTGGGGGATACATTTGGCTGTGAACAGAACTCAACTAAATTTGGCTGCTTATCAGAATGTGTGTGCACGATGCATTCCTCCTAGGAGCTGAACCGGACCTGTAGAGCTATGCAGCAGAGAATTGTGGAGCTTATCTCAAGAGTGTCCAATGAAGAAGTCACAGAGGAGCTGCTGCATGTGAATGATGATTTAAATAACGTCTTCCTCCGATACGAAAGGTGAGGCACCTTTCCCGTCAATGCTTCTGGATTTTCACTTCAGTGTCAAAATAGTCACTTGATGAGAGTTGGCCATCTGGGACAGGGGTCCAACATAACCGCATGCAGAGAACCAAACCACAGAGAGCATGCACAGAGTATTTTTGTGCTCTTTTGTAGTAACGTTCCATCAGTTGTTGCACGTAATACTATCGCTTGCTTTTCTTTTCTTTTCTTTTTTTGTCTCCTAGCCATTGATTTTTTGTGGGGCATAGCCATAAAGTGAAGGGCAACCTTGTGCAAAACAGTGAACTAGCAGAGACCTGAGTCTGAATTCCCTGTTGTGTGCTGCTGTACAGATGTAGAGACTTGAGACCAAAAATAGCACAGCCACTAGCTCCATGATTGCTTGGGCTCCGCACAAGTGCTTGTGCTGCTTCCTGGCTTAGGGAACCTCCCGTGAGCTCTCCCTGACTTCTGATCTCTGAGCTTTTTGGTTTCCTTACTAGTGCAAGGGCAGCTGAGGTGGGTGTGACCTTCGTGCATGTAAGGGTTTTGTTTTTAAGGAAGACTTAAAATCTTAGGGGAGGGGGGTGGAAAAAGCCTGTCTTGTGCAGAGCTGAGGCCCTGAAGAGTTAGTCTGCGGGAAGCATCCCCTGAGGCCGGCCGTGGGTCAGAGGACTTTGGACGTGTCAGACAAAGGCTCTGTCAGCCACATCTGGTGCAGGAGGTGCCACGTGATACAGCAGTCTTGGGAAAGTTTAATCTTCCCCTTAATGACAGGCTTGGGGAGGGAGGCACTAAAGAGTACCCTTTGTTCCTTGCTCTCGGCACAGGGCTTTGTTTCTCAAGCCTTTAAAAATAAATTAGAGTCTAGATCCGTGAGTCTGTGCTGTCATGGCAAAGGCTGGAAGGAAGACTCGGTGGCCTCGATTTTGTCTTTGATTTAGTCGTTCAGAGGAGGTGGGGGCAAAGTTTGAAACAAATGGTGGCTTTTTATGTGAAATGGTACAGTGTGTCATGCACGGGCATGATTCTACAAGTGGCAGGATGTCACTGTCACTAAGGCTTATTCTAGACACCCTTAATATTTTTTCTATTTTCCTCCATCGGTGACTTTGCTGCCTGAGGCTAATGTATGTGTAGTCATTAGACGCTGAAAGGTGAGCTGAGGGATGTTAGCAGGCTCTTTGCTGTGGAATAGCTGCGCCGCTCTGAGCGTTTCAATAAATTCCAGTTCCTCCTCTGCCATTCCAAAAGCTCCACATTGATCACGCTGATTCCTAGGATAGGTACCGAGCTCTGCCAGTGACTCAAGCAGCAGCTTTGGCCTGTGCTGTGAAGGATGGAAACAAGCCTGTAGTTTGTAAGTCCTTGAGTGAGAAAGCTGAGGTGGGAGGTGTCAGGTTTCCAGCGAAGGGAGCTGCATTTCCAGTAATAGTAGACACCCACAGTTTCCTAAAATGGAAATTTGGGGCTGAATTTGGGTTTTGCTGCCTTTTAAGTGTGTGTTGTCCTCTGTTACAGTAAGAAAACGTTTTAGATTGTTTCAGATTCCCTGTTGTGTTGTGTCCATCTGGGAGAAACCCCACAGGATTATATGACTATTAAATATTTGATTGCTTTTTAATGAGGGAGCATTTGAACCTCTTGAGAAATCATGGCGATTTTCCTGGTAAGGAAGGAGACCTAGACAGGCCCTGGGAGGAGGCAGTTCCTCCTGTGCTTTTTTGAGTTCCTGAAAGCTGGGTCTAGGTTTGCAGCCCCAGCAGCCCAGCTGGTTGGGGAAGGAGCAGAAAAGAGACCAGATCTTGACTAGACAGACTTCCTCCCCTCAGAACTAGGAGGATATTTCTCCGACATCATCACCTCTCTTTCTTGGGAACTACCAACCTGTGTGAACGTAGGCTCTGATGATCTTTGAGCTGACCTAGAATGCTTTAAGAGGTTAATCTGCTAATGACTGTTTCTCTCGGGTAGGGCTGTGCTGCCCTGCGTAGGCCTCCTCATTTACATGGATTGCAGCAAGAGGGAGCTGTTAAGTGGGAGGAAGACTTGTTGCAGCCTTCCGCTTATTTAGCTGGGAGCATCAATCTTGCTCCTGTCCCTTGGCTAACATAATAGTCTATCACGAAGCACTTAATGAGACAAAAACAAAACCAAACCAAAGACAAATTCTACAGAGTGTTTCAGGCTCCAACATCAGGTTAGTCAGCTTAATAGCTGCATCTGCCAAGAATGCGACTCTGGCAACTGTCCTCCCTTTGTCCTGGCTTGGAGTTAAAGCCTTCAAGGTTCCCTCCTGAACCAAAGCAAATGAAGTTCAGTGCAAAACATGCCATGGCTTTGTTATAAACTGGTGGTTTTCATTGTTTATTGGTGGCTTTGATAGTCCTCGCTGGGTTTTTTGTCTTTTTTTCTAAACAGATTTGAACGATACAGATCAGGACGTTCAACACAAAATGCCAGCAACGGAGTAAGTACCTAACTCCATTCAGTATATCAGCAGCTACACCAAACTAGCCAGCCTAATATCACTAGTAGCAGACCTTCTACGTGGCCAGCCTGAGTCCTTCCTGCAGTGGCCAGTAATGGACACCAGGAAAAGAACGCAAGAAGGGACTGCTGGAGAGGGTCCAGCAGAGGGCTACGACGATGATTAGGGGACAGGAGGGCATGGCTTATGAGGAGAGGCTGAGGGACCTGGGGCTTTTTAGTCTGGAGAAAAGAAGACTTAGAGGGGATTTGATAAATGTTTATAAGTATCTGAAGGCTGCCAGAAGCAGGGACAGGCTCTGCTCACTGCTCCCTGTGATAGGACAAGGAGCAACGAGTGTAAGTTGCAGCAAAAGAGGTTCTGCCTCAACATAAGGGGGAACTGCTTTACTGTAAGGGTCACAGAGTACTGGAACAGGCTCCCTGGGGAGGTCGTAGAGTCTCCTTCTCTGGAGACTTAAAAGGCCTCTGTGATCTGTATTAGATAGTATTGTCCTGCTCTGGCAGGGGGGTTGGTCTCAATGATCTCTTTGGGTCCTTTCCAACCCCTAAGGTCCTATGATCCTATGGCAAACATCGAGTGACAACTTCTTGCTCAGGAAGACACTACACTAAAACATCTCTGTGTTTACAGTCCTTGATAGATTTTCTTTCCTCTGTTAACTTTTTTTTTTGATTGCTTTTGAGTCTGTGTGGACTTCAGGCATTCAGAATGTCCTTAAGCAGTGATTTCCACAGTTTCACTGCACATTCTTACATATTTAATATTAACAAATTAATTTGTTTACATTTGATCAAGTAAATTATTTATATTTGCTCCACCTAATTCTTCTTTCACTGTGTCACTGTTATGAGGAGAGGCTGAGGCACCTAGGGCTGTTCAGTTTGGAGAAGAGCAGTCTGAGAGGGGATCTTCTCAATGCTCAGCAAGACCTAAAGGGTTGTGGGCAACAGGATGGGGCCAGACTCTTTTGTGACAGTTTGGGTGTTACCTACCCCCCCCCCACTCTTATGAAATCACCCAGACTAGACTCAGCCACGCTGGAAATTAAGGAATGAAGCTTTATATTTACAGCTTAGCATGATATACAAGCAGATATTTACATAATATACAGCTATGGACAGAAATATACAAGTTAAATAAGTAATACAGAAACACAACACCCCTCCCAGAAACCCAGCACATCTTTTCAGTGATGCCCAGGGACAGGACAAGGGGAAATGAGCACAAAATGGAACCCAGGTAGTTCCATCTGAAGACGAGGAGAAATGTCTTCCTTTGAGTGTGCTGGAGCCGTGGAGCAGGCTGCCCTGAGGGGTTGTGGAGTCTCCTTCTCTGGGGAGATTCCAAATCCACCTGGACATTGTGATCTTGAGCAGCGTGCTATGGGCACCCTTGCTTCAGCAAGGGGCTTAGACTGGATGATCTCCAGAGGTCCCTTCCAGCTCTTACCATTCTGTGATTCTGTCTTGCAATACCACTGTTCAGTTTTATTCCTTTGTGCCACTTGTAATACTAGGAACCTCTCTGCTTTTTCAGCAGCTCCTTTCCAAGCTGAAGAGCTACAGTTCTAATTATTCTTCTAATGAAAACTCTATTATAGCTGCTGTTCATAATTAATTCAGATGTGGCACTCTTGCAATTTCTGTTCAACATTCTTCCAACCATTTTCTCTGTTTACCTTGCCTGTTTGATTGCCACTTCTCCTGCAGTGTGATGTAAACTTCAGCATGGGTTCTGCACTGTAACTTCAGTCACAGCAAAGAAGTTTTGTTTCTGAGAACAGTTTATACCTCATGTGGAAGATGATAGAAATTCAGTTAGATTTGGACCTGATGTTGATCCAGTGCTAAAAGATGTGGAGCACAGTAGCTAAATCTGAAGAGATGTAAACGACTTCCAGAAGAATTTCCTACTGTGCTGAGCAGTCAAACTGTGGTTTCCTGGTCACTCAGCCTTTTTATTCTGCACTTGTCACCCTAGTTTCCCAGAGACTGGCCCACTGAGCATTATGCAGGAGCTTTTTAGCAAGCACCCATTAGTTTTGTTGTTTAATGCTGCACTGAAATCTCTGGCACGTGTAACTTGCTGCCTTTCTTGTGTCCCAACAGGTACTGAATGAGGTGACAGAAGATAATTTAATAGATTTGGGTCCTGGCTCTCCAGCTGTAGTGAGCCCAATGGTTGGAAACTCAGCACCCCCATCTTCACTTTCTTCACAGCTCGCAGGCCTTGGTGAGTACCTGATCTAATTAGGGCTGATGAACAAGAGGCTGCAAAGTGTGGGCTTTTTCAAGCCTTAACCAGTCTGTGGGTCTTGAACAGTCTGCTAGGCCATCCAAATGCGTGACTGTGGCAGCCAGTGGACTGGAGTAGGTGGGACAGTGAAGTTGTGGATGTCCCATCCCTGGAAGTGTTCACGGCCAGGTTGGATTTGGTTTGAATGACCCACTGGTGTAGTGGTAGGTATCCCTGCTCGTGACAGTAGAGTTAGAACTAGATGATCTTTAAGGTCCCTTCTAACCCAAACCATTCTATGATTCTGTGAAGTCTGAGGCAGTTGCTGAGGTGCCTGTGACTGACCTGAACACCCAGCACAATCCGTTATGGCACTGGGCTGTTGGCATTTATGAGGAGCTATTTTTCTTGTGTGGGCTAGGGAAGTTCTGCTCCCTTTGGCTCTCCAGTACCTGATTAATGTTGCCCTGTAGCCTTCAAGAGGTTTGGTTTTGTAGCTTACAGAACTGAGAGGGCTTTCCTACTGCCTTGCACTGCACTGATCTGTAGTTGGGAACCAGCCTGGCACAAACAAGCGATTTATTAACTGAAGGAGAGGATGCAGGTCCTTGTTGATGGGCAAACTTGTACTATTACTTTTATTTCTACTTAGCTATAACTCTTGATGAAATCAGTCTGGTGAAGGTTCTTAATCCCACTTCTATAAAGAGAAAAATGTTTGGATGAAAGACTTCATGAAACTATTAGGAGTGTTACATTAAATCAAACCAAAGATTGCCTGATAAGATCACTCGATTTCTTTGAAGATTCTCCACCTCTTTCAGCACTGCACCAACATCGTATCATTTGGTATGAAACTGTTGGTTTCACAGTCAATAGCTGCAAGACACCACTGTGAAGAAGACTAATAGGCATGCCCAGCATCTGAGACCATGTAGTAGTAGATAGTAGTGAGTACCTCAAGATGAGATGGCAGCAGGTGCAGACCCATTCCCAAACACCGCTCTGGATGAGGAGTACTCATGGTGTGGTGCTTGTGGGAGAAACAAGACAATTTCTGCATTTGTCTCTTAAGAAATTCATGGTTAGCAGCTTCCATATTCCTCTGGACAGAGCTGTTCTCAATGCTGCAGCTGTGAGCTAGATGCTGTTTATATGATCTGTGATTCTATAGCTGTTGTGTGTTGTCAATGTCATCCTCCTTAACCAACGCAGTCATGACCGTGGTGTTTGCATTTGGTTTGCTACTTCACTGGTTCATTTTCTTTTCCTCTGGTTGCAGACTTGGGTACAAACAACGTCAGTGGCACCCTCAGCTCTTTACAACACTGTAATCCTCGTGATGACTTTGACATGTTTGCACAGACAAGAGGCAGTTCCTTGGCTGAACAACGAAAGAAGTATGTTGGAGTTTGTCTTTAGCACTGTTTGAGTCACAGCACTGCTCTTTTCTGAAGGCATAAATCTGAAACTTCTTGACTTTATTCCAGACTGGAAAAGTAGTTTTGGTGTATGTTTTTGTGCTTTTAATCCAATCCCCATCCTGTTGGTCATTATTAATATGAGCAAGTGGAGAAGTTCCTGCTGCTGGGCAGAGCAGACTGGCTGAGTAATGTTGTTTGACTGTCTTAGTTAATGAGCTCACTGGAAACTTGGAATTAAACTTGCCTTTAGTTCTGCACATGCTTCCTCTCATAAAGGCTTGCCATCCCATCCACTCAGCCAGTGCTTGAGGTACAGGACCATAAGAGTCCTCCACCTGAAGGTCATGGATACACTTTCGTGACTGAATTACTGTCACTGAGGGCTTGAAAAGAGAATTACTATCCAGTTAAACTCTCCCTTTGGCCAAGCAGTCAGACACTCGTAGGCTGTCAAGGCAGTGTAGCTTGCCCAGCTGTTGTGCTATCCTTAATTTGTTTATGTGCATAGGACTTGCATCTCTAGAGCTGCTAATGTGGCACTTTCAAGGGCGTTTAACAGGTCAAATTATTTTAATGTAAAGTAAATCTATGCATTTATTAAGCAGTCCTTTGATCCTTTGTCAAGCAAGATTCAGTAAAAGACACACTCAGGTATTTTTCTTTCATACACTGTATCTTGCCTCCTTCTAGCTTCAGACTCTAGAGGATTTATTTGCTACCAGCAGTTAGAACATCATCAATATCTTGTCTCAAACTAAGAAAGGTTGTTGAACAGTTTAGCTTAGACTTTAGCAGATTATCAAAATCTTACCAGCTCTGTTAAACTTGAGCCAGCAGATTTATTAGGATCTTTTATTTCTGGTTACCGTTAGAGCTGTTGGTGCTGAGAAGATGTGCTCTGCTGTAGAGATGTACGTTACCACTGGAGATTTTGGGCTGAGAGCCCTGATGTATAGTCAGAAAGGAGATGCATTGCAGAGAGATGTAATGGAGGTCCCTGTCTCTTGTGCTAAATGAAGCACAAAACTAGTCTTCCCCCACTGCTTCTGCGAGCTAATGGAACAAGGAGCACATAGCAGCCTGTGATTTCACAGGGGAGGATTGATGTGTCTTCCTTGGATTGTGTGCTGTGTAAGTGGAGCAGCAGCAAGGCAGTGAAGATGTGACTGTGGCTTGCCACAGTGTGTAGGTGAGAGCCTCTGGGTGCTGTGCTCAGAGCTTGGGAGAAGCCAACATGCTGGAGGAGGACGTGCTCCTCCTGCTCGGCCCCACAGCTCCTCCCAAGGGCTGCCTTGTGGGCAGGTGTTGGCGTCTGCTTCAGCTCATGGCTCACTGTGCTCTTGAGAAATTATGCTGTTGTCTCTGTCACCTGACTGCTGTGTGTCCCTTTTGCATGGCAATTTAAGAAGCTTTTTAAAATCCAAGCTCTGTGAATAGTGCATTGCTTTGTATGCTTCACTGCAGTTGCTTAGTTATGGTTCATCTGGCTTCAAGTCTCCTTCTGCCTCCCCCTTCATGCACGCATCAAGGTCAGGCTTCCAAATGTCATCATCAAAGCTTTGCAAAACATAATCTGTAATCAGGCCTCTTTTCACTGTCCCCTGCTAGCTCTTGGACACACTCATGACCTATTTGTCTACCTTTCATTGTGCCAGTCTTACTGGTTTTGCTTCAACGTGCTACTGAAACTGCTCCATGGTCTTTATCTAGAACACACTCCTCTTCCTGGAGTACATTCAGTACAGTTAAGTCTTGTTCAGCAAAAGAATGTGCTTTCTGATTTCTAGGGGAGTAAATCAGAGCAGCAAATGCATTCTGTGTGGGGTGACTGCTGGACTTCCTTCTAGTTTTGTGGTGTGTTCCTCTCTTTTAGTGTGACGTACGAGGATCCACAGGCTGTCAAAGGACTGGCATCTGCCCTGGATGTTCGAAAACAGAACACAGGAGGGGTAGGTCATTGCTCTGCATTTTGTTATCTGAAGCTGTGGGTGGAATCCAAGCTGTAGGCAGCTGCTTTGAGCTCTCATTCTGTATTCCAGCAACATGCTAGTGCTGGCTATTTGGAAATTGATATCTAGAAGCAAGCACTTGCTCAGTAATGATCTCTAAAGAGCTGCTACTTAGCACACCAGCCTGAAAGATATCAAAATCACTGTGGATAAATTCTCCTGTGCTTTTGCATCTTGCCTGGGGTGTGTGTGGAGAGTCCAGCACTTGGATGGAATCACTGCTAAAAATATAAGTGGCAAACATCTTGTGAGCATTGGTGTGCATTTGTTTGGTTTAGTTTTGCAGTCTTAATCTACCAGACTTCACTCGGAGTGCCTGGATACAGGAGCAAGTTTGAGCAAGAGGAATTGTGTAGACTTCTACTGCTTCACATGCCTTAACTGCCCTTGCATGCAGTCTCTGTCCTGTCTGTCCCAGGCAGGCTTCTGCTGTCTTGTGTGGGCAGAAGAGCCCCATGTGCTGTCACCTTGCAGCTTGAGAGTGCAAGCTTGGCCAGCTTTGCACATACCCATGCCCTGGTGAAGGCAGAAGGGGAAAGAACTGTCATATTGTCTCCCAACCCCGTTCTATCATCCCTGCTTTTTAAAACTGCCCTGCTCTTTTGTATTTAGCAATGTGTAAGTTTCTAGAGCAAGGTCAGAGCCTTTCTTTCATCTAATTGTGGTGTCTGCTGACCACTAGGGAGCATGGCAGAGCCAGTGTAGCTTGGGAGAGCCAGAGCAGTATGCACACCCCTCTATCTAGAGAATTGCCTCCCCATGCCTTGGCTGCTCCCGCCCTGGTTCTTTCATCAGTTGAAATGGGAGTGCTGGGGGCAGCTGGCATGCCTGGCAGCTTGTGCTCTCAGCCAAGGAGAGTTTGTGCTCAGAGCCAGCTGGGGTCAGATCACAGCTGCCTGCCTGCCTGCCTGCCTGGGCCATAGTTCAGTGGTAGTGGGACTTCAGCAGTGATTTTATACAGAGCATTCCCCTGTCCCACAAACCTAGCAACTTGTTCCTGTCCCTGTCCTCCTGCAAAAAGGGGAATTGGTAAGCCAGGGTAGTCCTGTGACCAGTTTTAAGCTTGACCCCACAAAAACTCATGCCAGCAGTATGCCAGAGGGAAAAGGGGAGGCAGGAACAAAATTAAGAATCTTAAGGGGGTGGCAAGAGAGGAATTTTTGAGAGCAGTGGTGATAGCCCAATCCCCCAGCATCACTGAGCTGTGTTACTGGCAGGACCTGGGAAAGGATTTGAGTTTCTGCTCTTTGTTCCTGGCTAACCAAACGCAAGGGCTTGCATTTAGCTACTGGTCAAGGGGGCTGAATTCCCCTGTGGCCGCAGGGTCATGTCCTTATTTATTAACACTTTTGTTCTCAGCCGGTTCTGCTTGAGGCACCACTGCGATGTGTCATTCACACCAGCAGAGCTGCTGCTCTGCCCTAAGTGTTGTCAGTTCAAAGGGCTGTCTTGAAGCTAATCTGATGGTCAAAGTTTTCTGGGGCAAATGCTTTATGGGTTGTGGAACTTTGGGCTCTGAGATGTTGTAGAGACTATCAGCCTCTTTTCAAAGGTCCCCAAAGGCTGTACTGTGTTATCATCCTTCCCTGAAGGTGTTCAAGGCCAGGTTGGATGAGGCCTTGAGCAATCTGTTCTAGTGAAGCGTGTCTGTGCCAATGGCAGGGGAATTGCAACTAGATGATTTTCAAGGTCCCTTCCAACCCAAGCCATTCTATGAGTGTGAATCAGAACAGCAGTCTTTTGGTAATGGGTAAACACTACTTTTTGTCAAGTGGTGTTGTTGTGAGGCTTGTGGGTGTCTCTCCTTAAAGGAAATAAAAACTAAACTCTCCTTAAAGTTACCAGCCCCAGCATGTGTAGCAATAAAGCTGGCAGCACTCAGTGAATGAAAGACACAGGTTAATTTGGGCAGAGAGCTAATTTAAGAACAGCTCTAGGGAGGAGCCATAAGCTTCCCAGCACATTCTTCACACACATCTTGTTCCAGCACAGTTGTCCAGTGGTAAAATTCAGCACATCTGACGACTCTAATGTAGTCATTCTCAGAAGAGTCTGTGGAGAGATGGCCAATCACGTGGCATTAGCTGTCTTTTAATGTGATTTAGCAGCTGGAAACAAGATGAGCTAAAAATACACTGTTTCCTTAATATTGCCTTTCCATGTTGGGAATTGCTTTTGTTGCCACAGAGTTGTTGCGTGATCACAGCTGGGAAGAGAGGTGTCCAAGAAACAATTCTCTAGTGTTACACAGCTAGTAGATGAAGTTGGAATGATTTCCCTCCCCACTCCACCTCCCTTTTTTTTTTTTTTATTCAAGTACTGAAATGAGACATAAAAGCTTAGAGCTGATTCTCCCTTATCTGTGATCATGGAGACAGGAAAGGTATCTGGAAGGAGGTCTCTGTAGAGCTAGCCCCGTTCTGGCAGGACTGGCAGTGGGCTGGAACCACTGTGCTCTGCCAGTTCCAGGCAAGCCCCTCCAGTGCTAGGGGGGACTCTGCATCCAGGCCCTGGTTCAGGGGTAAGATGCTGAAGGACAAGAAGCCATCTTGAGAATCTTTGTGTTGCTGTGTCGTGCAGCTTGCAACCCGCTCAGAGGAGCTGGATGCATCAGCATGGTCCTTTTAACCTCTGCTGCCCTTCAAGAGGGGCAGTTTGAAAGCCTGCCAGGACACTGCAGCAAACTGCCATTATTTACCCTCCTGCTCAATGCTGTCATTAGAGCTATTAGAGTTTGGGGCAGAGCCTGCCTGCTGAGATGAGGAGGTAAGTAGGGCATGCTGCATCTCACAGCCTCATCAACAAGGCAAACTCCTCAGTGTTTCCAGTAAAGTGTGACTGATTTTAGCAGGTTGTGTAATCTACGCTTTTTTTTTCTTCTAAGAAGATGACAAACATCAGCCTCACTACTAGGCAGTGATTCTTTTAAATTATTATTATTATTTTTAATATCAGCATGGAAGAAGTGCTCAAATTCTGTGAACTGTCTGTAGGAAGTGCAGAGGTCAGGGTGAGGTCTGTCCCTCCAGGGCCAGAGCTCTGTAAGGCAAAGCTCTGAGTGTATGTGGAATGTGTATGTGAAGTTTTTTATTTGCTGCTGTTATTTATCATGGGTTGTTGCTGTGGTTTCTCTCTTTATGGACCTTTCTGTTCTCAACACAGAGGAGAGGTAAAGGTGGGAACTCTGACATGGAGCCCATAGACAAGTGGCTAATTACACAAGGAATGGTGAGGACTTCACCAGTGGAGCGATTCCTACTGCCCACCCCAGACCCTTCTCCTAAAATAACCATCCTCTGTTCACCTCTTGTCCTGCCCTACTGAACCACTTGAAATCAGACAGTACAAGGAGTTGATTTCCCACCTACATGATTACCTGGGGCAAAGGGAAAGATTTATACCAATTTCTGCTTTATACTGCACAAAGGCCTGTAACCACCTGAACCATTTGTAGGATCCCACATCACCTTCAGAAGAGGTGTGGGGATCCAGCTAGTTCCTTATACTGTCTTGATTTATTTATGCAGTATCCACTTTTCGAGAGATAAACACAAGTCTCATGGATCTTGTTCAAAAAGAGGACACTTTCTGCCTGTCTTTAGAACAGCCTCTTTTGGTAGTGCTTTGCATCATAGTCTGGAATAAACATACAGAGCATGCAGGATCATAACCTAATCAAATTGAGTAATGCTGGGATAGTTGTGTGTGAGAGGAAGGGAATGGGAGAACTGCTGCCCAGATTGACATCTTCCACCCCACTGGCATTAGGCTTCAGACTCTAAAAGGTACAATCGTGTTTCTGACTTGAAAGATTTAATTCCCATGTCTAGTGGAGCCAGTGCTCTGATAAAAATCAAGCTTCTGAAGATCACTGAATCTCTGCACATTTTGACCTTGTTTGAAGTTGTCCTTCATCAACATGCTTGCAGAGGGAAGCTCAAAAGCCTGTTTTAAGTGCAGAAGTCAGAGGTAGGTAAAAAATAGCCTTAGCCCTGCCTTAAAGCAAAGTTCTAAGACCAATTTTATATTTTTGGACAACATAATCCATCACTTTTAAGTGTTTGAGGTTAGTTCCAATAATGTGACCTAACAGTACAAAGTCCTTCTGAGACAGTCCTGGCTGCAGCTGGATTCAGAAAGGTGCAGTTCAGAATTCCCTTTGGAACTCCCTGGGGTTCACCTGCAGTGCTGTGTGTGGAGCTGGACATCAGGAGGCCCATGGAGTAGGAATGCCTGGCTCTGGGGCAGAGCCTTGAATGCCCCAGACTAAGCTGCCCAGTGCTTAAAAAGAGAAGCAGCCCAGAGAGTTTGAGGTGGAGAAAACCCAGAGTGTGCAATGTCAAAGTGCACCAGCTCTGTGAAACACTTTCTGTTTGTTCTTCTGGATTTAGGGCTAATCCAGATTATTCCTGAGGGCCAGCTTGTGGATTTGTCAGCAGTCTGCATGCCTGGTGCACACACAGAGATGAGACATGTGCATATTTACTGTCACATCTGCCTGCCCATGCAAGCACCCCAAAGCAGTCCCATGCCTGCTAGCACACGTGGGTAAGCCCAGCTGTGGGTACCTATCCTTGGGAGCCAGAGTTTCACTCCAGTGCTTGTCAGAGACTCACATGAGAGTGAAAAGCTGTCAAGTGAGCAGCACTTGCTTTGCTCTGATACAGCTGACTGTGGTTGACAGAGGATCTCACTGTTTGGTGGCTCTGTGGCAGCCAGAGATGTTCTATGCCACTGTTAGATGTTCATCCATAATGAATAATCCGGTGATTGAGTTAGTTCCTCTTCTTTGCCTTTCCACTGTTTACAAGAGCAGGGAAGCATGAAATCTGCCCCCCTGCTGTTCACACCACTCACACCACTGCTTTATTAAAAAAACAAACACAATATTCCTTCCTTGGCTTGTGATTATTCAGTCTGGAAAAAAGGATACTGCAGCATTCATGGAGGCATATGGATTTGGGGAGGGAAGGGGGTCTGACTGTCCAGCCAGTCACTGCTCTTACAAGCCTGTCACCTTGTTTGTATGCTAAATAGAAGAGAGAAACACCTAAACCAAAACCAAACTAATCATTAACTCCGTTTCTCTCTTAACTGGCTGTAGTTCTTAACCATATTTATTAATATGACTTTGTAGCCTTTGCAATGCCAGTGGAGTAACTGGCATCCCAGGTATGAACTTGATGTGCACACTCTTTGGTAACTTTTTCTCCTTTTGAGATGAGGAGGAAAGAGGAGGGGTGAGCTGACACCACCACTTCCCATCCCTGTGCAACGCTAAGAGCCCTGGCAGGGTGTTCTCCCTCTGCCAGAGTGGTACCCATATCCCTTCTGTCCTGATGTTCTTTCCCAACTGTGGCACATTTAAGCTTAGGGTTGAGTTCTCCCCACTCCACTTCTGTGCATTGTAGTTCACCAGCACAGAAAAGAAACTCCTTCAGGGCTTGGCGTGTGCTTTTTCAGTGAATTTGGCAGCATTGTTTCTGTTTCAGCTTAATCCACAGCTGCTGGAAAGGTGATGCCAGGACCATGGAGACACATACCACACCTTTATCCACTCCAGCTATGCCTGCTAAACCAACACAGGCAAAATGATACCTGCAGAGAGTGCTCCTGGTTCAGTTGTGTATTTAGGGAGCTGTTCCGGTACTGGATCTGTTTGCAGGCTAAGGTCTGGGGTTTTGTGCAGTTGGGCTATGCAGGTCTCATTTGAGGGTCTGTATCAGCTGCTCTTAGGCACAGACCTTAGAGTAAGGCCTCCACAGTTTAGGGCAGGTAATTCCAGTTCCACTCTCATGAGTTTGAGCAGATTTGCATGAACATATTAATCTGGCACCTCACTCACATACCAAAGGGGTATTTGTTGTGAAAGAGAAGCAGGTGTTGCTTAAGCCACCACATCGGGTCAGATGCTATTTGGGACAGCGACAGGGGAAGAATGAAACTGAACCAGAAGTCACAGAAGGTGATAGGAACAGCTTTCAGCATTGCTTTTTGACCTCAGCAGCATGCCTGGCTAGGGAGGAGATATCTCTCTGTAGTAAAGATAAGTGATAAAGATCAAATGAAAGCTTTGCTGAGATGTTGTTAATTAGTAGTGCAGCAGGATGCCGCTCTGTGTGCCTTCAACAGACAGGTAGGATCTAAGATGTGGAAATGACTTGGGTAACATGAGACTGTTGAAATACATCACCTTCTTGGAGAATGAAGTGCTTGAATTGTGGAAGAGAACGTGTGAAAATCTCATTTCATCTGTGTGCTCAGACACCTCTCCCTTCTGAAGGCAAGCAGATATGTTCCTTTGTTCTGAAGACCACCTGGGTTTCGTTGCCTGTCCAGCCACAACATTTTATGGAACACTCTACAAGGGCAGTGTGGTAGCCCATGTGAAGGAAGGCTTTGGCTGCCTGGACATGCCTATCAGATCCAGATCAGCTGGTTGTTGCACAGGCACAACAGGCTGTGCTGGGGAGCGTGCTGCACCCGAGCTCTTGCCTTTCCCCTCTATGTGATGTATAAACACAGCTACAAGCAATCAAGTAGCTAATTCAATCCTTATGTGTAAAGTCAAAAGTGTTCTAATATTGAGGCCAGGCAGCTATTTCAAGATCACGACAGCTTTAAATAGCTGGTAAGACTGTAGTAGTAAGCTGGAGTAGGCTGCTAGTGTGCATGTCAGTGCTCTCATGCTGTTATCATTGGAGCAACAGCCCTCTCTTTACTATTGCTAACTAACAGGAGTAGCAGCTAACCAAGTACTCATGTCAGCTGTTAAATATCTAGAGAGAAGTGGAATTAACTCGGCTACTACAAGAGGGTAGTCTAGCAACAATTAGCATGAACCTTGTTAAGCATTTTAAGAACATTAATGAGCTCACCTAGAGACCTGAATTGTCATTTCATACCTGTTTCTTTTCCAGTGGGATCATTTTTAATAGAAATAAAATGTGATAATAATAACCTTAAACTGTCATTTTAAGGGTAGAATATTGGATTTTATGACTTCTGAGGAACTATATTGGCAATACTCCTTGGCTTTTGATTGCTGGTGAGAACACCAACACATCTGACTTGGTGAAGGATGAACTCGAAATCTGGGTTCCTGTGGGATCTGTGGAATCGAATGCCTGCTTTTGTTCTCCCAGGCCTCCTTTTCCATTTCCCTTTCAGGCCTGTTGAGATGATCCCAATTGTAGGATTTTCCAAAGACTAAACAAAAAAAGGAATTTGAACAACGAGCCCAACTTTTAATTAAAGCCAGTTACTTAAAGTACCCCAAAATACTTTGTGGCTTAATTTCCATTTACTTTGAGTGTAGGCTCTTATAAAAGAAATCACAATATCGTTATAAAAACAGCTCTTGCAGCCAAGACTGAATATCTAGGGAGCTGTCTTGCCAAGACTAAGAGCTCCACTAGACCGTGGATGTTTGCATAATCAAAGTATTAACAAGACAGGATCCCATTCTGGAGCCATTTCCATGTAGTCTGCGGCTGTCACTGCTGTTTGTTCCCAGAAACTGTTGTCTTTTTAAATGTGCAAACTGGCTAATTTATTTTCACATTGCTTCTGCTGTGTTTCAGGGGATTAGTTTTTTTTTTTAAAACAAAACTCCCCTCCACATCTCTCAGTTTAGGGCTTCTGAAGGAGGAGACTTGTCAAATGCACAAGTGACTGGTAAAAAAGTGAACTTGCACTGTTTGGTCAGTTTCAGATGACATAGAAGTAGTGCAACTTTATAATTAAACACTTGAAAACTTCCAGTTACTCTTGAGAGTTCCCCCCCTTTTATTCTCAAACAAATTAAACCTGATGCATTTAACCCATATTTTATGGGGAAACCAGAGCTCAGAGTCTGAGGACAGTGAATTGGCAGTTTGAGTATGGAAGGAGCAATAGATGGAAACCCCTGGCTCTTCTGTGAGCGTGCTGGAAGATGGGGACAGCTCTTTAAAAGGTCAGTGCAGAGCAGAAAAAGGGGCTGACGTGCTCAAGTGTTTATCTTCCAGCTCTCTCTGCTTCTTGTATATGACCTGTGAGAAGTGTTTTGCACTTCTGAGGTCGGTGTTTGTCATGTGAAGTAGACCTGTCTGAAAGTAGAATTTCCTATTTTTCTTTTCTAAATCTGACACAGCACAGCAGCACAGACTTCCCAAAGTCCTGCCATTCTCAGGAATCCATTCCTTGTGCACTCGCCTGCTGTGTATTCAGAATAACCAGAATTTGAACTGCAGTTCCTGCTAATACAGAGACTGGGGTACCACCACGCTTTTTATTCACAGCAAAACAAAAGACCCCTCCTATCTTTCTCCTCCTCTCCATATTTATTTCCTTATTCTTAAAGAAACTTGAATACCTCTCCGAGCTGCAAACTAACCCACAGCTCTGAAGGCAACACCTTCCAAAGCATTGCTTATTGTCTGCAAGTTTAAGCAATCCAGGAAAGAGATACAGGTGAAACATCTGCCCTAGATTTTAGGTTGCTGTAGGCTGAATAAATTCATTGCCTTACATCTCTGAAGCTGGTATTTTCCAAAGCTGTTAGGCTAGCAAGCAAGTTTTACAAGATGCAACTTGTTCTTGGGCAGGAAGACTGTTGGAAGATGTCTTCGGAGCCCTCTTCTCCTTAATGGCTGTCTGGGCCAGCTCACAGCAGCTTCAGCATGCTGCCTGTATGATCCAGTTCTGCATTGCAAGTTAAAATGGGGAAATCATCCTAAATCTGGCCCATTCCAGAAGAAGTAGGAAGAAACTTAGTCTCTGCTTGGGATCTTCGTGGATTAGCTGATGAAAGGAAAATGACAACTTGCACCTGTAGCCCCTTTTGGATGTGTCACATGTACTTCAGCCAGCAACCTGCAGAACTGGAGCTAAGCCATTTTCCTGGTGCCTCCCTTGGTGAGAGATGCTTTGGATGCACTCTGGATTTCCAGTCCTTTGACACAACTAAACCTTACCTCAAAGCAAGGGATTAATTGACCTCCTCGGTGTAAAGGGCCAACTGACTAGAAAAAAAACGTTTGTGAGGAGCTCTGCTAAACAGCACCAGCCTATGCTGCTGCCCCTGGCACTCAGTGCCTGTCTGCTTCTGCTAGAAATCCCTGAGAAAACTCCATCCTGGAGAAGAAACAGCTCCAGAGAGAACTTAGAACAGCCTTCCAGTACATGAAAAGGGCTACAAGAAAGCTGGGGAGGGATATTTTACAACAGATTGTAGTGATAGGATGAGGAAGGGTGGATTGAAGCTGGAAGAGGGGAGATTTCAACTGGAGATTAGGAAGAAATTCTTTCTAGTGCAGGTGGTGAGACACTGGAACAGGTTGCCCCAGGAGCAACCTGGGTTGGAAGGATCCTTCAAACGTCACCTAGTCCAACCCCCCCCCCCGCTGACATCTCCAACTAAAGCAGGTTGATCATAGCCTCAAGCAACCTGACCTGGAATGGTTACAGGGATGGGGCATCTCCCATCTCTCTGGGCATCCTCCTAGTAAAGGGCTTTTCAAATGACTTCCATGGAATTAGCATTATGCTGCTAAAAATGATACAGACCTGTTGGAGCATGGCCAGAGGAGGCCACAGCAATGATGGGAGAGCTGAAAGGCCTCTGCTGTGAGGACAGGCTGACAGAGTTGTTCAGACCTCATTGCTCTCTACAGCTGCCTTAAGGGAGGCTTGGGCCAGATGGGGGTTGGGCTCATCTCCCTAGTGTCAGGTGATGGAATGAGAGGAGATGGCCTGAAGTTGTGCCAGGGGAGGTTTAGGTTGGACACGAGGAACAATTTCTTTGCTGCAGGAGCAGTCAGGCATTGGAGCAGGCTGCCCAGGGAAGTGGTGGTGTTGCCAACCCTGGAGATGTTCAAGCAATATGTGGTCATGGCGATGGCGCTTGGGGACACAGTTTAATGGCTGTGGTGGTGTTGGGTTGAGCTTGATAATCTTGGAGGGCTTTTCCTACCAAAGCAATTCTATGACAACACAATACTACTCCCTCACGAGCTTCCAGTTCAGCCAAGTACTTAAGCTCAACACAAGGGAGCAGAAAGAAGCAGATAGAGAGGAGCTCAGCTTAAGAAAGGAGGCCCAGACAGTACCCTTGAGTGATGTTAGAGCAATCATCAAGCCTACTCCTAGGTAACCGGGGGGCCACCAGGCCCCCCGGCCTTTAGATCCCACTCCCATTCACCCAGTGTGCACCATGGGGACTCACCTCTGGTGACAGGAGGAGGATTCTCTGCCCAGTTGGGCAAGCTGAGGGCTGCTGCCTTTCCTGGGGCTGATTAAATAGAGGAGTGGGCAGGGAGGGCAAAGTGGTGACACCTGGGGTAGGAGGAGACTCCAACAGAAGTCAGGTGCTGTGGGTTTGGGGGGAAAAGGGAAAATCTGGTGCCAGGTGGGAAAGTGGCAGATAGGGTGGAAAACGGGATGCAGTGCTGAAAGGAGGGAGATGAAGAGGAAAAGGATGGAGATGAAAAGAGGAAGATGGGGGAAGAGGAAGGAGATGGAGAGGAAGAGAGGAAGATGGGGTGAAAGAAGAGATAGACAGGAAAGGAAGGCGATGAAAAGGAGAAGATGGGGGAGAACAGGAGATGGAGAGGAAAGGAAGGAGATGGAGGAAAAGGGGGGTTAAAAAAAAACAAACCCAAACAAAACCAGGTCCTGCTCTGGCAGGGAGGTTGGACTGGATGATCTTTCGAGGTCCCTTCCAGCCCCTAACATTCTGTGATTCTGTGATTCTGGGAGGCTGTGGATGCCCCCTCCCTGGAGGTGTTCAAGGCCAGGATGGATGGACATTGGGCAACCTGCTATAGTAGGAGGTGTCCCTGCCCATGGCAGTGGGGTTGGAATTAGAAGATCTTTAAGCTCCCTTCCAATTCATATTATTCTATGGTTCCATGATGTCCCAGAAAAGTCATCTGCAGAGCCTCTTTCAGCTCTTCTTCCTCTTCTGAGAGATACAGGCAAAGCTGAGGACTGCATCTAACACCTTTTTCATCCTAGGAGAGCCACTCCAGCACCTCAAGGTCTCTTGCCTGCCAACTCTGCTGCTTAGCTGCCATGCTTTGGCCTGGAACCTGCGTGCCTGATGTAGTTTTTCCAAGGGTTTTGCAGGTTGTCCTTACAGGATCTATTGTGGTGCTTTCCTGTTTACTTCTGCAGCCCTCGGTCGGGTTTCAGCAGTGCAGTCAGTCAGGAAATCCTATCCCCAACAGGCAGCAATTTCCCCTGGCTGACCCAGCTGCCCGCAGTGAAATCGCTGCGCTCCAGCTCTCGGCGCGCTGCCTGTCGCAGTCGCACAGCGTAACCCGAGCGGTTTGAGCGCAGGAGAGGAGGCAGAACTTCCATGCCTGTTTGCTAAATCATCCGTGGAAGCCTGATGGGCTAGCTCCAGGGAGACTTGGTGGAGCAGGAGTCAAGAGGAACGCATACCATGCTGTCTTCTGCCCACATCAGGAGCTGCTGCCCCATCCTCCTCCTCACCTTCACCTTTGAGACGCCACACTGGCACGTGTTGAGTTTTACTGCCTCAGTTGTGAGAAAGTCACCTTTGGAAGAGGAATGGGGACAGGGAACTGGGACTGTTTTGCTTTAAACTGGTGTGCTGAGGCTTGCCAGTGCTCAGTGGTGTGGTGGGAGGAGGACGGGGAAGGAAATATGACTGTACTCAGGGCTCTGACCGCCTCCACCTGCGGAGAGAACCAAATTGTTTTCATAGGAGTGTTGCCTAAAGTGCCCCTCTTTTTGCTAAGCCATCCCTGGGGTTAATACCCCTTCTCAAAAAGGAAAAGGTGTTCAGTTTTAACATTTCAAACCCTAACTGATATCCAGTATTCTACCCTTAAAAGCTTTCCATGATCCAGATTAGAATCATCAGTCCATCTTGATGGTTTTAATGTGCGGTCAAGAAGTTCCCTGTCTTATGCTGGCATCAAGTCACATCATTCCCCATAATCTTTCTCTTGGATTTTTTTAGCCTTGTTGTTCATAATTCCCTTTCCAAGTGTTTCTTTATTTGAAATGCCATTTATATTTTGTTGCCTTTTTTTTTTCTTCCTTTTTTATTTTGTTTTGGTTTCTTTCCAGCACATCTCACATCTTTGTTTTTGTTTTGTTTTTTAATCTTATTTCTGGCGTTTTCCATCGCTCTGTGGCCATGATTGTGGATGTGTTTTGGTTTTTGCCTGCCTTGCTGTTCTCTCGCTGCACTCCCTAGATCCCTGTTGCACAGTCCTCTGTCATGGATGACATTGAGGAGTGGCTCAGTACCGACTTGGTGAGACTCTTTATATTTTCATTTTTCACTCTTGAACAGATAACTTTCAATGCATTACTGAGTTACTGATACTTCTCCTAACAGGAGGCAGTGACACTTCCAAATCACACAGCCTATTTCCCTTTGAAGGCAAGATCTCAGCAGGAGGAGATAGGGTCGTGTTCAGCAATTCAATAAACCCCTTTTTTTTTTCCCCATGAGTTGTTTTATTTTCACTTCTCCACGTTAACATCACAGAATAGCAGCACTCCAGAAGTCCTGTGTTTCTGGACCCTGCACAGGAAAGCATTTAAACATGTGCTGAGGTTTCCCTGTGTTCTCCACCAGACCTAAAGCACATGTTTAAAAGCTGCACGAGCTTTGACATGCTTGCATTGAGGCATGCTTTTAAGAGATGCTGGATCAGGGCTTAGGCTTCTCTCAGACAGAGGGATGTCTTTGTTAAATTGGCAAGCAACCTTGACATGTTTCATAACAGTGATAATAAAAATTTATGGCAGTCTCTCTTCAACATTTATAACTTTCTGTTTCTCCTGAATGGTTATTGTCTAGTGATTATTAAACAAACAAACAAGAGACAGAGATAAAAGTAGCTTTTCCTTTGTTCTGGAGTTTGTTTTGCTGTACCAGTACACATTAGGGTTAAGCAGTGGTACAGCTAGCAGGCATTAATTCTGCTCTTGTTTTTAATGTAAGCATCTGACTCAAGCTAACCAAGTGCATTTTGGGGAGGGGTGGTGGGTTGTGTTTCAGACTGTTCCTTTAAACGTGGTTTTACTGAACTAAACCGTTGCCTTGTGGTCACTGTATCCCTAAGAATCGTCTTCCATTCTTCCAGCTTCAGATATTGTCCCTAGGTAACTCCTTAAGGTCTCCCCAGCCCCTTGTGGTTGCTTGCTCAGCTCTTAGCCTGGGAGCTGGTAGGACTCTGGCAGCAGTGATTCAGGCACGCTTCAGCACGTCAGCTCTCTGCTCCACCACCAGAGCTGACTGTACCAAAGGAGGAAAAAGCTCCTGCTCTGCAAAGCTGCCTGAAGTGCTTCATTCTGGCTTTGGGTGTTGGAGGTTGGCAGACCGACTGGCTGTCTTTGAAATGTCACTGCCTTGCAGCTGCAGGTAGCTTTTTCAGGCCTCAATACAGACAATCACTTTCAAATTGGATTACAAACTGGACTCATTTTGCTAAAGGAATACAGTAAATCCTGCATGTCCAGTCTGCTTAAACAATAAACTTTTGTCTTTGCCATTTAAATTAATCTAGCAGGAGAGAAGATCTCATGGAGAGATAGCAAGGTAGTTCTGCCTATCTGTCATGCCCCTAGATTTGCTCCAAAAGAGCAGAGCAGAGCAATGCTGTGTAAATGCCTGAACAAGAGTTAGGACTGCACATGCTGTGACCATGACAGTAACAGCTTCTCTCCTCCTGGCTGCCTGGATCTCCACCCTGGCCATGAGTGGGTGCAGCTCAGAGCTGCCCTCGGAGAAACTTTGGACTGGGTTGTTTTTTTTTCTGGGTTCGTCCTCCCCTTGTTTGTTTTGGTTTGGGTTTGGGTTTTTTTCTTAATGGGTCATTTCAGTTCTCTGCTTGCTGGCTGAGAAAGCTACAGATTGTATCAGCTCATCATTATTTATTTCCTTACACTTTTTGGGGTCCAGTGGAACAAGCAGTACCTCTGCTGTGTCAAAGGCTGCTGTGTGCACCTTTGGAAACCTCTGTGCAACAGGAAGCTGGTAGATACTCCACAGTTTTAATACTCGGGCACTAAAAACCTTTGTGAGGCCAGTCATTATGTTCCTACTCTCCTGGTAGTTAAGCCATGGCATGGACAAATACTTTTCTTTTCCAAAGCAGGTTCAACATGAGGTTTTCAAGTAGAATTTTCACCCTTAATGTCCAGGTTTCAGCTGAGTGGGACCACCAGTTGAGACACCCTGATAGACTGACAAGGATGCCATAATCTTAGACTTTTAATTTCCATGTTAAAGCACTGTTGGAAGTGTTCTACACAGCTGGTAGAAAACACATGGACACCCCAGCATCCCAGCCCTTGTATCTTATGGAGAGGCACTAACTGCTCCTCATGCCCCTCATGCAGCCCACCCTAGTTTTGTGCGGAATTGACAACAGGAAAGCTGCTGTATTCAAATGCCCTCCTGCAGGAGAAACATTGGCCCCAGACTATTTTGCAGTGTGTGTACTTTGTCAACTAAAAGGGCATTTTATTTGAAGGCACAATGCAAACAGCAACCCTGACTTCATTTAAAGGGCTGTGTGACAGAAAAGGTGGCATCCTGCACAGTGCTTGTGCAACTCAGACAGCTCAGGTTTTGAGCAGGCCTGCTGTCTGATGTGGAAACAACGCTGAGGAAAGCCTAGCTACCCACCAGCAATCTTCAGAAGCATCTCTAGTGTTCGTCCTCCTGCTCTGCAGCACAGAGAAGTGTCAGTCACCATCAGCCTCCTGACACAGGAGCTGTGCCATTTCCCCAGGTCACCCTGCTCACATAGTTAGCATGTGGAAACAAGTGGTGGAAACTGTCTGGTTGCATTAAACATGTGCAGAGGCTGCTAGTGAGGGTGAAGCAGTGCCTGTGTCTTCACATGCCTTTTTCTCCCTGTTGCAGAAAGGAGATGAACTGGAAGAAGGAGTGACCAGCGAAGGTAAGCAGAGATGCCTGTGGCTGTGAGCTGTTCTCAGTGCACAGACTGAGTTATCTGCTTTGATCCCTGACTTCTCCCAGCCTGATGTTCCCCAGCAAATGATTCTGCACACAGAAAGGCAGGAGGGGAGCACTTCAGAGCAATGAGTTTGTGTCTGTGGTGTGAGGAAGCCCTCCTGGCAGCGAGTGCTTTCTTGCCATCTTCCTTGGCTGTGCACTGTATTTGTGCCAGCAGGAACGCATCCCTGAGCTGCTCAGCCCTTTGGAATGATGTTTCCCTGCTTCTGTGGTGGCTGATGGCATACATAGCATGGGATTGATTCCCTCTGCTGCCTGGGCTAAGGTGTCTCAAAGGACGTCCATACCCTTCCTGAGGAAGTCAGGCTGGACAAACGTGTGCCTGCAAAAACAGCCTGGCCAGGGCCAGCCACTGCTAACCTCTGTCCCCTGTTCTCACCTCTCTCCCTTCTTTTTGTTTTTGCATTGCAGAGTTTGACAAATTTTTAGAAGAGCGAGCCAAAGCAGCAGAGATGGTTCCCAACCTGCCATCCCCTCCCCTGGAAGCCCCCAGCCCTGCGACAAACCCTTCCGGCAGGAAAAAGCAGGAGCGGCCGGAGGATGCCCTCTTTGCACTGTGAAGATCGCTCGTAGCCGCTGCTCCGCGGGCAAACGTCGCTGTGCGGCCACTTTGTCCTCCCACACTACTTGGCTAACAACGACCCCCCCCTTTCCTCCTCAACTTCATAGATGGCTTCTCCTTCCCCCTCCTCAAGCCCTCCCCAAAGAATCCACTACTCCCACAAGCTCTGATTCTTTCTGTTTCAGTCCAACACTGTTCCTGCCAGACCACGATTCTCCAGCACTCGCTTAATCCCCTCCTTCCTATCCCAGCTGCACAAAACCAGCTCTCGATGCTGAAAACCCCTTTAGAATGCATGAGTACGTCACACCACCCTGAGACAAAAGCCCAGAGGGGAGAGAGAGCAGCCTTGCCCTTCGGTTTATGTAGGGATCATCCTCTTCTGTAGGCAGGTCCTGCCAAGTAGACTGCTCTGTCGATCAGCATGTAATTGACTGAGCTGGAATGTTCGGGAGGAGCGTGTCTTTATTTTTAGCTGAAATGGTAATGTATTGGCTTTCATGTCAGATTCGACAGCAAGGAACAACTGTTCCCCTTTCAACATGTGCTTCACAACTTAAAGTCCTTTACTCTCACACTCACACATCTCCCAGTACCATATGGTGGTCGCTCCCCCCCCCGCCACTTCATGTTCCAAAGCTCACAGGGTATTTTTTTCCTTGTGTTTTATCTGGGCTTGCTCTCATTTAAAGCAGTCTGTGGACCATGTCCAGTAGCTCTGGCAGTTGAGGAGAATGAGGAACATGAAGCTAAATTGATGCTGTAACGTTAGTGCATGAAGCATTTTGCTCTTTGAGAGAGCATTCACACATGAGGACTTTTTTCTAGCGTGGTTGCCTTTTGAAATAGCTGAGTTATTTTTTCCTTACCTTGGATTCCTTCTTCAGTGACTGCAGAGCTCTGCGTTTGTCTTGGCTGGTGTCAGTAATATCCATGCAGATGGATGGGACTTGCTCAGGGACTGGGTGTGAACTGAGATTCCTGGATTCCCTGCCATGCTGGGTAGGATAGACGTGCTGGCTCCTGGTGGTAGGTGTGAGGAAAAAAAAGGCAAACCTCACAGAGGCTTGTATGAGATGCTGAGGGAGATGGCTACCATGGGGGGATTAGCCCTGCCTGCCTGTGCTGGAGGTGAAACTCCTCATTTCCTTCTAGGTTTGGGCCTGAGAAAGTGTTTGATGGTTCTGGCTGTGCTGTTTGTCATTTTTAGAGCGTCCTCTGATACCTCTGCCCCTTCAGTAACTCCCAGGTCCTTCGGGTCTGCAGCCTCCCTTCTGCCTGTGCCAACAAGCATATTCCTTTGCTTGCCAGAGGCATGGCTGAGAGTGCTGCTCTTCCCGGAGCTGCCAGAAGGGATTGCAGCATGCATGCCTGCCTGGCTGGGCTGAGGAGCAGAGCTGGAGCAGGCAGCTCCAGCCATCACTGCATTCCCCAGCCTGTTCTTTGGTAGGAAGCCAGTGGTGCAAGATGGCAGGATCAAAAAGAGTGCTGAACACTGCACGGCAGGGAGAATCTCTTCTCCTGACAGAGAGGCACTTGATCAGATGAAAGCCCAGGCAGGCAGCAGCACTCCAGCCCCTCTTCCTCAGAGTGCTCATTGTCTTGGACTAGCATCCACTTGGTTCTGACTTGGCATGGCTGAGCTTCCTGGGATGATGGTGCATAGTGAGCTCTCTCAGAAGTTGTTCTGGACTGAGGACCAACTGCTGATGGGAAGGTGATCAAAACTCTAATCTCAGCATAGTTATTAGCTCTCTAGGGTCCACCACACTTTGGTAGGCTGCAACACATAAAACCTGTTACCAAATGGCCCAGTGGCAGCACTGGTGGTCTTTGAGAAGAGGCCATGTTCATCTTCAGTGTTGTTTGGTGCAGGATTTCCAGGCTGTTCCAGGTCAGATCTTGGTTTGCGCTGTCTCTGCTGATCCTCTCCTTTGTCCTGCTCTGCCTGCATCCTCTTCTGGCATCCCTCCATGTGTAGCTGGGCCCTGGCCATGCTGCTCTGCCACCCCTCAGCACTGCTTTAGCTTCTCATCACTGCTCCATAGCTCACATGGCTTGCAAGTGGCTGGGGAAAATCAGTGTAAGGCTGGAGATAACTTAGGATGGATCAAGCTGCCTCTTCTCCCCACTTGCTGACCCTGTCTCCTTCTGAGCCCCTTCCATGTGGGTCTGCAGAGGATTTCTCTCCATTTTATCTTCTCTGTGGCTAATGGCAAGTGCCAGGACAGTCTGCCTTGGCTGCACATACGTGCTGCTGCTCTCACCCACTGCACTCCCTCCTTAACACAAGGTGAGCCCAGTGCTCAGGTGCTGGCTGCCAGACACTCTGCTGCCAGTTCCTGCCTTGCTGCAACAGGTCAGATGTGGCTACCAGCTCCCAGAAACCTGAGGAAACTTCTGTCGTGATGCTGATTTGATTTCAGATGGTGTCTGGTGGTTGCCTGGCCAGTCTTGCTAGCACAGAGTGAATTGTTGGTGTTCCTGTCAATGCAAAAAGCTCTGTGGGTGTTTTAAGTGTGTATTTTCTCTCCTAAATCCTTGAAACACATTGACCCTGTAAATGGCTGCATCAGGTGATTCTAAGCATGTTAATCCAGCTTCCCTGCCAAGCCAGAGGAGATAATCGCATTGCTCAGGCATGGGGACATTGTCAAATGCTGGTGAGTGGCAAGGATAGCACCAGGCAGTCACCAAACCCCCTTGCAGAGCCCCACTGCTGTGGATTTGCTGGCCCTTCTTCCCCAACCCCAAAGCAAAAAGGGGGTTGGGGTTTGTGTGCTGCTTCTTTCTGTCGTGCTAAACCTGTCCTGGGACAAGGTGTTGCTGTAGAGAGAATCAGGTCCCCTTCTGGAAGATCTCATGGAGCTGTCAGTGACTGCTCCCTCCAGCCCTGGAGGAAAAGAGATGAAACAAAATGTCTGGGGCTGAGGGGAGATGAGGAGCTTGCATTGGCACAACTCAAGAGACTTTTCTGTGCTTGCAACCTTGGGCACCCCACAGTCCTCACTGACACCCCATGTTCTCTGCTGGAATGCAAGGGCACTGTTCGCAGGGGGTGGCAGGTGTCTTGGCTGGAAGTAGGGCTGCACTCAGGAGATGCCTGCCTTGGGTGATGTCTGCTCAGCCTGGGGCAAAACATCCTTGTGCTGGGAGCCTCAGTGGGCTGGTTAAAGCACAGCATTACCGTGAGTTCAGTTTGGAGCCTGAATCCACCGGGCCTGGCTGTCAGGGGCTGGAGGCAGCGAAGGGGACAGAGCACGTGGCAGAACGGTGGTAGTTGAGCCCAAACCTTCTTTAACAAACGTTAGAGTTATGCCGGAGCTTCCTTAATGTCCTGTATCAGGATCTCTCCTCTTCCCCATCCTCTTGTGGGCTGCAGAAAAGCTGTTGGAGGAAAAGAGAAGGGGTTTTTCACTTCGAAGACCAACCTCTTGATTTACTCTTCCTTCGCTTTCACTCTTAAGTGCTTCTTCCGTGCAAGTGAGCAGAGGCCTTGGATGGCTGCGACGCTTGCGAGAAGAGGGACAGAGCCGCAGCCTGCTCCACTTCCCATCAGAAAGCCACATCCCAGTGCTGTCTAGGCATAGTAGGAGTCACAGCTTGACACTCAACGACACTAAATTATTATGGGGGTCCTTTGTAAGTTCTAATCATATCCTTCTCTAGGTTAAAATATTTATTTTTTTGTCAATACCTTTTTCCTTTCCAGTGTGTTTTTTAACCTCTTCTGTTAACCCATCCTGTGCTGAGGTGTAAGAAGTGAAATGGTTTCTATTTAAATACATCCTCGGGGTTTGGGGGTTTGGTTGGTTGGTTGTTTTTTTTTTTTTCATTGTCACATGTAGATTCCAGCTGCATCTTTGGCAGGTGTAGTAGCAAACAATGTGCTGTACAGACGTTTAGGGTGTTTAGAATGTAGGTGAGGCTCATAGGAGAATTGCTCATAAAAGCGTAGCGCAGTGTCTCTTAAAGGGAACAGCAGAAATGCAGAGACTGGTCCTTACTGGGACCCTCTGTGTAGCCTCCCAAATACCTTTCCCCTTCCGATGATCGCAGCCTCTGTCTCTGGAACGTGCTGATCAAAACAGGACTGCCCATTTCCAGAGCTAGTTTTACACCTCCAAGCTGAAGAAAGGGTTTAGTGGGGGTTTTCCCTTCGTTTGGCTTTTTTTATTATGGGGTGCACTGACTGTTTCCACTTCTAACTAGAGGGCTCTGCAGAGCTGGCTGCGTTGGCGAGATGTTTCCCTCCAGTGGTGGAAGAACAGATGCGGGCAGTGGCTTCAGATCCGGGGCAGGGGTGATAGTCCCCTCCATAAGCTGCTGCAGGATCTGGGTCAATGCTCCCCCGGCCAACCCAGCCTGTTCCTGTTCCTCCCTATTCAATGCTCTCCTGCTTTCACCCATGAGGACAGAACATGCAGACCATGAGAGCAAACACAGCAGTGTTTCCAACAGTCTTTTTCATCTGATGACTTGCCCAGTCTCTTGTGGCTGCTGGGAGTCCTGTAGTAGAGTGGAAGCTGCTTGTGCTATCTCCATCCCTAGCCTAGCCTCATCCAGCTCAGTCATTGTTTACCTCCAGAATGCCAACCACAAGGCCTGGGGAGCCTACCCTGGAAAAAAAAACAGCTCAGGACAATTATTTTTGTGGAAATAATGAAGCAGGCAATCAGTGAGTGGATTTATGGCCTTCTTGGAGGTAACACTTCAGCTGCTCTTCAGCCACCCACCCTTGCCCACTAGCAAGGAGAAGAGGTACAAATCCCCTTGCCAGATGCCCAGAGGCTTTGCTGGTGCCCACACAGCACCTTCCCACTCATCCTCTTCAAACTGCAGCCTCCAGAGTAGGCTGTGCTTGCCTGTTCTATCCTCAGGCTGCCAGCCCCAGCCTCCCCACACCATGCCCCAGGTTTCTTTCCCATCCTGGGGAGAGGTGAGGTTGTTTTTCCACACAAAGCCAGCTGGGAGCTCTGGTGCTGGTTCTCTTTAGCCCGTGGCAAAGCTATGCCAACCATCCCACCCTGCTCTGTGTTTTTATGAGTATGAGTTCCTCACTCTATACATGTTACGATGAGCTGTCGTTAACCCTACAAATATAACCCCTGTAAGAGCTTCTCTGTATATTACAGCTGTAGGCTTTCCAGATCAAAGTGGATAATATTTATTTACTGAAGATATTGGATATTTTTTTGTTTGGGAATGGGGTAGGGTGAGAAGGGGGACATAACTGTTTAAAGAGATTGATTATGTAAAGAGAAACAAAATACACCAAAAGCAGAGAAACTCAACACTAAAACGTTGCTGTATTCATGTAGAAAGTGTTTACCTTAAGGACAAGACAACTGTATTAATCTGCCATTGTTTAACTTGCTCCAGAAATCATCTCTACTTTGGTTCCTGCATGTGAGATACTCCAATAAAGACACTACTAGTGTGACCTGGAAAAGTGGCATCTGTCTGTCTGTGTCTCAAATGGTCTTGCTCTGCTTCACTGCCCAGCCTGCACACAAGGGTACGAAGCACAGGTGTCAAAACAGAACACAGGCTTTTGGGGACCGTAGAATCACAGACTGGGTTGGGTTGGAAAGGACCTTCAAAGGTCACATAGCCCACCCCTGCTGTAGCCAGCAGAGACATCTGCAACTTAGACCCTCAGTTTCCTCCAGATGACAGAGGCCCAGGTCTTCTCACCAGGAGAAGGCTGTCCTCGCAGAAGATGCTCTTTGTGCCTTTATGTGGGTGTTGGCACATCTTTTAAAGCTGACATCAAACAAGCGCACAAGTAACAACCCTGGTGCTTGGTAGAACACCTGCCCAATTTGCAGGGCTTGCCAGATGGTCCTCAGGGGGTAACTTCATGACCTTGGTGCTTGATGACCTAGAAAGTGATGGGAAAGGAGCTGCTGTGCACTGCAATGCAGGAGATGTTTCCAGCCCAAGCAATGGGTGACTTTTCCTGGCTCATCGGCCAGGAATTCATTCCAGCATCCTCATTTATCACAGTGGCTGTGATGGGCAGAGAAGGATGAGCAGCCATCTAGCAACCCTGCAGGAGTGACACAGTATTCCTTTACAGAATCACACACAATCCCAGCATGGTGAGGGACCTCTGGAGATTATCCAGGCCAACCCCACCGTTAAAGCAGGGGCACCCACAGCAGGATGCTCAGGATCACAATATCCAGGTGAGTTTGGAATGTCTCCACAGAAGGAGACTCCACAACCTGTCTGGGCACCCTCACAGCAATTTTTCCCTCCCATTCAGATGGAACCTCCTGGGTTCTGTTTTGTGCCCATATCCCCTTGTCCTGTCCCTGGGTACCACTGAAAAGAGCCTGCCCCCATTCCGTTGCCTACCACCCTTTAGTTCTTGCTGAGCATTGAGCAGATCCCCTCTCAGGCCGCCCTTCTCCAGACTCAAGAGCCCCAGGGCTCTCAGCCTTTTCTTCTCACAGAGGTGCTCCAGGCCCCTCAGCATCTCTGTAGCCTCGGCTGGACTCTCTCCAGTAGTTCCTTGTCTTTATTGAACTGGGGAGCCCAGAACTGGGCCCAGTACTCCAGCTCTGTTCTCACTTTGAATGGTGCCCTCCATCCCACACACAAAGATCAAAACTCGTGGTCTGTGGTTTAGAAGCTGCTTGGGGGAAGGGGGTTGTGTGTGGCAGAGCCTGAAAGATGAGTTTCCCCTCCTTGTAGCTGCAGCTGAGCATGCGTGAAATCCAGCTCTGCCCTAGCTTGTTCACCACTGCTCTGTGCTGGGCACTTTCGGGTAGGTTCAGTGCCCAGCTCTGCTGAGAAAGGTGTGGAGCTGCCACTGCCCTGACAGAGCAGAAGTCACACCAGAAGCACCGGATCAGACATTTCAGTGCTCTGCAGGGGGAAGGCTGCCACAGCAGGGGGCTGCTGCCTCCTTGGGGGTTGCAACACATTGTTTTCTGTCTCCAGCAGAGGCAAAAGCAGGTGCTGGGAAGAGTGTAAGAGCAGGAGCATCTGTGCCACTCAGGCTCCAAAAACTGGTGGTACCTGAGATTCCAAACCGAGTGTCACTTCCCTGTGTTTGTGAACCCTGGTGAGCTTCTTACCTACAAATGGGCTTCTGCAGAGACCTTGTGAACTCCCAGCATGGGCTGGGGGCTTCTGCAGATCCTCAGCCAAGGTATGTGCCCCTTGGCCACGTAGGCCTTCTCCCTTATGAGGAAAGGCTGCTAGACCTGGCCAGGGCTGTTCGGTTTGGAGAAGAGCAGTCTGAGAGAGGGTCTTCTCAGTGCTCAGCTAGTGCTAAAGGGTGGGGGTCAAGAGGATGGAGACAGACTCTTTTCTGTGGTGCCCGGTGACAGGACAAGTGCCAAACACAAACTAGAACCTAGGAGGTAGCATATGAACAGAAAGAAAAACTTTGCTGTGAGGGTGCTGGAACCCTGGAGCAAGCTGCCCAGACAGGCTGTGGAGTCTCTTCCTCTGGAGAGATTCCAACCCCACCTGGACATTGTGATCCTGGGCAACCTTCTTTATCAGGCAGGTTGGACTGTATGATCTTCAGAGGAACCCCACCACGCTGTGGTTCTGTGATTCTGTGTCACTGCTTTTCAGCACAGGACACTGATCCTGGTGTGGATCCTGGTGTGAATGGGAAGTGACCACGCGTGCATTTGCCTTTTCCATTTCACTTTGAGGTAAATAACCCCGGGGCCTGAGTTGTGCTGTGCTTTGGAGTGCTGTCAGCCCCAGCTGTGTGTTTACCCAAGCCGTGGCTCAGGAAGGGGTAGTTGACAGAGCAGAGTTACAGGTAGAGAAGGAGAGAAGAGGCTTTCAGTCTGTTTGCAACACTAATTAATGATTAACGCCACGCTCTGCCGGAGCAAAACAAACCCCTGGAGCATGTGGGATAGCGAGGCTGGGAGTGGAGCTGCCCTGGGCTTGGCTGATTTCAGAGCAGGGTTAAGGTGTGCTGGCAGGTGAGAGATGTCCGGAGGGCTTGTATCCATCTTGGGGGTGGGGAGGGAGGTGGGGGAAATGGGCTTATTTCCATCTGGGGCACAGCATTTTGGGGCAGCAGGATGAGAGATGCTCTATGCAGGGAGCCTGAAGCTGTCACATTTGTGCTCTGCAGATGAAGCACAGCGCGTCGCAGAACCTGTCGCTGCCACCACTGTGACTCGGGACAATGCTCGGTGCTACCAGCGAGCCCCATGCTGCCAACGAGCCCTGTGCAACCGTCCGAGCCCGCTGCAGCCACTCGAGCCTGCCCGGCTGGCTCGGTGGCCAAAGCCCAAGCACCCTGGGGTCAGTTTGTTTTCTGTCTCATCCCTGTGGTTTTCTCCTAAGCCTGCGCTCAGGAAAAATGTCTCAGTGACTCTGGAGCAACCACGTGGCCCCGCTGCCATCCCCGCAGGACCGACATGATGTAATCGCGGGCCCTGAGCCGTGATGCAGAATCACTCCACTCCGGGCCGCCGCGCTTATTGGCTGCGTGGCCCTGGTCCTACGGGCGGGGTTTTCCCTACCCCGCAACCAAGCTCACCCCCGGAGCCCCACCCCGCCTGGCATCCATCGGCCTCCAAACGCAGAGAGCTGCCGAGGGTGCTCCATTCTTCCGTCCTGCACAGAGGATGCTGAGTGTTTGCTTTGGTCCCCCGGAGCAGGGGAAGCATCATGTGGGGGTCCCTGGGGTGCAGGGATCCTTAGGGTCAGGGAGTAGTGCCCTGCAAAACCTGGCTTTGCCTGCACCTTGTGTGAAAGCAAAGCCATGTTTGTATGTGTGGGTTTCCCCCGTTCCATGTCTTGTGAGGAAGGCTGTGCACCTGGGTCTTACCTGGCTTGTTAGGGGTGGGGTGACCCTCACGAGGGTGCCCTAAAGTCTCTTGGGGCCATGGCACATCCATCTCCCCAGCCCTGAAACCCGCTCTTACCTCCTGCAGCACATCGACTGCTGCAAGGGCTTTGCTGAAACAAAGGGAACCCTACAACTGCCACACAGCCCAGTTTCTCCCTGGTCACCCTGGTAAAAATGTGGGGCAAGAACACATTCACCCTCGCAGACCCAACAGCAGGTCGGGGATGTCCTGAGGGTTTGCCTCTAGCAGTGTTTGCTGTGGGTGAGAGATGTCCCAGCAGCTGTCAGTGGCCTGCATGTGGGTGATGCTGTCCCAGCCATCAGCACAGAGCTGAGCCAGGACTCGCTGGGCTCGGTCCAGCTTGGCCACAGGTTAATGTCCCCAGCTCCAGAAAGCTCAACTTGGGGTGAGAGTGCAGAGGGACTGGCAGGGTTGTGTGCCCATGGCTCCACCACCCACCATGTGCACACAGAGGATGTTCTGTGTCGTCCCCAGTGAGCTCCATGTCACACTGGGGTGCTCTGTGTCATGCAGAACATCCCTCTACGACACAGGGCTGCCCGTTGTACCACCACGCGGGAGCCAGCAAGGCTAGGGGCAGGTGTTTATGGTGCAGTCAGGGTTAATTCACAGGTACCCTCAGATTGTGCTCGGTGGTGCAAAGAGGGGAGGGCAGACTTGAAGAGGGATAATGTTGGAGAGCAGTTCCTTTTCCTAAATTGTTCCCAGCAGTGAGGCAAACTCCCCATCTCTGCAGGGCATGGTGGCACAGCTCACTCTGGCATGAGATTCTCCATTCCGAGACTCACCACCCGTGGGTGCCCCCAGGGCTGCCTTCAATGGCACCAGTGTTTTGCCTGGTTCTTACAGGTTCCTTTGCCTGGAAGTGTGCATGGGCTCAGCTGACATTCACAGGGCAGCATACCTGCTTTGGCATCCCGACTGGAGCCATGTGAGTGTCTCCTACTCTGGACCATGCCATAGTTGATAACAGTGCTGGGATGTTGTCTGGACCCCACAGCTGGGAGGGGAAAAGGTAGACGTCCAAAGCCTGCTTCTGTGCCAGGACCCATAAGAGCCTTGAAAATTGACACAGTGTCCCAAGCTCACCCTGGCACGTGGCCTCCACGAGGTGCTGGGGACATCTGTAGCCATGGCCACCACCTTCTCTACACACACTGGTCCTTCCTGCCTGCTCCCGTGTGTGCACCGATCTGAGCTAAGCGGTCTTTAATTCCCAGTCCAGGTATTTGGTGCCCGTCCCAAGGGCTGGGTGACGTCCCGAGGGCTCAGTGATTGTCCCCACGGGCAGGTTACTGTTCCCAAGCGTCGGTGACTGTTCCTAGGACTTGGTGCTGATCTCCAGGGCTCGCTGACTGTCCCAAGGGCTTGTCGACTTCCTCGAGGCACTGCTGCCCTGCTCAGGAGCTTCAGCCTGCCTTGCTCCCGCTGCACCGCCTACCACCGGCTGCCTCCCCGGTGCAGCCAGGGGGTCTCTGCCCGGCGCAGCCAAGGGGTCCCTGACTGATACACCCGACGGGTGCCTTTCCGGAACGGCCCGGGGGTCCCTGCTCGACTCAGCGGTGCGGGGAGGCGGCCCCGGGGCGGGCCGCGGCGGCGGATCCGCCTCCATCCCTCCCTCCTGCCGTCCCTCCTCTGCCCGGTAGCAGGTCTGGGCACGGTTCGCGGGAGCAACTTGGCGGCTCGTCCCGTTCCTCCCTCTCCCCGGGCCAGCGCGGCCATGGCGGGCGGGCGGCCCCGCTGCTCCTAGAGCCGCCGCCGCAGCCCGGGACCCGCCGCCGCTGCCACCGGGATGAGCACCCTCGGCTTCGACGATGGGGCCCTGGAGGGGCTGTCGCCGTCCCTCGGCCTCTCCGGGTCCAGCGACATCGACACGGCCCTGCTCAGCGACATTGACGGTGCGTCCCGACCTGGGCAGCGGCGAGTGGGGCCGGGATGGGGACAAACCGGGGCTCGGTGCACGGCCGGGTCCGGGCTAGCGGGAAAACTGGGCTTCGCCGTGAGGCTGTACTCGGTGCAATACTGAAGCTCGGTGGACGGCTAGTCCAGGCTCAGTGCATGGCTGGGCACGGGGAGATCAGCCTCGGTGCATGGTCATGGAACCGGGGACCGTGATGTGACCGAGGGGAGCGGGTTAGGTGCATAACTGGGACTAGGTGCGCGGCCGGAGAAGCGGCCTCGGTGCCCGGCTTGGTGTGGCGGTGAGAACCCACCGAACTGCAGAGGACTGGTTCCATTACCGAGAGCTGGTCCATGGCAGGGGGCTCGGGGAGGAGCAGAGTGTCGGGGTTGGCGGGGTGCAGGTCGCCAGGCCCCCCGCGCTGGAGTTACCGGCGCTGGGGGAGCCCCCACGGGCTCCCTCCCCTCCCCCCTCCCCGTCCTCAGCATGGTGTCATCTCAAGCCCCGCCTCGTCCGTGACATCACCGCCGGGGTTACTCCCGGTCATTCCCTCCGGGACGCCTGGATTCCCCGAGCCATCCAACCGGGATAGGGTGAAGAGGTGGGGTGGAGGGAGGCTCCTACAGCGGCCCTCAGGGCTGAACGAAGCTTCCCTGCGGCTGGGACCCGTCAGCACCCACCGAGGTTCTCCGTGGGATGGAGATAGTGCTCAGAGGGTTCATTCCCAAAGGAACCCGTTCCCCAGTGCCAAGGAGACCTATTCCCAAGGAGACCCAGTGCCCAGTACCAAGGAGACTTACTCCCCAAGTGCACCTACTCCTCACCACCATGAGACCGAGGTCTTGCTGATGCCAGGTGCGGTGTAACCATGGCTTTAGCCAGAAAATTGGGTTACTAGCCCTTGGCCAACCCCAGTGCCTGATCTTGCTGCATGCTCCACCGGCTCTGCCGGTATGTGCCAGCCGATGTGGACCAGCAGAGCAGGTGGAGCATGTGGTGAGGCAGGCACCAGGCTGGCTGAGCCCTTTGATGCCTGCTCTGTAGAGGGGGAGCTTTCTTCTCAGGGTGGCATCCCAGGGCTAGAGACTCATCTCAGTGGAAATCAAGGTGGATCACTGCAAATCCAGGTGCCACCTGCCTCCTTTGGCAAGGTTTTGGCATGAGGCTTTGCCACCTTGGGGTTTTGCCGTGCCCTTTTGCATCATGACCATTCTGGCCACCTTGTACTCCATGGTTCCTCGCCCACACTGTTTGCCTGGGGTTCCTGGGTGGCCATAGATTGTCCCTCATCCCTGTGCCCACTCCAGGTTGACTGTGGGATGTGCATCCAGGGGTGTGAGTGCCCTGTGCCCAGCAGGACCTACAGCTGTGTGGCTTTGCCACACAGACTCCCAGTGATCTGAAGCAGTGGGGTGGTGGACAACTGTGGCACCAGTGGGTACCATGCTTGTGGCTTGGGTGGCAGCAGGTGCCATAGCATAGAAATATCTGGTGGGTGGGCTGGGAGATCTATGCCTACTCCTGTGGATGGGTAGCAGGGGGACCAGGAAGGCGCATCCCCTCTCTGTACTCCCACACTTGCCCCTGGATCATGGAGGAGCCTCTCGGGGGAGGGAGTCTCTTAAGCAGGTGGAGTTTAGGCTGGGGATACCCCCAAGGAGGAAACTGATGAGTGCAGGGAGAGTTGCCAGGGGCTGGATGTCTTTTGGCAGGCACACGAGGTTCTTGCAGGGCAGCTCCCTGGCCATCCAGCGAGAAGCACCGTGTAGGGCTGGCCGGGCATGGCGGGGGGCGATGGGGTTAACGGTGGCCGACCCCAAGTAACCGGTGACCTGGCAGGTTACAGCAGGGTGCCCGCCAGTAACCCGCTGCCGGGCTCACCTTGGCACGGCTGCGGGGCTGTCTGGGGGCGGAGGGCGGCGATTGGCCGAGTCGCATCACCCCATCGCCGGCTGCGCTCCAGGCCTGGCGCGGGCAGCGCTGGGGAGGGTGAGCGCTGCCGGGGAGGAGGCCAGAACGTGGCTTTAAAACATCCCTCCGCCTCCACACGGCCGGCGTGGGGCTAAGCCTGGGCCACGGCCTGCTCCTGCGACCTCCGCAGTGCCCTCCGGCATGGAGTGCACCTGTGAAGGTAGCTCCCTCCTCGCTTGGCAGGCTCGCTGCTGGGGCTTCTCTTGGGCTATTGCAGCCCATGGTCGGTGTCTAGGGGGTGAGGGCCTCAGGGAGAGCACCCCAGGGGTGGGAGGGATGCCTGGGGGTACTGCAGTGGGGACCCCGGAGGGCTGTGCACAGCAGGGACATTCAAGGTCCATGTGCCTGGAGGTTCTGCAGTGGGTTCTGTACCCCGGAGGTACCACCAAGGGGATACCCTGGGGTCTGGGCACTCTTGGGGCACCATGGTGGGGGCATCTAGGGGTTTGTGCACCTCCAGGTCTCTGTGCCTAGGGGGACTGTGGTGGGGGCATCGTGGGATCTGGGCATCCTGGGGGTGCCATGATGGGGCTACTCCAGCATCTGTGTACTCCAGAAGTACTGTGGTGAGGGCATCCTGGGGTCTGTGTTCCCGGAGGTACCACAGTGGGGACATCCAAGGTCTGTGTGCCTGGAGGTACCACCACAGGAACTTCTTGGGTGATTTGGTGGGATGGTCTGGGAACACCTCCGCATGGGCATCAGGCATATTGGTGGGAACATCCTGGGGCAGGTGTCAGTGAGTGGGGCAGACCCTCTACTCCCACCCTGAGATGATTTAACCCTGTGTTTGCCCAGCTGCCATCCTGAGAGAGGTGCTGTGGGTAGGCATGCCTGGCATGGGTGTTTGGTGTGTCCTGGGTGTGCCACCCCTCTGTCCCAGTCCCATCACCCCCTCCCAGTGATACTTAGGGGGGGTTGGGGTTTCCAGTACGGGATATATAAACAAACTGGCACAGACCTCTCTCTGCCTCCCTCAAGCTCAGAACCAGGTTGGTGGCCCAGCCACAGCACCAACATTATGAGGCCCATGCCTCAGTTTCCCCACTGGTAGGGTGGCTAGGAGGGCACAGCAGATTCCTGGGCTCTTGGGTATTCTTGCTCCGGGTTTATGGAGAGCTTCATCCCCAGCTGTGGGCTGGGCAGTGTGGGGACAACCTGGGGACCCCCAGAGGTTTGGGGGTCCCCTTTAGAAGTGCCTGGCTGAGGCAGCCACTGATGGCACGGTGTGGGGGGGCTGTTTTGCAGACATGCTGCAGCTGATCAACACGCCTGACAATGACTTCCCGGGGCTGTTTGACTCACCCTTTGGTGCCCCTGACACCGCCATGCCCCCGGGGCTCCCCCCGACCCCGGGCACCCTCAGCACCTACATGGGGCCCAACAAACCTCCCCCTGCTGCCCCCACCAGCAGCGTCTACACAGCCCCCCCTGGGATGGCGACCTTCACCCCACAGCCCCCAGCCCCACTCCTGCCAGCACCAGCCCCGGGTGTCAAGGAGGAGCCGGTGGCCATACCCAGCAGCCAGCCCCAGCCCGGTGTGATGCTGGCCCCCAGCTTCGTCTCTGCATCCCCCAACCAGTTCAAGTCCCAGCCCTTGGTGGGCTACCAGAACCAGCACAACTTCTCTGGTGAGGATTTGGGGGTGTGTGGAGGGTTAGGGGGTCCCTGGGTGGGGGCTTGTTGTGGGGGGACTCTTGCTTAAGTGGGAGGGATGCATCCCTGTGGGATGGGATTGCCCAGGATAGGCTTGTTTTGGTAATGCTGTGCTCTGCTCCATGCCCAGCTGTGCAGCCTGGGGGTACAGGGCAGACCCTGCCTAGTCCCCTGCCTGCTCCTCAGCCAGCCCAGACTGTGGCACTGCCTGGCCCAGTGCAGAGCGTGGCACCCCAGCAGCTCCTGGCCTCCGCTGCCCCCCAGCCCGTCTCATCACAGATCCAGCCGGTGCCGGTAAGCCCAGAGCCAGGCGTGAGTGGGTTCCATTGCCCAGTGGCCCCACTGACCCCTCCCCCGTCCCCCAGGTCCTGCTGCAGCCCCATTTCATCAAGGCTGACTCCCTACTGCTGACAGCTGTCAAGACGGACGCTGGCAGTGCCAAGACTTCCAGCATTGCCACCCTGGCTCCCAGCACCAGTGGCTCTGCCACCCCACTGCAGGTGCCGGTAGGTCTCACCACCGGAGAGCTCTGGGGCAGGAGGATGCTTGGGGACCCCACATCAACACCACCACCCATCCCCACAGGCACTGGTGAGTGGAGGGACCATCCTGGCCACAGTGCCGCTGGTGGTGGACGCTGAGAAGCTGCCCATTAACCGGCTGGCACCCAGCGGGAAGCCAGCACTGGTGCAGAGCCGGGGGGAGAAGCGGACGGCACACAACGCCATCGAGAAACGCTACCGCTCCTCCATCAACGACAAGATCGTGGAGCTCAAGGACCTAGTGGTGGGCACCGAGGCCAAGGTGGGAGCCTGAGTGAGGTGGGACAAGGGCTGGGCAAGGGGGGGACGTTGCCTCATCTGGGCTGAGCCGTCCCTGTCTGCTGGCAGCTCAACAAGTCTGCGATCCTGAGGAAGGCGATCGAGTACATCCGCTTCTTGCAGCAGAGCAACCAGAAGCTGAAGCAGGAGAACCTTGCTCTGAAGATGGCCATGCAGAAGAATCGTGAGTGGAAGGGCAGGTCCTAGGGAGGGTTCAGCCTTGGCACTGCAGCTGCCATGCCCCTGCCAGTACTTCTCACCCCACTCTACTCCTCACAGAATCTCTGAAGGACCTGGTGGCCTGCAGCAGTGGGGCCAAGGCAGAGACCCCCATGGAGGTGGTGAAGGCAGAAGTGGAAATGCTGACACCACCCCCCTCAGACGTGGGCTCGCCATCCCACAGCAGCCCGCTCTCACTCAGTGGCACCAGCAGCAACAGCAGCAGTGACTCGGAGCCTGACAGCCCCCTCTGTGAGCATGGCAAGGTGTGTGGGGTCTCTGAATGGGCAGGAGGTTGGCTGCATCACACTGCGGGTACCAAGAGCAAAGTGTACCAGATACTGGCATGGGGAAAGGAGCCAAAAGCTCTGATTTTGCTCTCTGAGGCTGCTCCTCGCCCAGTTTGAGGCTGCAGAGAGGCATATGAGTGCTTTCTGGAGTGCAGTGGCCTGCTGCACCCAAGTCCTGTGCCCATGTCCTGTGCACTGTACCCTAAAATGTGCTCTGCGCCACATGCCTGTGCCCTGCACTCCATGCCCTATATTCCATGCCTGTGCCCCATACCCTATGGGGAGTGCATGTGTCCAATGCCCATACCCAGGACCATGCCCTATATCCCATGCCCCATGCCTGCACCCCATAACCGTGCCCTATGCCCTTGACCCCTTATCCCATGCTTGTGCCACATGCCATGCCCAAATAACATCCATGCCCCATGTCCATGCCCTGAGGCTCATGGCAGCTCTCCCCACGCAGATGAAGCAGGAGCAACCACCACCTTCACCCAGCAGCCAGGGCATGCTGGACCGCTCCCGCATGGCCCTCTGCGCCTTCGTCTTCCTCTGCCTCTCCTTCAACCCCCTGGCCTCCCTCCTCCGGGGTGTCGGTGCCCCAGCCCCTGTAGGAAACCCAGGTACCAGTGGCCCCACCAGGAGCATCATGGCTCAGTCTGGCACCATGGGTAAGCCCTGCCATGGGGTGGGGATTCTTGAAGGGGCGCATACTGGAAGGGAGGCTATCAGCATGGTGGTTGTTGGGGTTGGCACAGAGTGGAGGCCACTGGGATGAAGACTTTTGGGATGGACATGGGGTGGTGACTGTCAAGGTGGGTATGGAGCTGTTGAGGTGGAGGCTATAGGGGTGGGCATGGGCTAGAGGCTGTTGAGGTGGAGACCATCAGGGTGGAGGCTGTTGGGGTGGAATTGGGTTGAAAACCATTGAGATGGAGGCTGTTGGAGTGAAGGTGGTCATAGTGGACATGGGGTGAAGGCCATCAGGAGACAGCTCACAGGGTAGGAGTGAGATGGGAGATGACTGGGGTGGAGGATGATGAAGTGGAGAGGGAGCAGAGGCTGTTGGGTAGAGGTGATTGGAATGGACACCATTGGATTGGAGGCTCCTGGGGTGGGCATGAGGTGGAGGCTACCGTAATGGAGACCCTGGGGTGTGCACAGTGTGCGGTGCTGCTGACTTCCACCGCTTCCCACGCAGAGGAGCCATGGGGGTGGTCGCAGTGGCTGTGGCCCACGCTGGCCTTCTGGGCACTGAACACGTTGCTGGTGCTGGGGGCGGTGGTGCGGCTCTTCGTCTTTGGGGAGCCTGTCACCCGCCCCCACTCCGAGCCCTCTGTCCTCTTCTGGCGACACCGCCGGCAGGCTGACCTCGACCTCGACCGGGTAAGCCCCAGGCCCTTCCACACCATCTTGCAGAATGTCACCATTCTTTACAGTGAGGGTGGTGAGACACTGGCACAGGTTGCCCAGGGAGGTGGTGGATGCCTTCTCCCTGGAGGTGTTCAAGGCCAGGGTGGATGAGCCTGCTCTAGTGGGAGGTGTCCCTGCCTATGGCAGGGGTTGGAACACAATGATCTTTAAGGTCCTTCCCAATCCAAACCATTCTATAGTTTGCCCCTTCTGGTCCCACCCCTGCTGCTGTCCCCTCTGACCCCTTTCTCCAACGCCAGGGAGACTTTGCCCAGGGTGCCCAGCACCTGCGGACAGCGCTGGGGGCCCTGGGACGCCCACTGCCTGCCTCCCATGGGGACCTGGCCTGCAGCCTGCTGTGGACGCTGCTGCGGCACCTGCTGCAGCGCCTCTGGGTGGTTCGCTGGCTGGCTGCCCGCGCGGGGAGGCTGCGCCCCGACCCGCCGCCCCCTGCCCACGTCCGGCAGAGTGCCCGCGATGCCGCCATGGCCTACCACCGCCTGCACCAGCTACACCTCGCAGGTATGGCCCCACACATTGTGGGGGTTAGGGGATGGGACCCCTGTGCCCCCCTGCATTGTCCCTGAGACACCATCTCCATCCCTGAGCTGCCCCCCTGCATTGTCCGTGAGACACCTTCTCCATCCCTGAGCTTCCCATGTCGATCCCTGAGCACCCACGTGGCTTTCCTTGAGCACCCCATCACTGTCCCTGAAATTCCTGTCCCTGAAACCCCTGTCCCTGTCCTTGTCGTCCCTGAGACCTCTGTACCCACCCTGAAGACTTCCATCCTTGAGGCCACATTCCTGTCCCTGAACCCTTTGTCCCCATCCTTGAGCCCCTCATCTTTGTCCCTCAGCCTTACATCCTCGTCTCTGAGTTCCTGTCTCTGTTCCTGAGCCTCTCATGCCTTTCCCTGAGCCCCTGTCCCTGTCTCTGCAGGGAAGCAGGCTGGGGGGCACCTGCTGGCCATCAACCTGGCGTTGAGCGCCGTTAACTTGGCGGAGTGCGCGGGTGACGCCGTCTCCGTGGCCGCCCTGGCCGAGATCTACGTGGCAGCTGCCCTGCGGGTCAAGGCCAGCCTGCACCGCTGCTTCCACTTCCTGGCTGTGAGTGCAAAGCAGCCCCCTCCATGGTGGGGCAGAGGGGGTCTCCCGTGTCCCCCGAATGCTTCTGTGACACCCTGCTCTCCCTGCAGCGTCCCTTTCTCTGCAGTGCCCGGCGTGTAGCTCTGTCCCATGGTGGGGCTGTGCCCCCTGCCATGCAGTGGCTTTGCCACCCCTTGGGCCACCGCTTCTTCGTTGATGGTGATTGGGCTGTCAAGGGTGTCCCGAGGGAGACCATCTACAGCTCTGCTGGCAACCCAGGTACCCCACAGCCCCTGGCACCCCTAAGCCCTCTGTTTCAGGGTGGGGATGTACCTGCTCACCATCCCTTTGTTCCACAGTGGACCCTCTGGCGCAGGTCACCCAGCTCTTCCGTGAGCATCTTCTGGAGAAGGCCTTGTGCTGTGTGGCCATGCCCGAGCCTGGCCGCCCCGCTACCCAGAGTGAGGGGTAAGTGCCAGGGTGGGCATTCTACTCCTTCCACCCACCAGGGGTGTGGCCTCTCTCACGGCCCCTCTCCTGGCAGGCGCTTCTCCAGTGCTCTTGAGTACCTCCAGCTCCTCAATGGCTGCTCCAATGTCAGTGGCTCGTCCAGCCCCACGCCCTCCATCAGCTCTGGCTTGGCTGCTGTCACAGGTGAGGCTGCAATGTGCCCCCTTTCCGTGGAGAGCTTCATGTAAGGAGGCCACAGGGCTAGTGGGCACCCCACTCCCATGTCCCTTCTCACCTTGCAGGCACCGACCCCGTGTCCAAGTGGTGGGCGTCCATCATTGGTACAGTTATTCACTGGCTGCAGGGGGATGAGGAAGGGGCTGAGCGTCTCTACCCACTGGTGGAGACCATGCCCCGGGCACTTCAGAGCTCTGAGTGAGTGCTGGGGGACACTGGGAAGAGGCGGGTGGCACCTCATCACACATCTTCCTTCCTTTTTGGGTTGGCACAGCCCGTAGTATCATAGGATTCTTTTGGTTGGCAAAAGCCTTTAAGATTATTGAGTCCCACCATTAACCCAGCGCTGCCAGGTCACCATGTACCTCGGCACCACATCTACACAGCTTTTAAAGCCCTCCAGGGGTGGGGGCCCTACCACTAACTTGGGCAGCCTGTCCAGGGCTTGACACCCCTTTGGGGAAGAAAAATTACTCCTCACGTCCAACCTAAACCTCCCATGGCACAACTTGAGGCCTTTTCCTCTTGTCCTATTGCTTGTTCCTCGGGAGAAGAGACTGACCCTCACCTGGCTCCAAGCTTCTTTCAGGAGGTTGTAGGCAGACAGAAGGTCTCCCCTCGGCCTCCTTTTCTCCAGGTGTTGGTTAGCCCAGTTCCCTCTTTGCTCCTCACCAGCCCTGTTCTCCAGACCCTTCACCAGCTTCGTTGCCCTTATCTGGACATGCTCTAGCACCTTAATATCCCAAAACTGAACCCAGGACTCAAGGTGTGGCCTCACCAGTGCCAAGTACAGTGCCCAGGTCGTGCTGGCCACACTATTCTTGATACAAACCAGGATGCTGCTCACTTGCTTGACTTTTTTACTAACACACTCTGAGCAACGTGGCCATAGCGCCCAGTGTCCACAGGGTAGGGCACACCTGTGCCCAGTGAGGGGTCTGCAGTGACCACGTCCCCCCCTTGCAGGAAGCCCCTGCCCCGCGCTGCCTTGCACTCCTTCCGAGCCATCCGGGCCATGCTGAGCAAGCAAGACGGGAGCCAGGCCAGTCTGAACCACTGTGAGAAGGCCAGCGCCTGCCTGCGTGAGAGCCTGGAGCTGGGCAACCCCTCCAAGGGCACCATCGACAAGGTGAGTCAGGCTGGGGACGAGGTGGCTGCTCACCCTGGGTGGAGTGGGAGCGCCCAGCCCTGGCAGGAGGTGCCCCCGGCCCTCGCAGGGGTGCATTGTAGTTGCATTGCATGTGTCAGACTGGGAGTGCAATGCCCCTGCCATGCAGCCCGGCGGGGGTCCCGCGCAGCGACGCCTGCCCGCAGGGACCTCCTTGTCCCCCCCACCCTTCCGTCTGTCCGTCCATTCATCCATCCCCCACACTCACTCAGCTCCCCTTGCCCTAGGCGGTCCAGTTCTTGCTGTGTGACCTGCTCCTGGTCACTCGCACCAACCTGTGGCAGCAGCAGATGACCGTCAGCCAGCAGCGCAGCTGCCTCTACCAGGCCTCTGCCCTTGAGCTCCGTGGCTTCCAGCAGGACCTCAGCAGCCTCCGGCGCCTGGCCCAGACCCTCCGCCCTGCCATGCACCGGGTGAGCCCCCAGCACCTCATCCCACCATGTCCCCATGTGCCCTGTGCACTGCTCTGCTCACTGTCCTCCCCTTCTCCAGGTGTTCCTGCACGAAGCCACTGCCAGGCTCATGGCCCGGGCCAGCCCCACACGTACCCACCAGCTGCTGGACCGCAGCCTGCGGAGGAGAGGGGTGCAGGGAAGCAAAACAGGTGGGACACAGAGTGGGACACTGCTCCCCAGCTGCAGCACCCCAGGAGTGCTTGGTGGCAGGGCACAGGGCATTCCTGCCTATGCTTGGGTGGTGGCACCTGCTCTAGGGTGGGTGAAGAGCCCCATCTGCATGGGACAGCACCCAAGGGAGGCTTGGTGGCTTCCAGTGGTAGGTACCCTTGAGGCTGACACCTGCTCTCCTTCCTCACAGCTGGGGAGCCAGAGAGCCACCCCACGCCACGGGAGAACGCCGAAGCTCTGCTCCTGGCCTGCTGCTACCTCCCGCCCAGCTTCCTGTCGGGGCCAGGACAACGCGTGGGCATGCTGGCCGAGGCTGCCCGCAGCCTGGAGAAGCTGGGCGACAAACGGACGCTGCACGACTGCCAGCAGATGATCATCAACCTGGCCAGCGGCACCACTGTCACATCAGGCTAACCGGGGACTGAAGGCATACTGTCAGCCCCACTGCTTACCCGCCTTGGGTCTGGGGGATGGATGGGGGTGACGAGGATGTGCGTGCCTCAGTTTCCCCCCAGGGTGGAAGTTCCTTCTGCAGGTTGGTGTGAGGGAGCAGGTTTTAAGGTGAGGGGGTAGGTGACTGAGGAGGGGTAGGGCGATGCCCAGTGCTACTGGTGATGCCAGTGGAAGCTCTCAGCATGAGACAGCCACGTGTGGGGCACCCTGAATGGGCTTGGCCACCCCATGGCTCTGTCCCTGTGCCCAGCCCATTTCGGTGATGGGACGTGGGGACCTCTAGTGACACTGTCGCAGTATTGCATGGCACTGGGATGCTTCAGCAGCCTGGCCCCAGTGCCATCCAGTACCTCCCGGTGCCCCTAGTAATCTCCTCAGTACCCTGCACAGGGTGTGTGTCGGGGGCCTCCTCATCCTCCTCTCCTGGTTGGCCCTATCCCCTCCCGCTCCTCCCGCGGGTCTTGCATGGGAAGCTCGGCTTTGCCCCAACTTGGGGAGGAGGGAGTTTTGACCCCATGGTGGCAGCTATGGACCCTCCCCCCAGCCATGCTCATGGGGTGCAAGAGGACTCCAATCCCAGACTATCCTGCCCCCCAACTCCAGTACTGACCAGTCTCTCCAGTTAGGAGCTGTCACCACCCCCTGGCACGGCTGGTACTGAGTATTTTTGGAGAAGGGATGGCAGAGTGGCATGGGACTCCGAGGGGGCTGGTGGGTACCCTTGTCCCCTTGCTTCACCCCCACTTGTACATAGCCCCTACCCCAGCACCCCTCTCCCCCCCTCCCCAACCTTGCCTTTTTAAACGGTATTTTCATAGCTGGAGAGTTTTGTACAGACTATTAAAGCTGATTATTTATACTGCTGTGTGCTGGACTTGGGGATGAGTGGGGACGTTGAGCCCAGGTGGCACACAAAGCCTGGCTGGGCCAGGGGACAAAGGACCAACCCTGTCTGAACACCCCTTTACATAAGGAAAACCTTTTTCACTGTGAGGGTGATAAAACACTGGAGCAGGCCACCCAGAGGGGTCATGGAATCTCCTCTGGAGACACTCAAAACCCACCTGGATGCATTCCTGTGTGACTCTAGGTGATCCTGCTCTGGCTGTGGGGATTGAACTGGATGATCTTTCAAGGTCCCTTCCAACCCCTAAGGTTCTGTGATTCTTTGATTTGGTTGGGCAACTCCAACTTTGGGTTCTGCCTTGCTGCAAGGGCTGGGGGATGGAGACCAAAAGGTGGCAGAGATTCAGAACCTCAAACATCCCTTCCTCACCCCAGCAATGCTGCTTCCTGGCTCCAAAACCCCATTCCCCACACTGCAGCATCCCCTCAGCAAAACAAAGGCTTGCAGTGACAGGACAAGAGGCAGTGGCTTCAGACTTACATTGGGCTTTAGGAACAAGTTCTTTATGAGGGTGGTGGCACCAATGCAACAGGTTGCCCAAAGAGGTGGTTGGGGTCCCATCCCTGGAGATATTCAAGGTGAGGCTTGACATGGCTCTGGGCAACCTCATTTGGTTGAGGATGCCCCTGCTGACTGCAGGGCAGGGGGAGGGGGTTGGACTAGATGACCTTTGGAAGTCCCTTCCAGTGTGGACTATTTTACCATCCTATGATCAAACCCTTGGTGGCATCTGAAGACTTAAGCAGCAAGCAGGAGTTGGCATAGCCCACCAGGACCAGGGATGTCCTTCTGCCTCTGTACTCAGCACTGGTCAGGCCACACCTTGGGTACTGTGTCCAGTTCTGGGCCCTTCAATTTAAGCAAGATGCTGAGGTGCTTGAATCTGTCCAGAGAAGGGCAGCAAGGCTGGTGAGGGGCCTGGAGCACAGCTCTGTGAGGAGAGGCTGAGTGAGCTGGAGGTGTTCAGCCTGGAGGAGGCTCAGGGCAGACTTCATCGCTGTCTACAACTACCTGAAGGGAGACTGTAGCCAGGTGGGGTTGGTCTCTTCCGCCAGGCAACCAGCGACAGAATAAGGACATGGCCTCAAGCTGACCCAGGGCAGCTTCAGGCTGGACGTCAGGAAGAAGGTCTTCACAGCAAGAGCGACTGGCACTGGAATGGGCAGCCCGGGGAGGCAGTGGAGTCATCAACCCTGGAGGTGTTTAAAAGGAGGCTGGACGAGGCACTTAGTGCCCTGGTTTAGTTAATTAGAAGGTGTTAGGTGGTAGGCTGGACTCGATGATCACGAAGGTCTTTCCCAACCTGGTTAATTCTGTGCTTCTGTGAAAAAAGAAAACCCAAGAAGGGGGGTGGGGGGAGGTGAGGAGAAGAAGAGAGGCCAGGAGCGGGGCGCCCATACTTCCAAAACAATCGTTGTATCTTTATTGACGCTCTGAATGCAATGACCTGTTTTTTAACTCTTAAGGAAAATAAACATCTTTTAGAAACAGCTTGTTACACACAATCTTCAGTGTGAAGCAATATACTAATAAGAACACTAGTCTTAACATTTACAGTCTTCATATATATTATATATATGTATATGTATACATATATATACACTATATAATGAGGCAATATATAATACACATGGGGGGGTTACCATTTTACAGTCCTATGTACAAGATGTCACTAAAAATAGCCAGAATTCAGGCAAGGCTGCCAAGGACACCAGGAGTTTAATTGTCTGTGTGGGTTTTGTTGGTTTTTTTTTAACTTGTAAATTAATTATTTTTATTATTCTGCCTCTTTTTCTTCCCCTTCCCCCACCTCTATTTTCCCCACCCCATTTTTTAATTTAAAAAGTCTGTATTTTTTTCATAGTTTTTATTTTTCCTTTTTAATTTTCCTTTTTATTTTTCTTTTTTTCCTTTTTATTTTTCCTTTTTATTTTTCTCCTTTTTTCCTTTTCCTTTTTTTTTAATTTTTAATTTTCCTTTTTTTTCTTTTCCTTTCTTTTTCCTTCCTTCCTTTTTTCCCTCTTTTTATGTTTTTCTCTTTATTTTCTTTTTTTTTCCCCCTTTCCCTTTTTCTTCTTCTTTTTTTTTTTTTTTTTTTTAAGTTCTTTTTTGTGTTTGTGTTTGTGGTGGTTTTGTTTGGGTTTGTTTTTTTTGTTTCACTCCTGTGTCCAAGGCAAGCTGCTGAAACAACAGACATTTTGTGGCCAGCAAACCTTGAGGGCTGGGTGGGACAGAGGGGATGTGACAGCTGATGAGAGACACAAGATGCTGATGCTGTGGGGGACAGGGATGGATGTGACACGAGCTCTGTGTCCCATCCTCCCCGCAACTTTGTGGGATGCATCCCACAAGTGGATGGGTTTTTGGGGATGGGATTTGGGGTTGACTCACCCTGGGTTGGTGATTTGGTACGTACGCTAGGGTGAAGGTGTGTGCAGAATGGGGAGTGATGTGGGGCACCCTCTAGGGACACGGTGGGGGAGTTATTCCAGTGCTCCACCAAAGTGGCCAGGAAGGGAAATGAAAGTTGAGAGAGCTGAGCAGAAGTGGCACCCAGGGCAGCAAGGGGTGAGCCCAGGGCCATGCAAAGGGGAGGAAGCAAGTGCCTACTCCTCCTCCAGCAAGAACTCTGATGCTGGGTGGAGGTCATTTCTGGGCTGCTGGCACCCTCTTCCACCAGACCTTACCCAGAGCCTGAGGTTGGCACCCAGAGCCTGAGCTTTGTACCCAGAGCCATGGGGTTCAACATCCAGAGCCAAAGGGTTCAGCCCCCAGAGTCTGGGATTCAGCATAAGCCCAAGAAGCAAAGCCCATCCCCAGCAAGAGCTGCAGAGGAGGTGCTGATAAGGCTGAGCAGAGGGAGGAGGCTGGGTTTGTGGGGTGTCCCAGAGAGCAGGACCAGCTGGCCCCATGGAGTGGGAGGGTGGTAGGTGCAAGAGGCTGAGGTCTGGAGGATGGAGCAGGGACGGGCCAGTCCAGTGGGCACCTACCAGCCCAGCCAAGCACCCTGTGATGGGCAGGGTGGAGACAGAGAGGAGATGGAAGAAGGAAAGGGGAAATGCAGAGTGGTGTTTCAAAGGGCAGGCCATTTGGGGGCTTTTTTCTTTTTTTTTTTTTCTTTTTTTTTTTTTTTTTCCTGTTTTTTCGTCTTTTTTTCTTTTTTTTTCCCCTATCTTTTCTCCGCCACAGGTATATACAGACAGACACCGTGAGGTTTGCTGAAGGCAACATCTCAGATCAGATCAGTGTGATATGGGGAGCCAGGACCCGCAGCGGGTCTGGCAGCCCCACGGTAAGACAACNCTCCCCCCCCCCGCCATGTGCAGCCATCGAGGGCCGAGGGATCCCATTTCATCCCTCTGTGCCAGGCCATGTTTTACTAGGAGCCCAGCAGGAAGAAAAACCCAGCACTGGCTCTCCCTGGAGGATCCTGTTCCACCTTTCCCACATGGTCAGGCTGGGTTTTACTGGAAACCTGGCAGGGGGAAAAACCTGGCGCTGGATCTACCCGAGGAATCCCACTCCATCTCTCTTCTACTGCCAGGCTGAGTTTCACCAGGGCCCGGCAGGAAGGAAAACCCAGTGCTGGCTCTTCCCGGTGAATCCTGTTCCATGTCTTCCATATGGCCAGGTCGAGTTTTGCCAGGATCTGGGGGAAAACCCGGCAATGGCTCAGCCTGGGGGATCCCATTCCATCTCTCCTGTACTGCCAGGACAGGTTTTGCCAGGGCCCCAGCAGGACGGAAAACCTGGCACTGGCTCTGCCTTTGAGGGGATCCCATTCAGTCTCTCCCATACAGCCACACTGTTTGTTTCTGGAGTCTGGCAGAGGGAAAACCTGGCACTGGCACTGTCTGGAGGATTCTGTTCCATCTCTCCCACGTAGCCAAACCGGGTTTTGCTGGGCTCTGGCAGGAAGGAAAACCCGGCACTGGCTTGTTTTGCCCATGTTTTGCTGGGGTTTGGCAGGAGAGAAAACCCAGCGCTGGCTCTGCCCGCCCAGAATGGGCTCAAGGTGGGAGACACGGGGGGCAGCGCTGTGCCCACCTGCAGCAGGGCAGCTCCTGGTACAGCCCAGGCCGGCCCCACTCCTCTCCCAGGGCGCTGCCTCTTCCACCGGTCCCTCGCTGGTGGCAGGGCTACACCGGCTGCCTCTGTGGGGAGAAGGGGGGCGTCAGTCCAGAGGTCTTGCTGGGTTGGGGGTCCAGTTCCCAAGCTGGTGGGGATATCCCTGGGATACCCACTCTGCCCACCCATGAATAATCAGGTGCCAAAACAGCACCTTTAGATGGGGTTCAGTTATTGCCTCACACTTTGTCAGAGCTCAGGGAAGAGAAATAAACCTCCACAGCCCAGCTTGTGGGGGTCCCAGACCTGGCACCCACTTGCCTGGAAGGCTCCTGGGTGGCCTGGCATCCCCCAGGGATGTGATGCCCCATGCCATATGGGGCTGAGTGCCTGGGGCGGGTGTGCTGCAGAGCAGGGTGTCCCCAGTGTGGTCCAAAGGCAGGTCCCCAGAGGGCTGCAAAACACTGGGGGCTGTAGGAGGGCTCTGAGCTTACCTTATGTTTGGGACATTTCAGAGAGAAGCTCTCTTCGGTTAATAAGCAACCTACAAAGAGAGAAGCTGTGTCAGGGAGTCCCTGTGCTGTGTGATGGCTGTCCCCAGGTGTGGGGACACAGCATACTCTTCTTGCCACCATCCAGATCAGCCACAGCATTTGCATACAGAGTTCAGCTGAGGACAGCCAAACTCAGGACACCAGCTGGCACTGCCAGTGCAGAGGGCATGGCCATCCTGGCAGGCAGAGACATGTGAACCCACCCTGTCCTTGGATAGCTTTAAGCATTGCAAAGTGACCAGCCCTACAGTCAGCTGGGTCAAAGGGTGGCCGAGGGTCCCCCTGTCCCATGTTCCCATGTCCACGCTCACCTGTGTCGATGGCACACGCGTAGTGGTAGGTGTGGGGACAGCCCTTCTGGCAGCAGCCCACGGTGGCTCCCGCTTGCTGGCAGCTTGAGCACTTCTTTAAAACACACCCAGGAATTCAGAGCAAGGATGGAGAGATGCAGAGAGACAGAGAGACTCCATCAGAGCCCAGCACAGGAGCAAAGCACCCTGACAACCCCATCTGTTAAGGCAACATGCTGGTGTTCCTGCACCTCTCCAGCCCACCAGGCACCATCCTTCCTCCCATGCTGGTGTCTTTTCCTCGGCCATCTGCTGCCATGTGCAAGGTTTCTACCCACCATCCCGTTCCCCTCAAAGGCACTGAGCCCACCACCATTCTCCACAGAGCAGAAGATGCAGAGATGAAGGGATGTGGCTTGGGCCGTGCCGTGGCTCAGTCTGCTATTTCTTGCCCTGTCCCTGTGGGTGCAGCAGGGGTGGGAGCAGCACCAGTCCTGTGGCATCGGCAGGGAAAGGGCAGCAGCCCCCTGACAGCCACGATGTACAACCAGGCACAAACTTGGTATCAAGGGGCTTACTGGAGGCTCTCTGCCCCACCTTTTCTGGCACGGCTGTCCCCTCCCTCTCACCAGCACAAAACCCCCATCTTCCTGTGCTGCTCCTAGCAGCATCCTCCCTACAGCAGGGCTCTACCCTCCCTCCAGCTCCCCTTCGCCTGCTGTTCATCACTAGGGCATCAGGCCATGTCGTGCCCAGCTTTCATCTCACATTCTCCCGGTGACACATGCCTGAGCTGAGGGCTGCAATCCAGCAGGAGCAGCATCCTCATGGTCCCAGGATGGGCTGTGCAGGCCTCTCAAAGCATAAAATTCTAACTCATTACACTTCTAAGCCTAAAAGAGGAGAGTTTAGGTGCTACCAGAGACACGGCAGCACCAAACTTGCAGGCAGCCAAGTGGGTTCAAGGTGCTTGAACACCAACCCCACTCTCCCAGGGTGACCCGTCAGGGTCAACCCTATTAAATTTCATCCTAGCTGGAGGTGCAGCCAGGGGAACGCGCTTTGGCTGAAGGATGCCTGCAGGACGCTGTGCTGTGCGGGCAGCCGAGCTCTTACCAGGTCAGCAGCCGCCTTGACGGCCTCCTGCAGCCCGTAGAGCTTCCCCGCCACCAGGAAAACCCCTGCGGTCCATACGGCACAGGCCTCGTGCAGCCAGTGCTCCTGCGTGTCCCCCGCCAGCTCCTGCGGCGGGGACTCGGCCTTGTGACATTCGTGCCGCCGGGGCTTTTCGGCCGCCTCCTCGCCCTCTGTCCTCTCGTCACAGCAGTAGCAGCTCTGTAGCCTACGAAACATGCCCCGCGGGCTGGAACGCAACGCGCTCTGCTTGGCCGCCTCGGCAGCACCCTCTGGCCGAGCTGCCTTGCTGCCGGCACTGCAGCTGCCCTCTGTCCCCCGCGGTGCCCGCTCAGCCACAGTGGGTGGGATGATGTCCTCGCCCGGCCCCTCTGCCCGTGTTTTCTCCTTCATCCGCGATTTCTTCTTGGGCAGATAGTCCTCAGGGTAGTAGGGCCCGCAGAGGTCCCCCAGGTCCTTGTAGTTGGCAGGGTTGCGGCACAGGCAGCAGACCAAGCAGGCAGCGCTCAGCGCCTTTGACACCACTGGCCCCATATGCATGGTGGAAGAGGAGGGTAGGGCTGCCCGCGGGCGCGGTGCCGGCCCAGCCGGTCCCCGTTGCAGCCGGGCCTCATCACCGGGCGAGTTGATGATGGTGCAGGTGGTGGTGAACTCACCGCGCCGTTCCACATGGACATAGGGAGCAAAGGGGGGTGCCCGGCTGTCTGCCCGCAGCCGCTTGCAGGAGATGTACTTCAGCCGGATCTCAGGCTCGGTAGGGTGCAGCAGTGGGGCCTGCTGGGCCTGCCGCCGCCGCTTGCCACGACTCTTGCACCGTGCCGGCACTGCCTTGGCCTTGCCGTGGGCCAGGCGCTTACGCTGCCGCTTGGAGTAGCCGTTGTAGTTGGAGTGGTTGGCCCGCGGCTTTGGCCCCCGTGCTGGCCCACCAGTGGAGCGTCCCTCAGGAGGGCCCTCGCCTCCTCCAGTCTCCTTGTCCTCACTCTTTGGTTTCTTGCCCTCCCGCATTGCCTCCTCCCCACCACCCGGGCCGGCCGCACGCTCCCGGGACAACAGCACTGGCGCAGGGCCCAAGGGGGCCTTGGTCATGCCCAGCGCCGCTGCTTTGCCCTTGCGGTTCCTCTTCTTAGGTCCCAGGAGCCCCAAGCTCTTGGCCGTCATGGCAGAGCTGGGCTGGGTCCCTAGGGCGGGTGCGCAGGCCTCAGCCTGGCAGCTGTTGGTGGAGAGTTTCTTTCCACTGCCCAGCTTCCCCTTCGGTGCTCGGCCATTGGGATTTCGGCAGAGCTGATCAGCTGCTGGCATGGTGGGCACCTTCTGTGCCACAGCTGGCTTAGACAGCCGTGTGTCACCCACTGCCAGAGCCACCCCAGTGTGCTTTACCGCCCTCTCCCTCTCTGCTCCCACTGGGTTCAAGGAGGTGCTGTAGGCAGCCACCGTGGCCACTGCTGCTGTGGCTGATGGTTTGCAGGCAAACTTCTTCAGGTTGGGCGAGGTGATCTTCTGGACAATGGCCTCCAGCTTGAGGCCACGGCCCTTACGGGGAGGCAGCACTTTGGTCTTGGTGGCCTCCTGGAAAGCTGCCCGGGAGGTGATCTTGATGCAGACATCGGGGGCCTCTTTTGGTGGGGGAGGTTTTGGGACAGCTTCACCAGAGCTCTTGGGGGGCAGCTTAGCTTTCACCTTCTTGGTGACAGGCATCTTCTTGAAGAGGCTGGGAGGCCCCTCAGGCTTCTCCTCCTTCCCGCTGCCGCTGTTGCTCCGCAGGACCAGGTTCCTCTTCTTGGCAGGGATGGGGGAGATGAAGGTGGATTTCCTCTTCAGTGAATGCAGGGAGCGCTCAGACATTTTGCCCCCCATGCCTGGCCCTCCTTTGGGCAGCTTCATCCGGGCACCCACTTTGCCCTCCTTGTGGGGGCTTCCTGGGGCTGACAACTTAAAGGTGGGTGGAAGGTGGTTGTTGGAGATGAGTTTTTTGGGTGCCTTGCAGTTCTTCAGCCGGACGTCAGCTGTCCTCTTGCCCCGCCGCCTCTTGGTGTAGAAAACCTCTTGTGTCTTCGTCCGGGAGCGCAGGATCATTGACCGCTGGTCCCTGTCCCCCACCTCCACTGCATCCCCCTCTGGGGGTGTTGGTCCTGAGACCTCCTCTGCCACTACTGGGCTGGGCACCAGGAGGGTGGCATCGCTGGCATTCTGGACCATTTTGGGGCCTGGCCGGCTGCTGCGCTTCCTGGCTCTGAAACCAACCCTCTGCTTCACACCACAAGCAGGCTTCTTCCCCAACTTCTCCTGGTGGGTAGGAGCCTTCAGCCCCTCCAGTGGCACCGGGGCACGGGGCTCAGCAAGGGCGGTGAAGGAGCGGGTGCACATGCGTGCCGGCAGACCCTCGGCTGTGAACCGCGGTGTTTGGCTGTGGGCATTCTTGCTTGGTATCTCCCCTTGGCCATCTGGCCCGAGGCAGGTATTGGCCACACTGCCAGTTGCTGGTAGGTTGTCAAAGGGGCTCGGCATGGCACTGCCAGGGCCATCTCCCTCTGGCAGCCAGCAGTGGACCCTCTTGTTGCGGAGGCTTTTGCCCCGTGAGACAGGCTCTGTCTTCCCTTGAGCAGTTTCGGGGGCTAGTTGCAGCTCCCCTGAAATTGATGAGGTGGATTCGGCACTGACTGCCTCTGGGTGGGACATCTCCCCTCCACCACTCTCCTCCTCGGGCTGGATGTGGGGCAGGGAAGACTTGAACCAGCTCTTCACCTTAGTCTCTGTGCCCACGGTGGGACCCAGCAGGATGACAGACTCATCAGAGAGGCGTGGGGTGGGAGCCGCGCCGTCTTTCTCCACTGTGCTGACGGTCTCCTCAGCAGACACAGGCACCTCACTGGAGGACAGCACAGCAGGCATCTCTGGGGGCTTGGGTGAGGAGGCATCATATGTCACCGATTTCTGCTCCGATCCAGCCAGCTCGCAGAGCGAGGAGTACTCCTCTGCCTCCAGGTCTGACTCCTTCAGCTCTGGTGAGGAGATGATGGGGATCTCACTGAAATCCCCAGTTGAGCAGCAGTGCCTGGTGTCCTGCAGCCACCGCTCACTGTCCGCCTTTGTTGCTTCATCATAGGTCAGCGTCTCCTCTTCCTCCTCTATTGCCTGCTGGTTGAAGTCTTGGGCTGGCTCGCTCTTGGCTGGCTGCTCACCATCACACAGATCCAAGCCACAGGCATTTTTTTTCTCCTTGCAGGAGTCCACCAATTTACTAGGGAACAAGCCCTTGGGGAGGTCGGTGGCCTGCAGTTCCTTCCATCGCAGGCACTCCTCGCCCAGGCTCTCCTCTGGCCACTCGAAGTGCTCCATGGTGTTCTCGGACCCCACTGAGTTGGCGGTGGTGTTCGAGTAGCAGCTGTAGCTGGTGGCTCCTGCACTCGATGTTGATGCTGGGATGCTGGGCTTGGAGTTGAAGGCCAGTGAGGCCGTGTCCTTCAGTGCATCCTTGGTCTCAGTGTCTGTAAACTCCACCTGAGGTCCCTCAAAAACCTCCTCACCAAAATCTTTCCCTGTACTGGCCCCTGAAGCTTTGTCCAGCTTGAGGGGTTCAGTGAGGGTGCTGGAGTCACCCTGGCTGGGCCAGGTGCCTTTTACCATAGAGTCCAAGCAGGGTCGGTGGTTCTCCATCTGGAAGGGGGACTTGGTGGTCTCCTTGCTCAGTATGGGCGAGTTGGCCCAGGCTTTGTCTGCCTTCTCGTTGATGGCATCCTGCAGGACAATGATCTCAGAAGCCAGCTCCTCCTGGGACAGGGCACTGAGGAGCAGCCGGGGACAGTCCCGTTCATTGGTCACATACTTGGTAAAGGTCTCCAGGGGCAGGCTGGCATGGATGCTCTGGAAGGAGTCATCTGATTTGGTGGACATGTCATCTGGGGAGGTCACGGAGCAGGTGGACACTGACTCAGGCTTCGCCTTGGAGTTGCTATTGACACGGGCAGGGCTGCGGTTCTGGTTGCAGTACAGGAAACTCCTCTCCAGCTGGTCCTCTGACCCACTGAGATAGTCAGCGTCCTGCGTCTCGGCATGGACAGACTGAGGGGTGCTCAGTGGGTCAGACAGCGGTGTCCCCACCTGCTCTGCTGAGTAGGTGCTGCTCTCAGGGCTGCAGTGCTGCCCCTTGAGCTGCTCAGGTGTCCTTGACGGAGTCTTGATTCCCTTTTTCTGGGGCACAGCAGCTTTGGAGAGCAGCAGCTGCTGGACAGTGTTGGAGATGTTCTCCACCTGGGAGGTCAGTGCTGTCAGGCTCTGCAAGCTCAGATCTGAGAGCAGATTTTCAGGCAGCTTCTCCTTCTGCAAGGTTTTGCAGTTCCCAGATTGAGCATCAGGGCTCGATCCATCAGTAGGAGAAGGGTTCAGCAGTGGCATGAAATGGCTGTGGTCAGTGATGCCGGCTGGGAAAGTGCCAGTGCTCAGCGGCTGCTGGCTGTACTGGAAGTTCTCCAGGTTGGGCATCAAAGGGGAAGGAGTGGAGCTGTAGGATGGGGACCTGCCAACAGAGCGAGCTGGCGAGTGGCTGGCACTGGGGCTGAAGGTCTGGTAGTACTGCTCCGGTGTCCGGACAGGTGGTGCCTCGCTCTGGCAGTAGGTCTGGCCTGGCTGGTTGTAATGTTGGTATTTGGCCATATTTTGGTAGTGGATGGTCTCTGGAGCATGATGCCGCCCTTGCAAGGACTGCGGTGGCTGTGGAGGCTGAGGGGGCTGTGGCGGCTGAGGTGGTGGTGGCGGCTGCGGGGGCTGTGGTGGGGGCTGTGGGGGCTGCTCATAGCCAATGCGGTTAGGCTGGTAGCTGTGCAGGTTGGGCACGCGAGGGCCAGGTGCCAGGCTGGCAGCACTACCCAGGGGCCGCTCCAGTGGTGGTTGCCCTGAGGGTGCGGTACAGCTCTTGTAGGAGTGTGCTGGCTGGCTGCCCCCTGGCACCGAAGAGTAGGTAGAGGATGCAGGGAAGGACTGTGAGTGCTGCCCAAAATGGGGGCTCTGTGAGAAGGGCATGGGTGAGGAGACGTCATTTGGCAGCTTCTGCCGCTGCAGCTTGGGGTAGGGGAGCGCGGGTGGCTGCTGCTGCTGCTGCTGCTGTTGCTGCTGAAAATGAGTCCGGAAGGGCAATGAGGCAGCTGCTGGCTCGTGGTAGGGCCGCCCACCTGCCAACGCCGCCGTCTTCTTCATCAGGTTGTCTTCATACTTGGCCACACCACCGGGCAGTGCTTGTGGCTGGCCACCCCATGCCTGCAAGCTCTCATCCCCTGAATAACGCGGTGGGTAAGGGCTGTTCTCCTGCACAGTGTAGCTGGAAAAGGCCGGCCTGCTTTGCAGCTGCTGCCCTGCTAATTGCTTGTTTCCCCGGTGGTATTTCTCCACGGTGCTGTTCTCATAGCCGGCGTATGGCAGTTGCTGCTGACTGTAGTACTCCTTTGCCACCAGCCTCTGCCGCTCGCAGTTCGGCCCTGCCTGACTTTGATGCCTGTAATTCTCCAGGCGTGATGTATCTTGTGAAGTCGGCTGGTAGCTCTGCTGGTTGCCATGGAAACCACACCTTTCTCGAAAGGACTGCATGGCGCGGGCTCGTTATCTGCGAAGAGAGAGAGGCGAGAATTCAAATGAAGCATGGCCACCATGGTGGGCCGGGGAGCGCAGCCACGCGTGGTGAAGGGCAGTGTGGCGTGCGCCACGGGGCTATCGCGTCGCACCGCATCACCTCGTCTGCCGTGGCACTGCCCCACGGGTGCTGCACCACCTCACAGCCGTGACAGCACACAGCACCTGGCACTGCATCGCCTTGCGTCACCCTGCCTCTCATTGCATTGCACGGCATCACCTGCTATCACTTCATGTTGCCTTGCATGTCATTTCCCTGCACCATGTTACATCACCTGGCACTGCATTGCCCTGCATCATCTTGCATTGCATTGCCTCGCGTCACTCTGCTTTGCCTCGCATCACCCAGCAGCACATTGCCCAGCATCACCTTGAATCACCCTGCATCACATCACCTTGCATGTCATCTTCTTGCATCTTGTGGCCTTGCCTTGCACTGCCCAGCATTGCATAGCCTTGCATTGCTCTGCATCACATTACCTTGCATTGCATCATCCTACATCGCACTGCCTTGCATCACTTTGCATTGCACTGCCTTGTCTTGCATCACCGCATATCACCCAGCAGTACATCAGTTTGCATCTCATCGCCTCACATCACGCTGGCATCACATTGCCTTGCATTTCATCTCCCTGCACCATGTAACCTTGCATTGCATTGCCTTGCATTCCCTGCACTCCATTGTCTCATATCTCTCTGCATCAGCCAGCAGTGCATTACTTTGCACTGCACTGCCTCACATCACCCTGCATTGCATTGCCTTGCAGTTCATCTCCCTGCATCGCACTGCCCTGCATCACACCTTAGTTTGCATTGTCCTGCATTGCATTGCCTTACATGGCTCTGCATTGCCTCACATCACCCAGCAGTGCATCACTTCAGCATCCTATCGCCCAGCATTACCTCAAATCACCCTTCATGAAGTGACCTTGCACTTAATCTCCCTGCATCATGTCGCCTTCCATTGCACTGCCCTGCATCGCATTGCCTTCCATTGCATCAGCTCACATCACCCAGCACTGCATTGCTTTGCATCACCTCACACTGCCCGGCATTGCATTGTCTTGCATTTCACTGCCTTGCATTGTCCTGCATTGCATCACCCTGCATCACATCACCTTGCATAGCATTGCCCTGCAGCACGTCCCATCCCATCATCTCACACTGCACCACACTGCCTTGCCCTAGATCGCAGCAGCTGGCTTTGCACCACCTCCCATCACTCAGCATCGCGCCGTGTCGCCCCAAATCACGCTGCCTGCTGTTGCATCACCTCACCTTCCATCGCCCTGCGTTCTCCTCTATCACATCTTCTTACATCGCCCCACTGTGAAGCAGAGTGCCCATGGGCAGGGAGATGGTTGGAGTGCTCCCTGCCTGTGATGTGCCCAGTCAGCCCTCCTTGCCGTGATGCTGGGAGCCTTCCCAATACCTGCTGCCATCCCAGCCTTGCAGGATTCACAAACCCTCTCTATGCCTATCCCATGTGTCACCATGACCCTCTACACCATGCTGAAGTCCCCCAGCCCTGGTGTTCTGCATTTCACACATTTGCTTCCCCTCGCCTCTGTAAATCACTTTCCTCCCCTCCCCCTCGCCTGCCCTCCCTGGGGACGCTGGGATCCTGTGAGCCCCTCTGAACACCCTGCTTATCACCACTCTTTTTAATTATTGGGCTAATTACTGGAAGCAGCAGCGTGGAGGTCCAGAACCACAGGCTCCACTGAAAAAAAAAAAAGTCATTTCAACTTGCTGGTTCTGCCTGACTCTGCCTGCTGCTGCCTCTCACAGCCCCCCTGGCCCCAGCAGATCCCCCTTACCCTGGTGCGATGCCATCTGGAAGCTGTCTGCTCCCGCCAGCAGCCATCTATTAGCCAAATGCCTCGCCACCATCGTCATCACACCTCCCCATTTCCCAGCCCTGCTTGCAGGCAAGCACCTGGGTCACCAGTTTGATCTTAAAGGCAGGTGAGTGGCTTGTAGGGGGCTAATGAAAGCCACAGTGGGGGGCACATCCTGCCCATCTCCAGTACCAGTGGGTTGGATGCACTGGGGTAAACAGCAGCCTGTTTCAGTACCATCTTCAGATTTGGGAGCCTAGGTTAGGGTAGCCTCGAGAGTCTGCAGCTCCCTGAGTACTTATTTGATATTGCTCCCTAGGCACCCAGCTATGACAGTATTGCTGGTGCTGTCCCCCCTGCCTTCATTAAGGTGATGAGTATAATGAGGTGGATGCACTGCCAACACTAATGGAGCCAACCCAGCCCTGCTCCCCAACACACAGATGTGCATGTGTCTTCCTCCATGTACTCTTCTGCCACCCTCAAGTCAACATCACAACATGGTAACAGCACATGGCCCAGAACATGGCCATGTTGATGGCTCTCCCACAGCCACAGAATCCACACTGCTGGGTTGATCAGTCCCCAGCCTGGCCCCATTTCTTCCCAGTGCCCTGTGGACACTGCTAATGTCTCAGCAGCTTTTTGGGGTCTATGTACACACAGGGCTTTATTCAGTTGGATTTCCACAACCACCAGTGGCCAGGGACACACCAATCATGCAGTGTCCTCTGGAGCCACACACAGTGCCAGCCACACCAGTCCAGCAGCCTGTCCCCCATAAACTCCAGCCATATTTTGGATACTTTCTGTGTTGCTCCTCCATGTTGCAGCTCCACTTTGCAGGCTGCATGGACACAGCCAAAGTTTAGAACTGGGGAAGAAACAGACTCAAAGAGTTGGGGCTGTTCAGTCTGGAGAAGAGGAGGCTCCAAGGTGATCTTATTGTGGCCTTCCAGGATCTGAAGGGGGCCTACAAAAAGGCTGGGGAGGGACTATTTAGGCTATCAGGTAGTGACAGGACTCGGGGGGGAATGAAGAAAAGCTGGAGGTGGGGAGATTCAGACTGAACATGAAGAAGAAGTTGTTCAGCATGAGAGTAGGGAGAGCCGGGAATGGAGCGAAGCTGGAGATGGGTAGGTTCAGACTGGACATGAGGAGGAAGTTGTTCAGCATGAGAGTGGTGAGAGCCTGGAATGGGTTGCCCAGGGAGGTGGTTGAGGCCTCGTCCCTGGAGGTGTTTAAGGCCAGGCTGGCTGAGGCTCTGGCCAGCCTGATCTAGGGTAGGGTGTCCCTGCCCATGGCAGGGGGGCTGGAACTAGATGATCCTTGTGGTCCCAACCCTGCCGGGTTCTACGATTCAGTTAAAATCCCTGTAAGGCTGGTGTGGAAGTGTCTGCCACGGTGTGGGCTGAGTGCTACCCTGTCCCATGCCAGGGCTACCAGAACAAAGGCAGCACAATCAAAGCCAGACCTCTGGGGCAGGCAGCGTTGAGCACTGCAAGGAAATTAAAGGCAGAAAAGGGCCCCTCACACTCCATGTGAATTCAGGTTTGAAAAATGAAATTGTCTTGAGAAGACCCTGGGCTAGTGTTTTAAGGGGACCTTTTTTCCCCTTTTCTCTTTTATTATTAATTATCATTACTAATTAATTATTGCTAATGTTCCAAACAGCTGTGACAATGCCAGGCTGAGCAAAAGTGCCCAGTGTGAGGGGACAGGTTACTTACCAGCATGAAGAGGTCGGGATGCAGAGAGGGCTGTGCATGTATTTGGGTAGGAAGAAGCTCTCAGACAGGATGAAGTTATGGCCATTCCTATGGGGTAATCCATGTCCTAGTGCCTGGCAAGGCCTGGGGAACTCATCCTGCACCCCTGGGTTTCCTCTTACAGGACCTGAATGAGACCCACCAGGCAGCATATGCAGCTGGAGGCTGCCCATTGCTTCCCCATCCAAGATAAGCCAAAATCCTGCACCAACAAGCCACTACCCCATCTCCCTTCGGCCACCCAGGCCCTGCTGGAGGAGGGGAGATTCAAACTAGATGTTAGGAAAGGGTTCTTTTCAGTGAGGGTGGTGAGACACTGGCACAGGTTGCTTAGGGAGGTTGTCATGCTCCCTCCCTGGAGGTGTTCAAGGCCAGGTTGGATGAGGCCTTCAGAAACCTGTTCTAGTGAGAGGTGTCCCTGCCTATGGCATAGGGTTGGAACTGGATGATCCTTGAGGTCCCTTCCAACCTAAACCATTCTATGATCCTCTGATTTTATGACATGCTGCCATTTCAGGCTGGCAGGGGACAAACTCATCACCAGCATCACCTGGGCCTGTCAGCAGAGCCAGAGGCCAGCTCTGCCCTTTGGTTGTGCCACAGCTTTGCCAGAGAAGGGCCAGAACAGATGTTGCTGCCTGATGTAGGCTGTTTCCAAGCAAATGCTTTAATGGCATCAAATCAAACTGTTGACAGCAGCAAGGTTATGACCCTTCCCGGGAGGGGGAGGCGGCTGTGGCCACATCCCGGGGGCCCTGCAATGCTCGCTCCCCCGCCACATCCCTGCCAGACGTGCTTTCCCAGCCCTGAAGTTTCCAGCCCTGCTCCTGCTGTGCCTGCAATGGGAACTGATAAGAGGCTGTTGGCACATGCTTCAGACAGATGCTTGCCCTTGGTGGCTTGGTAAAGCCATGGCAGTTAGAGCCAAGGCTCATGGAGTGAATCCCTGGGAAGGGGTCCCTAAAGACATCTATCAGAGGAGGTAGGAACTTGAGGCCATCACAGTGCCCAGAGGCAGCAAGACCCTGTCCTGGCAATGCAATGAGCCATGCTTGCCTCTAGCTCTGGCCAACCCAGAACACTCCATCCCTGGCCTCTGGAGATGCAGGGACAGCCCAGCCAGCCACACAGGTCCAAGCACAGCTCTGGCATCGCTCTTTGGAGACACCCAAGGACCTGCTGCATCTCCCAGTGCTGCTGCATCACCTGGCACCATGCTGTGGTGCATGGGGCCATACTGCAATGCCCGGTGTTGACATGGGACATGTGGCTGGTATGGGGCATGGGGCTGGTGGAGTGCATGGGACTGATGTGGTGCCTAGGGCTGACACGGTGCTGGGGGGTGATGCCAAGCCAGCTCAACCCCACTGCTGCAGACGCCTGCTCACACAGTGGCTCACAGCCTGCCTGCTGCTCAGGAGGATTTGTGCTGCGTGGCTGGGTTTGGTGTTATTTTCCTCCCCCTGATCCTTCCTTCTTTGCCTTCTCCTCTTTCCTCTTGGCTGACAGAGACATGGTAGGGTTGGATCCGGAGTCCTCTGAAGGCAATCCAGGACTTTCCTTAGCAGGGACCCCTCGGTAAGCAACCAAGACCCCAAACATTTCAGCTCTGGGGGAGTGGTGGTTATCCCTCAGCCCCCCTGCACTCCAGCCTTGCTTCCCAGCTGCTGCTGCTCATCCCATGGGGCCTGATCCTGCTGCTCCTCCGGCTGCTCCCTCTCTTTCACTGCTGCGCCAGCAACAAGGACTCAAAGCCTAAAAATAGCAGCATGGTCTCGTGGGGGGATGCTTCACCATCAGAGCAGGGCTGGCACCGCGGACCCTGTGCCTTCCACCCTGAAACCTATGCACCAAATCCCCTCCCAGCCCAGGAGTTCAGCCCCACATGGTGAGATGGCTTCAGAGAGGGGAACAAAAGGGTAGGACCCCCTCCTTGGAGGCTCTCAGGGGAACAAATGCCTATCAAGGAGCGTCAGCCCCGGATTTGTTTAATTGTGAGCTGGTGGAGTTTAAAGAAACCCTTTCTGGCTGGCTGCCACACCGCAAACTGCGCCGGAGAATTTGATTATTGAGGGAGGAGAGAAAAGAGAGGTTAAAGACAGGGAGACAGCAGGGTTGAGATGTGTGGTACAGCCCAGGGAGCTCGGAATGAGAGGAACAGGGGGTTGGAAAGACAGAGAGATGCCCCTGGCAGCGTAGGACCCATAGGCTTGCCCCGGGCAGGGTCAAACACTGCAGGTGGTTGTGGAACTGCTGCCTGCGGGCACCCCAGCAGTGCCTGGCACTGGGTGATGGCACCCAGCTTGGAGATATTAGGCATCCCCAGCTGGGTGCATCCGCTGCCCATGCAGCCCCCATTTCAGTGCACCCTCTAATGGCTCCCTGCTAATGAGCCTCTCTCCAGTGCACACCTTTGATACCTCTTTCCAATGAACTCTTAATGCATTGTCCCCTCAACAACCTCTGCAATGCATCCTCTGCCAATGCACCTCACTAATGCTCTCCAACAAACTTCCTTGCTACAGCCTCTCCAATGCACTCCTTTAATGCACTCTGTTCAGTGACCCCCTTTAATAGACTCTCTCTCCAATGCACCCCAATAATGAATTCTTCCCCCTACTGAACCCCTTTAATATAACCTCTCCAACACACCACTTCGATACACCTTAGTGTACCCTCAGTCCATTGAAGCCTTTAATACACTCTCTGCCCAACGAACTCCTTTAACACACCTTCTCTTCAATGCATCCCCTTCCTAACACACCCCCTAATGCACCCACTCTCCAGTGAAACCCTTTAATGCACCCTCTCCCCAGTGACCCCCTTTAGTGTATCCTCTCTCCAACGCACCTCATTAATACATCCTTCCCCCAATGAATCCCTTTAATGCACCTTCTCCCGAATGAACCCCTTTAGCAACCTCTCCCCAGTGAACCCCACTAATGCATCTGCTCCCCAGTGAACCCCTTTAATGCACCCTCTGCACTGCACCACCGTTAACGCACCCCCTCTCCAGTGCACTCCCATTAACACAGCTTCTCCCCAGTCCTCCCCCCGTCAGCACTGCCGTCTCCCAGCACACCAACGCTCCATTCCACTGCAGCAACGGAGTGGTGGGATGACACCCAAAGGGCAGAGCCCAGCCCCCCATTTCCCCTCCATCACTGTGTCCCCCACCCCGCGGTTCGGCGCTCAGCCGACCGGAGCAGCTGTTCCCTGCACACTTCACTTGCCCGCAGATGATGATAAATGGAGCTGGGGCTGCGCCGCCCATTGCGCTGGGGTGGGCGGATGCGGGGAGCGAGGAAGAGGAGGAGGGGTGGCGTCCCCATCTCCTGCAGCCCCCCCAGATCACGCTGCTCCTCCCATCCAGCTGTTTGGGAATCCCCTGGGTAGGTGTGTGTCGTGTGTGTCCCCCTCCCAGTTCAACTTCCACTCCCCAGGGAATTCCCACTGCAACGGGGCGCACCTCCAGCAGCATGCCCCTCCTGGTGGGTAATGTCCTTCATCCCCGGACCACCCCCACCAGCTCCACTCCTCCCCAGTGAGGAATTTTACTGGGGAAACAAACTCTCATCGCCTGCGAACCGCACTCATGACTCAACGTTTCTGCTGGCCCTGATTTCTCCACTGCTTGCCAGGGGACGCCCGTGGCCTCCTCAACCTCATCCCCTCACATGGAAATCCGGCTCATCTGCCAGCTCTGGCCTCTCACCCCCTGGTTTTCCCTCCTTTATCTTGGATGGAGTGGGGGAAGATTGGGTGCTTGGTGCCAGGGCTGAGAGGTTGGCAGAGGGCTAGGTTGGGGAGTGTTTGAGGGATGAGGGGGGATGTGAAAGTCAGAGCAATTTGTGGTGTTTTTTTGTTGTTGCTGGAAAATAGCTGGCAAGAAGAGATTTGAAAAGGGGGAGAAAGGGGAAAAGAAAAAAAGAAGAATGAGAAAGAAAAAGGGAGGAAAATGGTAAAAGGTGGAAAAGAAAAAAAGAAGAAGAAAGAAAGAAAAGAGAGGAAAATGGAAAAAGGAGGAAAAAGAGAGAGAAAGAAAAGGGAGGAAAATGGTAAAAGGTGGAAAAGAAAAAAAGAAGAAGAAAGAGAAAGAAAAGGGAGGGAAATGGAAAAAGCGAGAAAGAAAAGGGAGAGAAATGGAAAAAGGGGAAAAAGTATAAAAGAAAAAAGAAGAAAAAAAGGAAAAAAAGAAAAGCTAAAGAAAATATATGTAAAGATAAAAAAGAAAAGAAAAATATCTTTAAAAAAATAAATAAAGGAAAATAAACAAAAAAGAAAAAGGAAAAAAGAAAAGTAAGAAATCAAAAAGGGAAAATGAGAAAAAAAAGGGGGGGAATCGTGGTTTAAAAAGAAAAAAGAAAAAAAGGGTGGGGGGAAAGAAAAAAAAAAGAAAAATCACAAAGAGGTTGGTGGCTCACAGCATAGCAGCTGCTCAGCCTGAGCCTTCTTGGGCAGATTCCCTCTCCGGTGGGTCACGGCTCCGGAGCACAATCCATGGCAGAGGTAATGCGGAGGCGGGGCTGGGGCATGTTCCTGCTCTGGCACAGGATTCACCCTAACCCCGAGGTGCCAGTGGGAGAGGAAAACGAGGCTGGCATGAGGCTAGAAACACGGCTGAGGTGACAGAGAGCCCGGCTCTCCCAGCCTCTGCTCCTAAACCCTGCTGCTGCCAGCACAGATGGGCAAAGCAAGCCTGTGCCAGGCACCGATGGGCACAAACACTGCCATGGGGTGGCCACTCATCACCACAGTGACCTTTCACCAACCCTCTAGCCTCAAACGACTGAGCAGCACGGTGCCAGTACAGTGCCAATGTGAAGTGGCACTAGATGGATCTTGGTGCACTTTAATTTTTCTTCTTTACTCATTTTCTGCCTGACAGGTGAGGATCCTTCTTCCTTCCTCCCTTCCTTCATCCATCCTGCTTTTGGCCTGACTCATTTCACTTCCAATAACAACCATTCCAACAATAATTAATTAACCATTCCAATCATTATGCCCTCTAATTTTAACTCCCCTCACTCTCCAATACCTGCTTTTGCCTCAGTTTCCCCTTGAAGCTGTATGACACCACATCCCTACAAGGAAAGAGGAGCAAAGCAGCGGAAGTGGAGTGATGCTGCCGCTGAAGTGCTGCTCGGCGGTGCCCGGATGCAACCCATTGTTCTTGCCACCCTGATTGTGATCACTGATTTTTTTCACCAGTGAGACCCTCCCTACAGAGCAGCCTCCCAACTGCCCTCTCACTAGCATAACCATCGGATGAGCTGATTCATTGTAGCTATATAAACAAGATGCTGGTTTGTTACTGGGAGGGATGTGGGTGCTGGACACCCCTTGATGGGTGAGGACAGTGTGTGATGCTTGGTGATGCTGAGCATGTGGCTGTCTGCAGTCCTGGTCCCGTGGGGTTCACAGAATCACACAACTGTTTTGGTTGGAAGAGACCTTTAAAAATCATTCAGCCCAGTAATTAACTCAGCACTGCCGGGTCCCGACTAAACTATGTCCCTCAGCACCACATCTACACAGCTTTAACGTTCTCCACCGCTGCCCTGGGCAGTCTGACAAGGGCTTAACAACACTTTGGGGGAAGAAATTTCTCCTCGTGTCCCACCTAATCCTCCTCTGGTGCAACTTGAGGCTGCTTCCTCTTGTCCCGTTGCTTGCCACTCTGCTTACAACAAAAACAGAAACTTTTCCAAGGGGATGAGAGAGCAAAAGGATCCTTGTCCCTGTCCCAGATCTGTTCTGCAGGATCTCATGAGCAAGCTGCTCATGGATGCTGCAAGTACCTGCCAGTGAACGTGCAAAGCTGAGCTCCCTGGGGTAACACAACAGGGACAGCTCATGGTGCCCAGGCTGTACTGGCCCACGGGCACAAACCCAGTGGCAGGACCTGCCCAGCACTGCAGCTCACAGCTGGCCTGCACCCTGCACAGGGAACACTGCTGGGTGGGAACTGAGACCACTCTCCAGGAACTGAGACCACTTTCCAGCTGTGCCTCAGTCCCCTCCCACCTCTGGGATGCTCCAGGTTTGTGCACGGTGTTGGTGCTCCTGTTCCCAGCCAGCATGGGAAACACCAGACTGGGACCACGAGAATGGAGTGGGCTTATGCCCCAGCCCTGTGCCAAGGGCCCAGACCTCCTCTTCCAGGGGGTGTCCTCATCCCCAGCAGCCCTGAAGACCCCGGAGGGTGACAGCTAGATATCTACTCCAGGACATTTCTAGCTCTTCCAGCCATGCTGCTGGATCCATCCCCTCCAGCGTTGGTGGATCAGGCTCTGCTCCAGCCACAACCAGAGAAAACTTTCAGCAAGTTCATGCTGGGGCAGCTGAAACCAGGAGACTGCTGCAGGACAGCCAGTGATAGGCAGCAGAGGGACATTAGCACCTGACTGCAACCCAGCCTCCTTCCATGATCCTCTGGGAGGCCACAGAGCTTTGCTATCTATGTCCTCATGTCCCTTCCCTGCTGGTGGGCAGGCAGGGAAATTTATGCCTGTGCTTGAGATCAGAGTCATTAAACATTACTGGTGTTCCCAGTCCTGATGAGACCATTTCTCTGGGACCCATGATAACCACAGGGCACATCACCCTGGCCTCACTTTTTCAGTCCTGTGGTCTGGTTTCACAGTTCCTCCTGACTTCACTTTCAGCACAGCCTCTCCACCCTGCCAAATGACACTGCCCAAACTGCAGACCCAGTGACCAGCAGCTCCTCAACACTGGCATGGCAACCCCTCACTGGTCACCGGGTGCCCCGGAGATGCTGTGCTTTGGTGTCTGCCTACAGACATGTTTGTCCACTGGGGATGAATTTGGCTGTGCCTCTGCCAAGCTCTGAGCTCTAAGTCATCTCCTGCCAGCAGCAGACAGCTCGGTAATGAAGCGTAATGCTCCAACACTCTCCTGAGTGACAGTGGCCAGCACCGGCTGCGTCCTGGCAACTCGGCACAGCCTCCTCTGCCTGCTGGGAGGGGTGGAAAATATAAGCATACCCTTGCCATAAGCATGGCCAGGGGCTGTGGAGTGGCACATGTCCCCAGCTGGCATGGTGGAAGCTGGTACCCCTGGCAGAACTCGTGGATAATAAGCAAGGATCTCCTGGGAAAAAGAAAAAAAAAAAACAAACCAAACAAAAACAGATAAAAAAGGCCTGAAAAAAAAAATAAATGGAAGTAAAAGAATAAAAGGGGGTTGAAATCATAACTGGAGTTTCAATGCCAAGTGATAAATTCTTTGGGCATTATCCATTCCCTGTCTCCAAATCCTGAAGACAAACACTGGGCAGGTGAACTGGGGGAAGCAGATTTCCAAAAGCCTTCTCCTGGTTGCTGGTTATTGACTCTGTCAATCACGGCCGGCGTCGTCCCAACCTTTTGCACCTCGCCAAACCTGCTCCTTTTGTTCCTGCTGAAAAACCAGGCGGGAGGATAAAGGAGAAGAGGGAGAGGAATTTGGGGCAGGGAACTTCCAAAAGGGATGATTAAGGAGTTAATCTGCCTGAAATAGATAAGGAGCTTAGAGCTGCTGGTATTTGACTGTCCAAGTTTGGATTCAGTGTGTCTTAAACACTGGCTGGAATGTACTTAGATATGACCGAAGAACATGTCCCCCGGAGGAATTACCAGGTTGCCAATTAGATTTGCTTCCCAGATTCACTCAAACCTTCACAAGCTTTTTCAGAGCAGGAAAATTGCTGCCTGTCCCTGGGGAAGTGGTGGAGCAGCCACTGCTGCATGGCATGGCACGGCACGGCACGGCGTGACACACACAGCACGGCACAGCACACAGCACAGCAGAGATGCTGGTGGTACGGGGACAGCCACTGGGATTTGAGAGAACATGGCACAGCTGGGGTGATGGTGAAGTGAGTTGAGATGTGGGGGCACCAGGCATGGCCTGGTGGGTGCTGCCAGTGAGAGCTGGGTGGTTTTGGGTGCTCGGGGATATAGATGTGAACCTTGCTGTGGGCAGAAATTCACAGAATTGGTTTGGTTGGAAAAGTCCTTTAAGGTCATTGAGTCTAACCATTCTCTAACTCTGCCAAGTCTGGTGCTAAACCATGTCCCATAGCACCACATCTCTGTGCCCTTTAAACACTTCCAGGGATGGGGATTCAACCACCTCCCTGGGCAGCTTGTTCCAGAGTTTGAGAACCCCTTCAGTGATGAAGAGGCCTGGAGCACAGCCCTGTGAGGAGAGGCTGAGGGAGCTGCGGGTTATTTAGTCTGGAGAAGAGGAGGCTCAGGCCAGACTTCATTGCTGTTTACCACTACCTGAAGGGAGACTGTAGCCAGGTGGGGGTTGGTCTCTTCTGTCAAGCAACCAGCAACAGAACAAGGGGACACAGACTCAAGTTGTGCCAGAGGAGGTACAGGCTGGATGTTAGGAGAAAGTTCTTGCCAGAGGGAGTGATTGGCATTGGAATGGGCTGCCCAGGGAGGTGGTGGAGTCCAAGAAAAGACTGGATGGGGCACTTAGTGCCATGGTGTAGTTGACTGGATAGGGCTGGGTGGTAGGTTGGACTGGATGAGCTTGGAGGTCTCTTCCAACCTGGTTGATTCTATGGTTCTATGATAATGTCCAACCTAAACCTCACCTGGTGCAACCTGAGGCTGTTTCTTCTTGTCCTATCACTTGTTCCTCAGGAGAAGAGACCAATCTTCACCTGGGTCCAACTTCCTTTCAGGGAGCTGAAGAGAGCCAGAAGGTCTCCCTTCAGCCTCCTTTTCTCCAGGCCGAATAACTCCAGTTCCTTCAGCCAGTCCTCATAAGACCTGTTCTCCAGACTCTTCATCAACTTTGTTTACCTTCTGTGGACCTGAAACTGGTCATGGCTTGGCACCAGGCTCTCACCAGACCAGGCTCAGTGTCCCCTGCTCCCGGACTCCATCCAGGTTCCTGCTGCTGCCATGCAGCCAAATCCAACTCAAACTACCCCCGCCTGACTCCACCTGAGCAGCCAGTCACCCTGGCCACCCAGCACATAGCACAACGCAGAGCAGAACCATGACACTACCTGGAGAAAGTCAACAAGCACCAATAGTGAATGCCCAGCTCCCAGTTCCTGGAGGCATCCAGCACACCACAAGCTCACTGTGAGCTCAGCACAACCTTGATGAACAGAGCAGTGAGATCCACTGCCCATGCCAGGCCTGGGGACACCACCCAGGGGGCACAACCACAGCCAGCACCTGGGCAAAGCAGCAGTGAAAAAGAAAAGATCATCCCTTGGGAAGCATCTCTCTACCTGATTATTTAACTACCCCATTCCCATCATCATTCCCACTGTCAGGCATTGGAACAGGTTGCCCAAAGAGGTGGTGGGGTCACCATCCCTGAAGGTTCATAGATTCACAGAATGGTTTAGGTTGGAAGGGATCTTAGAGATTATCTAGTCCCAACACTCTACCTTCCTTCCACTAGATGGTGAAGAACTGTGTGGACATGGCAACCAGCAACAGAACAAGGGGACACAGTCTCAGGTTGTGCTGGGGGAGGTTTAGGCTGGATGTCAGGAGGAAGTTGTTGCCAGAGAGAGTGATTGGCATTGGAATGGGCTGCCCAGGGAGGTGGTGGAGTCACCGTCCCTGGAGGTGTTGAAGAAAAGCCTGGATGAGGCACTTAGTGCCATGGTCTAGTTGCCTGGCTAGGGCTGGGTGCTAGGTTGGACTGGATGAGCTTGGAGGTCTCTTCCAACCTGGTTGATTCTATGATTCTATGATTCTATGGCACATCAGGACATGGTTTAATAGCCACAGTAGTGTTATGGACTCAATGACCTTGGAAGTCTTTTCCAACCAAAACAATTCTATGGCTCTGTGATTATTTATGGTGCTCCATAACGTGATGGTGAAAGTAATGAAGTTTAGGGGGTTATATGATGGTCACAGAGGTAGGATCATAATGATGGACCTGCATGCAAACATGCAGATGCCAAGCTCCTGTCTGGAGCAGACTGGGCTGTGCTCACTAAATCTGAACTGGGTTTCTCTGCTGACATCTCAGTCTCATGGAAAGGTGTCAGGAATGGCAGCGTATCTCACTGGGCCAGTCTCAGCATCACTGGAGTGGCGGCAGCGTGATGGAAAGTTGCTGGAACATCAGCTTTGGATGCTGAGTCCTGGTAACAGTTGCTATGTGAAACATTCAGAGGTGGAATTTACTGTCAGAGTTAATAATAGATGAAGGTTTTAGAATTTTTGATGCTTTACATTTTAAGCTGTTTGATTTATAATGTTTCAGGAAAGGAGTGTGGGGGGAGAAAGGTGAAGGGGGGAAGGCAGAAGCTGAACGGCAGCATGTGGTAAACACATCAAGCAGGGATGCAGGTTGGGGGGGGCTGCATCCATTCCCCTCCCCATGCCACAGACGCAGGCAAGATGCCCCCTCCCCTGCTCCACGGCCATTTGGATGGGATCTCCCCACCATGCACTGAAGAGCATCCCTGTGGAAAACTGGGGCATGACCAGGAGCAAGCCCCTCAGCTGCCAGATTGCACTTCAATTTTCTCTTCTATTTTCCCTCAAATCGCTGCCTCTCTCCTCATTCTGCCCCTGCCGGTGTTTCTGTTCCGGCGGGTTGCTGGGTTATTTACTTGCTGGCGCTCCTCTCGCCTCTTGCAGGTGGATTTCAAGTAGGTTCCTGAAATAGCAGCGAGCCCGCGGCGGTGCGCACTGGGTCGTGCTGATTAGCAACGCGTTGCCAAAACCACCAAGGGTCTTACTTCCCTGCTGAGCTGCTGCCGGGATTGTGCGAAGAGAAGCCAATGCCCTGGCACGTTGGGAGGCTGTGGCTGGAGCTGGTGGAGCTGGTGCTGCCATGGTCTGAGCATTCCTTGCTTTGGGAAAAGCAGCAGCCTGCAGGGGCACCGCCACTGTATGAGGGACCTTGGCATCCCTTGGTGTCCTTCAGTGTGCCTCAGTGTCCTTTAGCATCCTTCAATGTCCTTTGGCATTCTTTGGAGTCTCTCAATGTCCTTTGATGTCCCTCAGTGTTCTCTGATGGGCTCCAAAGCTGCCTAATGTTCCAGATGGCTTCAGCTCTGACACCTTCTTTCAGCTTCTCCCAAACCCTGGAGCACGAGAAATGTCTGTGTGAAGTATCCCAACTCCCCAGATGTGTGTGACCTGGAGGATTTAATTCCAGCTCAGTGTGAGCTCTGGGTCAGGCATGAAGTGGGGAGCAAAGGGGAATGTCACAACAGTGCTGGGCATGCAGCAACATCTTGATAAAATTGATGGATGAGAGTGGGTTTCCCCTTCTGCTCCCCCAAACCTAGAGGGGTGCTGTGGTGCAGAGGGCAAGAGCTGCACCGTGATGCTATCAGGAGGACAAGGAGGATGGACCTGGGATGCTGGAACCCCCACCAACCAAAGACATCCCAGTCCTTAAAGAGCTTTGTGACTCCTGCCAAGGCCTTGGATCCCAGGAGGTGGCTGGAGCACACCCCCAAATGCTGGCACCCTCCAGAGCCCCCCACTGCCCTTTGGACTGGGGATTCCCAAAGGTTCTGCATTGAGCATTGCCCCATACTGCCATCCTGGTAGAGTTTCTTTCTGAAGTAGCTTTGAGGTGTGGGGCAGGTCGTCATGGTAAGGCGGTGGTTGCACAAAGATCTGTTACGAATGGGCTTGGGGCAGGCAGTGCCTGTGTGCCGATGCCTGCTGCCAAACCCAGCATCATCATGCTCCCAGCTCTCCCTTGGCCACTATGTCCTCACTGGATTTGCACCTGCAGCTGAGCCAGTGCCAGTGACCTCCAGCTTGGTTGGCTCCCACCCAGGTCCCAGTGAGATCTTGATGTCCCCTTGTCTCTCCTGGCTGCCTCTCTGCCATACAAACTGCTGGCTCGACTGAAAACAGGAGTGTGAGGCACATCTTGGCGTGGAAGCCACTCAGCCCTCCCCAAAAAGTGGCTCTAAGAAGGGAAATCGAGGCCAGCATGGTTCCAGTATCTCCCAGTACCCATGAAGTCCAAATACCAACCTCACTGGATGTCCCTAACCACACTGGCACCCGTTCTCCGCCGAGAAGCCACAGCCCCAACTTTGCCACTGCTCCCACGCCGCAGCTCAGCCACCACCACCAGTACCAGGCTTCATCACGACCAGGACCCCCTTACCCAAAAAAACATTCAAAAAGGGCTTTAAACCCTACTCCTCCTTGCAGAGCCCGGACAAACTCAACGCACCGGCTCAACTCCGCTACTCCCCCTCCCCATTCTCCCCAGCCCCCCCCCCCGGGGAGCCCCGGTAGCGGCGGGTGCCTCGTTAGCCAGCGTCACGCCGGCGATTGGCTGAGACTCGTTGGCGGCGTCAAGCGGCTCTGCCCCAGACACCTTCTCATACGACCAGAGGCTCGCTACGTCCCAGGGCACTGTCACAATATATTAAGACGCGGCGCTAAAAATAAGCAACGGCAAAAATAAGCGAGGAAATCGCAGCCCCTGCCTGCTCCTGTCGGCTTGGTGCGGGCAGAGCCCCCCGCTGCCACCCGCAATCTTGGGAAGCACGGCACGAAAGGGGATTTTTTTGGGCTGGGATTTATGAAAACGACGCGGTTTGCCCTTCCCTCGCCCCCTGCCCCCTCCCCTCCATCTCCAGCCTCACCGGGAAGCAAGCTCCGCGGTGACACACGGGGTTTGGTGACAAATCATCCCGCGGTGGGGAGGTTCTCCACACACCGGTGATTTGGGACTGGAGTGGATCTTTTGCCTACCCGACGGAGCCCAGGACAGGGTTGTGCTCCCTGCCGTGGCCATCCCCAGGGCTGCCAAGCCAGGAGCTGCGGGTGCAGCACCACGTGCCCTGCCACGCTTTGCCGTCGAAGGCTGGCTGTGTTGTGGCCAATCCTGTGTCAGATGCAATGCTCAGGCTGGCACCCCACTGCCATCCCCATTGCAGCAGCTCCCCAGCAGGGTACCCATCTGCAAACACCCCATTTTCCCCACTCGCTGCCACCCCAGCATGTGAGCGCTGGTGCAGCAAAGCCCATGGCACGGGAGCTAGAGCATCCTCCTCTCCAGAGATGCATTTTGCACTGGAGTAAAATGGGGTAGACATGAGCAAGAGAGTCCCTGTAGCCATCTTGCTGCCTGCACCTATCCTGCTTCCCGCACCCTATGGGTACCATCCTCCATACCGGGTCCCGCGGGGACATCAGAGGGATCAGTAATGACACAGCCCTTTGCTGTCTCTGGGAGATGAAAGAGCATCTCCAGGCTCAGGGACGGCTCTGTGCCTCCAAGCAAAGGCGTGCGGCCACCCCGCTGCCTGGGCTGCGGCTGGAACGAATGCATGCACATACCTCTGCCCCGGCACGGGTGTTTGCTCTTCTCTTCCGCGGCTGTGATTGATTAAAGGATCAGGGACATCTGAGAATGGAGGCAGCAGCGGCAGCAGCAGAAGCAGCTCCCTTTGGACTTGGAGAGCTTCCTTGCCTGCTGCTTGCTGCTGCCGTTGCCTGTCAGGCAGCTTTTAATCAAGGTTTGCTTATATCTGCAAAGGCCTTTCCCAGAGGGATGAAGGGAGGAAAAGAGGGGGGGAGAGTATATTAACATGCCAGCCACCCTCCCTCTCCCTCTCCTTTGTTTATGGAGAGGGTCAGTGCTTGGAAACGGCTGGTGGGTACAGGGAAAGGCGCTTTGGGGGTGCTGGGGGTGCCAGTGACGTGGCACAGCTCTCGGCATGGCCGGGTATCACAGCGTGGCCACGCGTAGGGGAGGGCATCGGCACCCGGCTGGGACGTGCTCAGCAACAGCAACGGCAACAGCATATGCAGGGAACAGGACCTGGCAGACAGAGCTCAGTGGCTTCTTCCGGCTGGTTCTGGATATGTGGCATGTCCCCATGGATGCTGTTGTGAGCATGGCAGGGATGTAGGAACCAACCTGGACACCCCTAAATTGGAGTCTCAGTCTGGAGAGACCAACATTATCCACATGCCAAAGCCAGCATCACCGTATGCCCAGACCAGCATTTGTATGCCAAGACCAGTGCTGTCTGTACACCAAGACCAGCACCATTTGTACACCGAGACCAGCACCATCCATATGCTGAGACCAGTACCATCTGTACACAGAGACCAACAGCATCCTTATGCCAAGAGCAGCACCCATTTGTACAAAGAGGCTGTCCCAGGCCACTCCATCCCTTCCCTAGCCCCATGGAAGGTCAGGGTCTTCCATCCTAGAGCAGCAGCAGAACCCCCCAAGAAGACCAACATCTCACCTCTCTTTTGCAGCACGGGCTTGGGGTTGCAGAGAGAACAGCACCAGCCCCAAACCTGCACCACAGCACCCAGGGCTGTTTTTTTTCCCCACAACACAAGGATTTCACTGTGGCACAACCAGGCTGGGAGCAGACCTGGCAGCAACGACCACACCACCATCACCCACTGCAGCCACCGCCAGAGCCCACGCAGATCCATTCAAGCAGTGTGGGAGGATGGGTGACCCCTAGCCCCATGTCCCCTCATCGAGTGATGTGTCTGCTTCCCTGCCATTTGCACGCATCACTTTGGCTCTCCATGTTGTCTTATTGCTCAGCTAATGACCTGCTAAAAGTATTATGTGAAAAACCGCACTCTTAGCCAGCCATTAAACTGGTTAGGACCAGCGGGTCATGCTTTATTGCTTTAATAACTGAGTTTATGAAAGGTCATCTCATAACTGATAACATGCATAATTTTTGTAACTTAATTAATGCTGCTAATATACTGGAGTCTCCATCAGCTGCTGTTGCAACTGATGCGCAGTTTGCATCCCAGGCCAGGCTCTGCCCCGCTGTCCTTGTCAGGCACGACCCATGATGGGCAGAGGGTGCCACTCCGGCCCCATCTTCTCTTCTGCATCAGAGCATCCCGTTTGGAAATCACAGAATGCATTGTGTTGGAAGGGGCCCTCAAAAGTCATCTTGTCCAACCCCCCTGCAGTGAGAAGGGACATCTCCAACTAGATCAGATTGCACAGGACCCCATGAAGTTTGACTTTGAATGTCTACAGGGATGGGGCCTCCACCACCTCTCTGGGCAACCTGCTCCAGTATTTCATCACCCTCAGTGGAAAGAATTTCCTTGTCATGTCTAACCTATATCTACCCTGCTCTAGTTTAAAACCATTGCCCTTCTAAACAGTCCTTCTCCAGCTCCAGCTGCAAAGGGGATTGCTGTAAGTGGATCTATCCATGGGGCCAGACCCTAACTCCCAACCCCACAAGGCTGTAGAGAAGCCATTTCTTTGCTTCTCCCATGCCCAGCCCAAAATGAGCAGATGCGTAATCTGCAATCATCAAATTACAAGACCCCAGGTTGGAAGAGACCTTGAGGATCATCTGGTCCAACCTTTCTTGGGAAAAGCACAGCCTAGATAAGATGGCCCAGCAATCTGTCCAGCTCAATCTCAAATGTTGAGGCTTCCAAGATATCCCTGGGGAAATTATTCTGATGACTGATTGTCCCTGTGAAAAATTTTCCTCTTGTGTCTAATTGGAGTCTCCCCAGGAGTCACTTGTACCCATTACCCTCATCTTTTCCATGTGACTCCTGGTAAAAAGGGAGTCTCCCTCTTCTTTGTAGCCACTCTTTAAATTCTGAAACACAATGATAAAGTCTCCCCTCAGCATTCTTTTTCTCAAGGTTGAACAAACCCAAATCAGACTGAGTTTTGCTCCAGGGAAGAACCAAAAAACCTTAATAGGATGGGAGTTGCCCCAACAATCCCATATATCCCCACCTGGATTTAAAACCCAGCAAAGGAGCACTGCCCTGAGTGTGGAATTTGGGCTGTGCCTTAACAGGGCTTCCCCTGGGGACCGTAGGGCTGACCCTGCTCCTCCAGGCAACGCTGTGGGCAGTTGAGCTGGCATAGGGTAGGCTCCTGGGTGCTGCACATCAACCGCGGCCCCACCAGGGTAAATGTCACGGAGCCGGCTGCCTTTCTTCCCAGCACTGTTCATTTTTATGGACAACCTCCTTGACAAGAACACATTTTTCTCATTAAAGGCAGAAAAAAAGAAGCAACTAACTCCTCCCCACCAGCCCCAGCGCACACCTGGGGGGGGCTTGAGCATCTGCGGGGGGGGGGCTGGGTTGCGGGAGGGAGCTGGCAACAACCAAAGGCATTTTCCAGGCAGGAAAACCAGGCTCTTCCCTTGTTAAAAATAAGAAAGAAAGGCAGAGAGGGGGAAAAAAAATCAAAATCAACCCACAAAACAACAACCAACCCAATGTAAATAGGAGCCCAGGTGCATGCAGTGTGCAAGTCCCTGATATGCTGCTACCAGCAAATCTGGTGAGCTGCGAATCCCCGGCACCGCGCGCCCAGCGCCGCAAATCCGAGCTGCTGCCCTTGCCTGCTTAGTTTTGCAAATTCTTCCCTGCTGGCTGAGAAAAGCCAATATGTCTGCTGCTCCCTCTCCAGCGCAGTAATTGTTCAGCACTGGTTAGCATCCTGCCAGAAAGGCACCAGCTACCGCTGGGGCACTCCGCTTGCTGGAAATGCAGCGAGATCATTTCCTAGCAAAATGCAAGTTGTTTCTAAGGAAGTGGGTGGAATCTGCTTGTCTCTGATTAGACAGCTTGGGTTTTTGTTTGCCTGGTGCTTGAGAGAGGGAGAGAGAGAGAAAGAGAGAAATGGGGGGGGGGGGGGGGGGAAGAAAAAGAGGCATAAAATATGTGGCTTTCCATCCCCTCTGCCCTGAAAGACAGGCTCGCACGCATCCCGGCGATGGTCCCCCTGGGACGCGCAGCTTTGCCCACACTCTGAGCAATGATCCTGTGGAATGAGGCTATGATCTTTCATCAATCACTGCCGAGCGCTTCTCCCTCCCGCGCCTGCTCCCCCGGCCGCGCTCGTACGGCCGCGTCACTCTGCTTTTCGTCCTCGCCTCCCAAATTCCAAGGGTGCAGGGTTGGTCCCCAAAATACCCATGAGGTCAGGACCCCACTCAGGGCTGGGAGCTCTCAGAAAAGCCCCTCTGCCACCGTCGTAGAGTGGTGTGATCAAGAGATGCTTGGGAGCGGATGGGGGATGCCAGGGAGCCCTTCTGCAAGAGGAGGCTTGCAGGACTGCTGCTGCCAGGCAGGGTGAATCCCGAATCCCAGGGCAGCATTCAGGCAAAGCAGGATGCTGTGAGGGAGGTGGGATTAGGACAAACCCTGAGGCTGCAGAGAGGCAGGGCTGCCTCCTCGCCCTTGCCAGGGGAGGAAGAATGACTTGAAATTAAGATTTCCTGATGTTTGGGGGCTTGGAGACCTTGACACCCCCTGCGTCCATCTGGCTCTTCCCCTCTTGCGGCAGCTCGTTCCTGCGTCCCCGTCTATCCGTGAATACCAATTACGGGTTAGGAGAATGTATATCTGAGATGTGCAAATACAAAAGGCAGGAAATAAAAGTCATCTCTTACTGAAGAGGAGAGGTAACCATGACTACCTGGGACCTCATTTAAAACTGTGCCGGCCGCAGGCTAAAAGGCAACGAGCTTCCTATTGTTACACACGTTTAGGGAAAGCTTTGAAAACCCCTTTCCCCCCCAAAACCAGCTGGGAAGTGAGAATGAAAACGAGATTTGGAGTGGAGGGAAGGATGGAGTGGATATTTATTGGTGTTTGTGGGCTGGCTTTGCATCCCCCCTGCATGAAAACAGCCTGTGAGCTGAAACTTCAAATGAGCAACTCGGAAGGAGAAGGCAGCGCCTGCAGCTGCGGCATCGTGGCTCCGACGCCACGTGGCAGCCGACCGGGGGGCCTGGGCGGCAAAGGCGGAGCTGAGGCTGGGAGAGGTGTATCCCCAGAGGAAAGCAGGGAGCAAGTGAGACCTCGGTGGGCTCTTGAGCACTGCCAGGATGTGTCAGGGCCTTGAGGGGAGCTGAGAGGAGACGGCAGCTCTCAGTGTCATGCCGCACCGTTGCTGCTCGCTGTGCCACAGCTGGCACCCTGGCACGCTTTGTCCACCAGCATGGTCCGTAGTTGGTGGGAGAGACCAGGATTTGCTGGTGTCTCATGTGTTATGGCTGCTGTTTACATACTGGATCATGCACCCTGCAGGAGAGATGCCTAGGATGGGGGGGGGAGGATGCTGAGGAAGTGGCAGCTGCCTAGCTGCTAGCTGAACCTCTTCTACAGCAAAGTCCATAGTGCTGGCACAGAAATGAAAGATGCTGGCTCACTGTCCTCAGCCACCAGCAAAGACACCAGACACTCCAACACGAGTTTAACCACAATGTGCCCCATCCACAACAGAGACTGGAAAAGCTGTCTTCTAGCCATCAGCCTAGCCAGGACCTCACACTGCTCTTGAGCTCATGGTTCCAGGGCAATTAAATTGCCTAGACTTTGGTTCAAGAGCCATCCCACCTGCCATGCTAGTAGCATGTCCCTCACCATGTTGAAGCTATTGGGAAGTAAATCTGTGCCAGTACTTGCCCTACACTGCTATCCCAGGGTACCCTACCCTGCCACCCCAGAGTTCCTGAGGTTCTGGGGGCCACTAAGTCCTTGAGGTTCTAGGGATGACTTTCCCCACAGAGGACAGGACCAGGATGGTCCCCTTGCATCAGCCACAGCAAATCGCTGCCTGGGAGGGATATCCCATCAGGAGCTAATGCAGAATGGAGAAAGGAGCAGCAGCTTTAATGCATCAGGACCATTGAGAGGTGCCAGCAGTTCCCAGCTGTCTGACACAACAAGGTCCCTGCTTCAGCCTCATCCCATCTGATGCAAGCAGCAGGTGATGAAGATCTTCCATGCTGCTTTCCAACCAGGATACAGCCAATTTCCCACTGCACTAAACCCCTGCAATGGGCAAAGTGATGAACAGGACAGTGAGAGGACCAGGAGCGCTTGTCCTTGCTGTCATGAATGGGGAACCTCCACCAGCTGGGCAGGATGGCACAGGGGGAGGTACAGAAATGGGGTCTGATGCAGGTCCTGCTGCTGCATGGGATGTGGCAAGCATCAGGGCCCTCTGTGCCGTGTCCTTCACATCCTCCCAGATCTCCATCCTATGAGGTGGGGTCACAAAATGCCTTCCCAGTTTAAGAGGGCCTGGGGAATAGCTCTGCAAGTCTGGGTATACTGGAGCCACCCTGACACTGCTCAATGGCACACACAGCCAGTAGGAATCACCTTGCTGACCCTCCAAACCAGACGCCACATATGGTGCATGGCACCAAAAGGCATCACTGTGGTTGCAGCTGGATGTGGCATTTGCCGTCGCCTCTGTCACCACTGCGTACCTGATGCAAGCTCCCATCAACAAAGCCCTCCTGTGCCCTGATGCCAGCATGCCAGACCCACACCTAGGACCACACAACGGGGCTGTAGGCAGGAGCCCAAGCCCGGAATTATGGTCTGTACAAAAGACAATGACAGTGAATCTTGTTACTGGCTTTTCAGCAAACGTAATTCCTTTTTATTAGAAAATTAAAGGGTATGAAAAGCTTTCCAAGGCTGAAGAGCTGAAATGTGCTTTCATAAAATATGCGGCGTCTGATGAAACGGATTTGCTTGTCTGCCTGCCCTGCCCCCCTCCCCCTCCTGGTTATTATTCCTACTGGCAAGGTGATGCCTTTTGCCAAAACACTGATCCTGACATGGCCAACACTCCCCCACGGAGACTCCTGGGGACCAGTGTTGCTCCCTGACCATCCAACCACAAGGCATCACACAGCTTGTGTCTGTTGGAGAGCTGGGCTTGGGTTTGCTTTTTACCTAAACAAAGCTCTGAGGGGCAGTTTTTCTCCTTTGAGGTCTCAGGGAAAGGTTGATGAACATCCAAACCACCACTCCAAACTCATCCATGGGAATGCAGCAGTTGCATGCAGGAGGAGAGGTGAAGCCAAACCATCACCCCAAACTCATCCATAAGAATGCAGCAGTTGCATGCAGGAGGAGAGGTGAAGACAAACCATCACTCCAAACTCATCCATGAGAATGCAGCAGTTGCATGCAGGAGAGATGAAGCCAGGCAATGGTGGACAGTAAGGAATGGATTTTCTCCAAGCTGTTGCACAAACAGCAACTATTAAAAACCTCCTAGGGAGCCTCTCCTGAAGAGAAAACCAAGCTACCTTCCCATGCACTGTATCAAGCTGCTTGCAAGAGGTGCCAAGGTTCTGCCAGTTGCCAGCATGGGGCAGCTAAGGTAATGGGAGGAAATCTTCTTTTCTTCCTTTTAATTGTTCCCCATCTGTGGTTCTTTCATCTTTCTGATGGCCCAAATCAACCTTCCAGGTGTGCAAGGTTAAAGGCTTCTTGCTGTCTTCCACCTGTGTTTATGGGGCTGGCACAAGCAGAGGAGACCCTGGCACCATGAAGCAATGACCACAGGCAGTGCTGCTTTTCCCAGTTTTCATGGCCACAGTGCCCCTCACCAACCCTTGACAGACAAGGGCCTGGCTCAACCCTCCAGGTTTTGCATTTCCATTAGCAGGGTCAGTTCTGCCTCTACAAATCCCTGGGATGAAGAGCAGCGGGACACATCTGTCCACATCAAGGTATCACCACAGCTCAGGGGTGCTGGGCAAAGTGCTTGCTGTGACCACTGAGGCTGGCACTCTCTGACAGATTGTCATCCTTATCTTGGTGGAGGCTGGGGAGGTGAAACAATGCCTCTTGGGTACATCAGGGAGCCAGTGCCTCAGCTGGGACATCCCTGGCCACTGTCCCCAAATGACTGTCCCTGGTGATGTGACATAGGGGCAGGTACTGAGTGGACAGCAGCACTTGCTGCAGCATGTGGGATAAGCCACTGGACACAGGGCCACGGGGCTGCTGAGTGACAGGTGGCACCCAGCTGGCTCCTCACCATCATTCTGGGCACCAGCAGCACCTCCATGGCAAGAAGTAACCCCTGCGGCAACACCACTTGTGCCGCAGTACCACGCGTTCCTGTGTGCCCCTTCACTCCCCTCACAAGCAAACTCGCCGTGACCCAGCTCCAATAGCTTCTCCTTTCCAGGCCATCCGCCGCGGGCTCCCGGTGTCGCCGGCAGCACCGTGCCGGTGCCGCCTGGCCGGCGACTGCCACAGGAAGAGCCGCAACGCTACAGCGAACCTCCCCGCTCAGCCCCGCTACAAATCAGGGTCAGGCGGCAGCACTGTTAGACAGAGCCTGCCGCTACGTGCTCCTGCTCCTAATGTCCTCCCCGGCACGCTTAACGGGGACACGGAGGAGAGCGGCGCCGTGAGATGGTGCCCCGGCCACGCTGCCCGTCTTGGGGTTGCTGCCCCACGATCCGGCTCTCCTGTCGCTGTGCCAGCTCGTAAGCGGGGCCGGAAGCACTGAGGGTTAACGCCAGGGGAGGCAGGGCTGGCCGGGGATGTTTCCTCCTCCGGCGTTGCTCTGGCTTTACCTTTAACATCTGCAAATGTGGTTAAAAGTTTGCCGAGCCTATTTTTAGAGCCTCTCACCACATGCGATTTCTCCATCGTGAGACAGGAAACGCTGAGGAGGTTGTTCACCACTGAGCCGCTTTCTCCTCCGAGCTCCTCTGCTCTGTGCGGTGCTGCTATGCAGTCGGCCCCCACCTCCCTGTGAGGGGACAGCATCCTGCGGTGGCAGCCACAGTAAGGGCGATAGCCCCGCGTGTGCCAGAGTGATGGTCACAGTGAAGTCCCCATCCACTGTCCCTGGGCAGTAGTGATTTCCACGTAGGAACAGATGTGCCCCACTGCCATTAGTCCTCAGGTAATTGAAGAGTCAAAACTGACACTGGTAATGGGCAATACAACACCTGCAAGGTCATGTCTTCCACAGCTTGAATACTGAGTTCCGGTTTGGGTCCCTCACTACAAGAAGGACACTAAGGTGCTGGAGCATGTCCTGAGAAGGGCAACAATGGTGGTGAAGAGTCTAGGTCTTCTGAGAAGCATCTGAAGAGCTAAGGTTGTTTAGCCTGGAGAAAAGGAGGCTCAGGAGAGACCTTCTCACTCTCTACAACTCACTGACAGGAGGTTGGAGACACATGGCGGTCAGTCTCTTCTCCCCAGTAACAAGTGATAGGACAAATGGCTTCAAGTCGCACCAGGGGAGGTTTAGGTAGGACATGAGGAACAGTTTCTTCCCCTCGAGGGTTGTGAAGCCCAGGAGAGTGGTGGAGTCTGCATCCTTGGAGGGGTTTCAAAGCTGCATAGACGTGGTGCAGGTGTGGTGACCTGGCAGTGCTTGGTTAACAGCTGATTTGATGACCTTAGATATCTCTTCCAACCAAAACAATTCTGTTCTAAGCCAGGCCCTAGTACTGCAGCGCTTGTTCACCAACTTGTCCTGTGCCTCAGTTTCCCCTAAAAGAACAGCATTTTGCTTTGCTGTCCACCCTGCAGCAGCTTGGTGACTGCTGCATCTTCTCGACCACTGTCTGCATTCACGCCTCAGCTCCAGGCATGGGTCTGCCAATGAACAGACCCTGTCAGGGATGCCAGCCACTCACCCTTATGCCCACACCCCCCCAGCGTGATCAGTTTGACACGTCCCCAATGTCATAACACAAAACGCTTCGGAGCCCTAAGTGGAGCCCTACTGCCCTGTTGGGCACCGTCCCTTCTGCCGCCTGTCACAACCCCGCGCTCGAATCGGTGGCACGGACTCGACAGCCCGCGAGCGCGGCTGCGGCTGGGCGGCGCGGGTACCCGCTGTTTGAATGTCAACACCTCATTTATACATCTTGATTGGCTCTCATCAGCCATGCTGCGTTACACCTGATTGCTCCGCGCCGACGCGGGGTGCCAGACTGCAGCGCCTAATTTCATTTAATTGGCCCTCCATCCCAAGCAAAACAGAAATAGAGGAATAAAGAAACAACAAAGCAGCCTCCCCTCCTTCTCCCCCTGCCCTCACCACTCCCCTCCCCCCAAAAAAAATAAAATTAAATTTAAAATCTCTGCATTTTCAGGGCTGTTTTTTTTTTATTTTATAAGCAGGAGCAGGCTGTACTGAGGGCTGTGGGAATTCCTTCCCATCAGTGCTGGACCCCATGAGGTGCTTTGCCACCCCATGGATTTGGTGTGCTCATGCTCGCCATCGTCCTGTGATGAGCCCCACGTTCGTGTCACGCTCGCCTGTGCTCCCCTTCTCCCACTTGCTCTTGCAAACCACTGAGGCTGAAATTTCAATTAAGGAAGAGAAATAATTACCCACCACTCCACATTTCCTCTAAAATGGTAGCCAATGCCAGCAAGCCGAGTCACTGCCTCCCGCCGCGTCCTGGCACTCAGCGGTGGGCTGGCATTCGCCTGACATTTCCAGGATAATGCCAGCCTATCCGCTGCTCACCAGTGGCTACAACTGCAGTCAGCCTGCGTAGCCAGCACCACACAGATGCTTGGAAGAGATGAGGCTTCCTCGCTGAGAGTGGGGCTGCTGTGTGCCCCTGCCACCCCAGCTTGTCCTTCTGCTGGGTCTGAGCCCTCTGCCCAATGCTGCCTGTTCCAGGCCATGCCCTAGTCTGGAATCCTGGCCCCCTGCTCTCCACCTGGCAAAGGTGACTCAGAATAATGCCTTGGCTCACCTCCTACCAGCCCTGAGCCACACACTGCATGCCACCATCATGCTGCCATCCCTGCCAGCCTTTGTGCGTGGGGGCGGGGAGCATGAGAAGGCAGGAGCATGAGGGCAGGCAGCAGCCTGAGCAGCACCAGGGTGGGCAGCAGTCTTGACTGCACCAGCGACATTGCCAACACACTGAGCAAAGACAAGTAGATGCTCACGGCCCACCTTTGAGACATGTCCCTAGCGTGGGCACACCAATGGTACAGTTCTACCTATCTTCCCCAGAGTGCTGCTCCAAGAAGATGTCCCAACCCAGTGCTCACCAGGGAACCTCAAATCTCTCCACAACCCCTGGCTTGTATTCACCTCAATGATGTCCCAAAACCACGCTTCTTGCATTGTTTTATTTTAGCATAGCCAGAAATAAAGGAGGGACAAACCCCATCAGGGTTGGAAAGGGCACAGGCCCTAAGTGGAGGGTGCTGTGGCCCCCCTGCAGGAGCTCCTGAAGCATCTCCTCACCAGCCAGTCTGTCCTGGCTCCAAATCACACCTTGCTGGGGATAGCACAACCCTGTTGCAGGTTACCATGGTCCATTCTTGAACAGCACAGAGGTGAGAGATGCAAACCCCAGCAGAAAGCAGAGATGGATGCTGACCTGGGCACTGAAGGCTCCACCATCATAAGGATGAGGACAAGGAGGATGAGGACAGGAGAAACATAGGGCTGGCCTTAGGGCTCATGAACCTTGCAGGGCTGTGATTCCCTCCTGCTCCAGCCAAAACCTTCACTGGGCACCAAACCAGCAAGAAACATCTACTGACTCGGACTGACCTCAGCTTGAGGAGATGCCACATTCAAGTGGTGGGGCCCAAGATGGAGCTTCAGGAGTGAGAAGGTAGTGATGGTGAGATTTGGTGTGGAAATGGGCACTGCCCACAGCCTGACAGATACAAATAGGCTGCTGCCCAGCACTGCCGTGAGAATTGGCTGGTGCCACCATGTGCTACAGGAGCTGCAGCTTAAGTGAATAGCAATTATGCTCAACAGCCCTGTGAGCACTGCAAGGATCCATGCTGCTGCAGACCAAACCAGTGTGGGTGATCTCTCCCCCGAACCAGACCCTCTACAGTCAACAGCAACACTGTCTTATTTTCTCTGGATGTTTTCCTGATCCTCTTCCCATAAGTCGGAGGGTCAAGGGGGCCGCAGCAAAGGCTGTGAGTCCCATGACTCCAGCAGCAGGAGATGCAGGAGCCCCAGGCAGTGATCACAAGAACAGGGAAAGCAGTAACCTCAGGTTGCAGATTATCTTCATTTTATAGCCAAGGAGGCAGAAACCTCCTGTGGTTCAACATCTTGCTGGAGACCACACAGGGAGCCTAAGGAAAGCCAGGGAGAGGTCACAGGTCTCTGTGGTTGGACAAGAGCATCGTCTGCCCAGGGAGGGAACTAGCTCACAGCCAGCAGGACCCCACAGCTCCACTAACCCACTGCAGCACCCCAAACTTCATAAAGGGCCACACACTGAACCCTTCCCCCCTTATGACCCCAAACACCCACCTCTGCAATACTGGCAAGGGCTGTGAGCAACCAGTTTGGCTAAAACAAGCTCTTTAACCAAGTTTAAATTCACTTCCCTTGACTCAGTTCCCAGTTCAGCATAGAGGAGACCCAACTTGGCCAGCAGCCACGGCACTCAGCTATTCACATCCCTACTGAGAGACACATTCCTCAGCACTGCAGCTAAGTGCAGCACAGCCTTTGAGGCCTTCACCCCTCCTTCAATGATAATTTATGCCCTCTGACCCAACTCCCTCTTTTAAATCAGGCTGATCAATAGAGAAATCAGACAATCCTTTTAAGAAACTATATCATCTGATCCTTCCAGCCAATGATCTTTGCTCTTCTTACAGCTGTTTGCAGATATGTAGCCCAGGCTGCTGGGGGAAGTGGGAGGAAGAAAAGCCACTGGGCCAAATTTCTCCTTCCTCAGTCATGCTGAAGGGGCAGCATCACTGCCAACTTTTACAGGAACAAAATGGGAGATGCCAGCACCTGTGTTTTGGAAATCCAGAGCTCCTATTGTCAAGCTGCCAGCTCCTCCAGCAATGCCACACACCAGTGCTTGCTGCTGAACATCGTGCTGCAGGGAAGCGCCAGCTCCAAAAATCTGCCCACTCTCCCATCTCACCACCAAATATGCCCTTCTCCCAGCCTGGGAGCCCTCTGAGGGTATTCACTCTTCCTGCAGGCTCCAATTTCCTGCAATTGCTTTTCATTGCCACTTCTGCAAAGAAAACTCAACACCAGAAAGCACCAGCTCCAAATCTGGTTCCTGGCTGAGCTGCTGTCACCTGCACCCCGTGCCATGCATGACCACAGCACCACAGCTCACAGTGGTGCACAACAAAGCAGTGAGCACTAAGGATCTCCATTGCCTGGTCAGCAAACCTTTGCCCTATACAGTATCAAAAGCTCATGGGTACAGCCACTTTCTGCCACAGAGAAGCTAAACCAGATTGGTGGGAGAGGGAGCAATGTCCAAAGGGAAGAGAACGGCACAGTAAATATTCCCAGAGGAGCCATGGGAAGGGTTTTATTGACAGCAGCTGTGCTCCTATTTAACTGGCAAAGGAACAGGGTTAAGGAACGAAGAGAGAGGCATCAGAGAATGCTTTAAGTCTTCAAAGTAAATCAACTCCTGGAACAAACAGGCTCGGTAGCCACACATCCCCTTCTCCTTTGTGTATGCTGGGCTTTTGACATTTATCATGCTGCCTGAGAACCACCCAGAGGAAGGATGCTCTCCTTGCACCCCAAGGCCATTTCTCACCCTGGCACACTCACACGGGGAATTCTCCCCTGCCCAAGCAGGATCTGCCCTCCAGCACCCTCCCCACAGACAGCTCACCCTGCAAACCACCCAGGAGGCAGGACGTGACCGTGCCCTGTCATGGTCAGGGTTGTTCAGCACCTGCTGGGAGCCAGGGTGCAGGCTCCAAGCCTGGGGCACCTCCAAGGTCCCCCCACCACGTGTCCTCCCAGCCAGCCCTTGTTCTGAAGCCAGTGAGCAGATGCGAAAGCCAAAGGGCTGCGGCAGCGCAGCGCGGTGCAGGTCCTGCCACAGCAGTCACAGTGAATTACAAGGTATTAGAGCCCCGCGCTGGCGAGCCTCTGGCGCAGCAGCAGTCACGGTGAAGGACATGCTATGATAGGATACAGCCTCCTCCCGAGGATCCAGTCCCCAGCCTGGTGAAAGGCAGCGGTAGGAAGAGGCCAGCCCTGTTCTATAGATCATGTAGCGACAGGCGTGCTGAAGGACACGCTATTACAGGACAAGGTGGTGCTGAGGCGGGGGGAACCCTGCGACAGCCAAGCTGAAGGACGCAGTGTCTGGGGGACACACACACGGCCGTGCCTCACTGGGTCAGTGAGTGCCCACAGCCCTGCGAGCCAGCGGCGCTGAACGGTTTTAATGATTCGTTGCTATTTTATCGAGCACCTCGTTTTCATTTACGTGCTGGCCATGTTCACCTGAGAACGTGGCCAGTGATGCTCCTTCCCAGCACTGCTCCAGTATTCCCTCCCGACACCAGCTGGATGGGACCCAGTGGAGCCAGAGGACCATCAGGACCCATCTGCTGGCTGACCTGCCCTGCAGCCCCTCTGCACATCCCATGAGGACCATAACAGAGCTGGGCAGAGCCTCCTTGATGCTCAGTGTCCCTCCTTATCAGAGCTCAAGCACTGAGTGCTGATTTTAGTGGCTGCCATAAATGCAGCAGGAGCGGTGTCCCCTGGTGAGGCATCGAGCGGTGACTAAGAGCGGAGATGACAATAAAGCGGAGGAAGCAAGGTCTGACTGCAAAGCAGCAAACCAGCCCTCCCCCTGAATCCAGCTTAGAGGCACTGATTGACAAAGCTCCCCCAAACCAGAAGGGAGCCCGAGCCCTGCATGGGCACAAGAGGGGTTGGTGAAAGGGAGCTGAGCTTGGGCTCAGGCTGAGCTCAGCCCTGGCGCAGGCTCGGTTTGGGTGGAAATCCCATAAACGGGAGGGGAGAAAGGCTTCCCCACGTCAGCACACTGGGATGGAGTTCAAGCCTCTCAGCTAAGCACACGGGGAGCCTTCTGCACATCCTCTACATATAAATCTACCCCTTAAAACGTTCTCAGTGGTAAATGTGGGAGAGTGTGCCCGACTTGACAGATCGCGTCGTATTTATGGTGCGTTGGCACAGGGGATACAACCAGTTGGGATTTTTACTCGGCTCTACCACTTGGGCATAGCGCAGCCACAACAAACCCATTTGAATACCTCTTGTTTCCACCAAGGCAGAGATCCAGCCTGTTCCCTGCGGAGCAAGTTCCAGACCCTGGGCCAAGTGAATCTCTGACAGACCTCCATCAACTTCATGGAGTTACAACCACAATTTGGCCCACGCATGACATGTAGATCTCTTCATTTTGCCTCCCAATCACCCAAACCTCACAGCGTGTGGTAGTGCAGGAGAGGGACACATCCTCCAGGAAAGACCTCTCTGGATACCACGCCAGCCCTTCCTTTCCTTATTTCCTTTGCTTCCTGGGATAAAAGGCGAGTGAGAGGATTCACAGTACATCTGAGCTGTCTGGGAAAGAAATAGGAATTTCCTCCTGCCATTCCCAGTCTCTTAATAGGCAGGTGGGATGCGAGCAGGAATAACTCAATCAAGACAGAGCAATTTTTAATTAATTTGTGGATCCCTTCGCCGGCTGAGTGCCTTGGAGACAAAGGGGAAGCCTCTCCTTTAACACTTGTGTATGCCTGGTTCTTTGAGCCTCCCCTTTTCACCAGCACATCTTTGGTCTTGAAAGCTGCACAAAAGGAAGAATTCCTTGATCTTTTACCTCGGCTTTTGCTAAGACGGAGACACACACGAGGGGGAGCTGGGCTGGGTTTCTGGGGTTTTTAAAATATATATATTGCTTTTCTATTTTTTGGATAATCTTAGATCCCAAAATGCATACAGAGAGGGGTGGGGAAGGAAAAGAAAGAGAAGGAAAGGGATAAAAAAAAAATAAGAATCGACCTTAAACCTAAGAAAGCAGAGCGCTTTCTGTCGACACCTTCTGCCCAGCCCGCTCCATCCCCAAGGGGAGGGAGTTGAAAGGTTCAAGCTACATCAAGTGGTGAGTAATGCAGCGGGAGGCTCCTGCTCGGGGCTGGGCTCTCACCCTCCGCCATCACTCCCTGCCCTGTGCCCGATGCTGCGTGGGGCAGAGTCGAGCTCTTCCCACCCTCTTCTCCCTCCCCTTGCCAGCGACAGTGGGGATGCAGGAACTTCCTAGGCAGTGACTGACACTACAATTATCGATTGCCGGCTGCAAAGGCTTGCTCTCGCCTCCCCCCCTCTTCTCACTTGTTTTCTTCTGTGCAGCAGAGTGCCAGCCTTCAGAGACTGCTGCTGGAAAAGGCTCAGATTGACGGGGTGTCAAGATATCTGCTGGCCCTGGCTTTTAACAGTCCCTTGCAAGGGGAAGAAGGAAGAACCCCTGCACGGGCAAGGAAGCTCTGCTAGCTCTGAAAGAAAGGGAGGAATTAAAAGCCTTCCTCTCTCTTCCATCGAGATGCTCTTGAACCACAAGCAGGTTTTTTCAGCCTCAGCTTGGCTGTGTGCATCTCAAAAATCTCAAGATGCTGGGAAGGAGCACAGGCAAGGTGTCAGCTGGTCCCCAGCAATGCTGTTATCCACCCCCAAATCAAGGCACACAAAAGCCCCACTGCCTTCCTCACCAAGTCTCCATGGGGTGGCACAAATAAGTGACCACGTGCCCATGAGAGCTGGCCATGGCCATTTCAGACTAGAGGAGGGCAAGAGGTATCCTGGCTAGATGAGGTCACCCAGCAAAGGCTGCAGAATGTCTGGGACCCCCCTTCCAGCCTGGGTGCATTCTTTGCTGCTCGGCACTGATGACATAGGGAGGACCAGATCAGAGGGTTTTCCTAGCAACAACAAACAAAGGAACTCCAGGTCACCTCCTGGGTCCTCCACCAAAGGCTGCAATGCCATCTTGGGAGGCCACCCTGCCTGATGGCTCCTGGGCACTCCACATATCACATTTTCAGCTCAGTCAGCCACCCCTAGCAAGTGCCATCCAGGCCAGAAAACCGGGGTGGCAACCTGCCCACAGAAGTGTTTGCAAAGCCTGGCAGCACCTTGAGACCACGGCTCAGTGTTACACGCTGGAGCCAGAGACACGAAATTAAAGCCAGCTTCACAACTGTTGGTGTCGACACCTGGTGATGGGAGGAGAGGGATCGATGATGGAGAGTCTGTCTCTCCTGATGCATGGCTGTCAGGGTCAATACACAATTCTTGGGGAGATCAGATGTCCAGGTTAACTGCTTTGCCTCTGTGCTAAGCTGATGGGCCAGTGGAGCCCCATCCTGCTCACACATCCTCTTCCCCAGCCAGACTCATCCCCCTCCAGCCATCAAATGCCACTGAGAGCAGCCCCAGGGCTTGCGGTGCTTGTTTTCGCCCACAGTAGAGCTCAATGGTAGCTGTAAAAGGTGTCCAGGGCTGGGGGAGTGACACAGGGAAAACAGGGAGACCTGCCCCTCTGGAGCTTTCAGCTGCACCAAACCAGCCCAATGCCACAAGCAGCATTGCCATCGCAGCAGGTGGGAACACAGGGCTTGGGGACAGCCACCACCTCCCTGTGATTGGAGACACCAGGCACCCAAAGGTGACTGGGAGGGTGAGTGTGATGCAACCCCTGTGGAGGGGAGCCCCATCTGCCAGCCCCTCTGCCCATCCCTGTCCTAAACTGCTGGGCAACAGAAAAGCCAGGAGAGGAGGAACATCACCTTTCCTGCTCAGCACAGGTCCTGCTGGCTCAATGGCCATGTCCCACTCTCCATCCTGGGTAGGCATAGGACCCATGGCTCTGGTACAATACCTGTCCCCTCCAGGTGACTTGGTCTGCAGTGTCACCCCACAGTCCTGAGGGCCAAAAGATCTGTGGCAGTGCAGCTGCATCATGCCCTCTGCACCGAGTGGGTTTGTGGCACCCCATGACACTCCAGGGCACCCTGTGGCACCCCATAGCACCCTGCAGCCACCTAGAGTTCCCCGGTATTGCAGCAAGCCCATGAGGGAAGCAGGAGCCCTGCTTTGCACCCTCACCAACAGCTATCCCACACCAGGTAGGATCTGCCCCACAGCCCGGGGGGTCCTGTGAGGACAAGAGGCAACCGCGGCCAAACGGCAGCATCTTGCCCCACCAGCTCCCGGGGCTTTTTAGCCACACATCTCCTCGAGCATGGCACAGCCACCCAGCCTACTCACAGGAGACCAGGGGGGCTGACCTGTCAGCAGGCAGCTGGGGGGGGGGGGGGCACAGCATCACACTCCAACGCCAGCACAGCCAGATTTACACCAGCCCCCCCAAACCCCAAGAAAACAGAGCGTGGCATGAATAACAAAAGCAGCGATCAGTAAAGACTCTCCCAAGAGGCTGCAAGTTCTTCAATTAGAGCTCTCATTATAGGAACGAGAAACTCCACGTCGTCTTCTGTACGGATAACACTTTTTTCCCCCTCTCTTTTAAAGAATAAAGGGAGGGAGGGAGGCAGGGAGAGGAAGGCTGCATCTCTAATGCAACAGACAGGTCTGCTGAGATTCACTTTGGCTCTTATTTTGACTTTCATCTAAAAGAGCTGCCCTGGGAATCCATTAAGTCCAATTTAAATCGGCTCTCCGCCCTCACGGCTTCTCCCCGCCTTCGCATCCCCTCCACCCCCCTTAGCTCCCTTCTTCCCCCCCTCCTTTGGAAGCAAACAAACACAAAAGCAAGGCCAGGCAGGGCAGGCAGCGAAGGGCAGCACCAGAGCCATCCCCGGGGGATTCCAGCCCTCCCCGGGGCAGTTGCTCCATCTTTATTTCCGCCCAAATAAACACAGTCCCACCACGTCTGGATATCGCCTTGATANCGCACAGGCATATTTTCCTCGGATTTTATTATTTTCAGGTACAATTATCTCCATTAAGGCGGCAGCCGGCAAAGTTGGATGGGATATAATCACATACTTCAGGTCGGGATTTTTGGTTGGGTTTCGGTTTGGTTTGTTTTTTTTTTTTTTTTTCCGCCTTCCTCAGCCAGTTTCTCCAACCCCAATACCATTCCTTTGCCTTTGGGAATTATCACCCCACCGCAGCCCCGCAGCAGGGCGAGGGACAGACCCCTCTCCTTTCATCTCACCACACTCATTCAAGCCCTGCTTCTGTCGTATAAGCAGTTTTCCAGCTCTTCTCCCCCCCCGTAACACACCCGTTCTGCATTGCATCCTATTCATATGTTTCTAATCATCGCTGTTCCCTTCTTTAAAACAAAAGCACAAGGACACCCCCCATCCCCCGCAACTAACAGCAGTCTCAGATCCCCCTCACCAGGCTCCTCGGTTATCCCTTGGTTTGTTTGTTTATTAATGTCAGCGGAAGGTTCGGCGAGGGAAGGGGTAAAAATCTGCCATGGGAGAAAGGGAGTGGGAGGTGAAAGTCCCACCGAGGGGCTTCCCGAAGGCGCAGCCAGATGTGCAAACCCCGCGATTCCTCGTGTTATCTGCTAAGATTCCGGGTTTTTTTCCCCTGCCCCCCCTTCCCCCCGGCCACCGAAAAGAAGAAAGACAATCCATCAAGTCAGCCTTCTCACGTGCAGACAACGGCGAGCAGAGCCCGGCGCCCGCCCAACGCAACTTTTACAACTAGAAACCCATCCACATCCACAACTCCACCATGAAACAAGCCTCCCCTTGGAAGATTTCCCTCCTCAGGGGCTTCCACAGTCCGTGTCGTGTCCGTCCCCCCCCACGCACACCCCTGCCCCCGCCCCTACCTCCCTTCCCTCCC
>WAAF01002155.1:466263-491492 GCA_013400475.1 Tricholaema leucomelas | reverse complement strand
TAAAAACATAACTCCAATTTCTATTTCCATCTTCACATTATCTTTACTAAATACTTTTTTATCTTTATGTTCATACTTCCGTTTTTTTTTTTTTTTTTTTTTTTAAAAATTTTTTTTTTTTTTTTTTTTTTTTTTTGCTTCCCTTCTCAGCAGCCCTTCTGAGCTCCTTCACTAACCATTATTCATAGACCACTAGGGGATATAAGGTAATTAGAAACGGCCCTATAGCATCCAGGCTGAAAATGTAATGCCAGCGGTAGGAGTGGTGGAGGGCTCTGGCTCCTGCGGGCGGCTCCGGCAGAAAAGTGCTCTCTGGAGCTGGGGACGAAGGTGAGAAGTGGGGTGGAGGAGAGGGCGAGAGGGTGCTGGTGGCTCTTCCCTGCACAGACGATCACGGTAGCCCCAAGGAAGCTGAGGGTCGGAGGGGTCGCAATGGGTTTAGGGGATGATGGCTGGGGTGGTGAGGTTTGGGTTGGGTTTCTTTCTTGTTTTTTGGGGAGGGGGTGTGATGGCTGTGCCTGTGTGAGCCGTGCAGGGGCTGCGTGTGTGTGTGTGCGCGTGTGTGTGTGTTTGTGCCAGGAATAGCAATCAGCAGAGGCAGCACACAGAGCGCAAAAATGCCATCATGCAGGGTCAACAGAAAGCTGCAGACATTTTTTTTCTCCTTTTTTTTTTTTTTTTTGGCTTAATCCTCTGGAGCGGGGGAGAGGGGAAAGGAGGAGGCTGCTGCCGCCTTTATAGTTGCTTTTTTTTTTTTTCCTCTTCCAACCTCGTAGGATCAGATTAACACACCTCCCCCCCTCCTTCCCCTCCACACACACGCCAGCCCCAACCATCCCAGCCCCTTCACCAGCGTCGCACTGGGGAGACAGCGGAGTCAGCGTGGGGTGGCATGCGGGTCTCATCACTGGGATGAGCTGGGTGGGATGAGCGAGGCTGGCTCGCGCAGCAGCGGGCACGGAAAGCAGGAGGGAGACAGCACAGGGGGGGAGTGGAGGCAAAGGAACAAATCACACCTGCAGCTTTCTGCGCGCTGAAGCCAGCTGCAGCCCAGGCACGAAAAACACAGGCGCACGGATTCCCACTGCCGTGCATCTGCTGGGATTTAGGTGCACGGTGAGCTGATGGTAGCTCACCCCTGGGAGCCGTTGCTGGTTTTTTTTGGGGGGGGCTTACTTGAGGGAAAGGGAGACGGTAACAAAGAGCAATCCTTCCCCAAACACCGTTTTTTTCCAAGAGGTAAATAAAATTCGGCGCAGAGGCAAGGAGGGGGAGCTGGTCCCCTCGCAAAGGGAAGCACGGTGCTGCTTTGGTGGCCCTGGCACACCGGGACGCGCGCGTCATGCCACCAGCAGTGCCCATGCAGGCTGACCGAGGTCGCTGCCGTGCAGCTCCGTGTGCTAGTCCCTGCCTGAAGGGTGCAAACGCCCAGCCCTGCCTCCTCCCACGACTCCACTCTGAGCCTCTCTTTAATTGAGCCAAAGCTGTTCACCTTGATAACGCAGCAAGGCAGCGAGTTGCCGAGCCATACGCAGGGGGCTAGAGAGCTATTTGATCCACTTCCAAGGTGCTGCCTTTCAATTCAACCCCTTGCTCTTGAAGGATGGATAACCAGGCCCTCTCTTTTCCCTGTTAATTACTTGAGATAGCAGGCATCAAGCTGCAAAACAGACCAGACCTCATAAGGGGACCCAGCATCTGCCAAAACAGGCTGTTAGCTCTCATCTCCCTAGCTCCTTTTCTCCCCATTCTTATCCTTGTCTCCATCCTGATTTCTCTCCCCATCTTGATCCTCAACCCCATCTCCATTTCAGTCCCAGCCTGGTTGTTTACAGCCAATACACCACATTATGCTCCCAGCCACCTTCAACTTCACACGTGCCTCCCTGCAGGACAGTAAACCAAGTCAGGATGTCATGGCTCTCCTGGGACTCAGTGTTTATTCCCCATAACCACTGATCCCACTCTGCCCTTCCCAGGGAAGAGCTTTTCCATCATTTGGCACTGCTGCCTAGTAAAGCCAAGGTGGAAGATGTCTAATGGACATCATCCCCAGCTTCTCCTCTGGGACTCAGAGAGGGCTAAAGGATTTGTTGTTTTTTTTTCATTACCATCCCATAAATTCAGCAATCTGGTCCACCCAAGTCATCCCCTGGCGCTGGTATGCTTTAAATCCCCACCTCCAGGAGTCCTGACTTCAGGAGAACCTCAGCCCTGCACTTCTTAAACCCTGACCTCACTGTGGTGAGGACCAAGGTTGAAACCACAAGCTTCTGAGAACCCCATATGCAAATGAAATCACCACCAAACACTCTGGTTTCTTAAACACTGTGATTGTTTTCTGGCAGATTCATAGTTCTGTGACTCAAATTTACGGGTTCACAAAGGCTGATTTGATGATTTCTCAGCACTTCTGAGGTGATGGCACCCACATCACCTCCATCTGCGTGGCAAGGACACGTCTGTCTTAGCCCAACTGCCAGCTGGGTGGGAGACCATCGCCTACCACAGCAATTAAAACTCGTTAAAGCCTCAAAGCTCAGAAGATGGTGCTGCAGTTGTGTAGATGGGAAAGTCGCCATCCTCTTGATGAAACTCAGCTCCAGAGCATCCCCTTGAATGACTCACAGCCCCCCACCATAGGTGTGAATATGGCCCCATGCCCTGTGAATTCATCGGCTGCTTCTGTAGAGCAAATCCTACCCTGAGCTACCACAGATCCAAACAGACCAGCATCTAAAAAGCCTCTTCCCATCCTCCCCACCATGAGTGCAGGTCTCACCTTGCCAATCAAAGTTGGAGGCTTCCCTGGAGGTAACTCCACCTCCTGCCCCAAGTGGGCTACAAAATAATGACTCATTGCAATGTCACTTCTAGAGCTGCTAAAACAAAGGCATTTTGGCTTCCTCAGTGTCTTGCCACCTCAACCTACAAAGATAAGGCTTCTTCCTCCATGCTGAGAAAAATGAGCTTTCCCCCACCAGCCTCGCCTTCTGTCTGACCCTGCTGTGCTTTGCTGGCCCTGGGACATTCCCAGTGCCTATGTGGGATGCTTTGAGCTGGCTCTTCCTCATCCCTCTTCCTCTCATTCCTCTTCCTCTCATCCCTCTTCCTGGCTGACAGTGCCAACGATCCTAAACGATTGCTGTCATCCCCTGACCCAGGTGACACCTCATACCTGGCACTGCCCACCCTGTACCCACAGCTGTGTGCAGACAGGGAGCAGGCAGTCCTGCCCCAACTCTCATCAAGCTCCATGCACCAGCTCTGAGCGGATCCGATGGATTTTCATTTCCTAACTTTGCCCTTTGGGCTATTTCTAACGAGCTTCCTCACGCTTAAAAAATAAATCCTTCATCTGGTGGTGCTGGAGCAGCAATGCTTGGGACGATTGTGCCTGCAAGGAGACTCAAAATTAATTCTATCACAGTCACTTTGGGTAGGGGGGGACATTGCATTGACCTCATCAGATCAGTTCCTTCCCAGGACCCAAAGAAATGCCTTCCCAGAGCAAATGTTTTGGCCTTCTAAAAGACATTTTGCCCTCTGCACCATTTGGCTGGTGCAGTACGACCCTGAGCAAGGAGCCATCAATGTCCTCCTGTGACCCTGTCCCTTCACAGCACCCCATGTCCCCAGCTCCAAGCTCCCCTGTAGTCTCTGCCCACAGCATCAGATTCATCCACTCTCCTGGTCTCTTGTCTCCCATCAAGACAGAGGAATTGGTCCCGGGTGCCTTCGTTTTCACTAATCAGATGCTTTAATGAGTTCCTCAGCCCTCAGCACATCCCCACTTCACACCACCACCCCCTCTGAGGCCAGCCCCGCTCCCGCAGCGTGCCGAGGCCCCCACCGTCTCGAAGGCTTTTCCTTGGTGGGAGAGCAGTGATTATTTCTCTCAAAAGGTCTCTTATAATGGAAACCATCTCTCCATCCCTCCTTGGTCTCCTCCTGCCGTGACCCAGGCTCTGTGGAGAAGAGCTCTGCTCTGAGGCAGCGCCGTGTTTCCATGGAAAGAGTGAATAGCAGAGTCTTCCCAGTGGTTTATTAGAATTCCTTTTACTTCGATGGAGAGTTTTAGAGCAAAGTAAAAAGGCTTTAATGTGGGGCTAATGGAGCCCCTGGGAAGTCCAGGAAGGAAATCTCCCCTGGAGAAGAGGAGGCGTGAGGAGAGGGAGGGCAACTTTCAAGACAAATTCCTGGACAGGTTGAAATTTTTTTGCAGGAGCCATCTCAGGCAGCAAGAAATGGGAATGAATGTTTGTTTTATTTTTAACAGATGTTACAAAAGGCCTGCCAGTAATTCAGTGAACGATGCAAAACCTAGATCCCACTCACTTTTCCTGGCATGTCTTCCATCCCCTCCCTCTCCAGCTCGGTAAGAATGCTTATTTGCATTTAGCATATCATATTTAAAGGGGGGGAAAAAATAATATTAAGCAATAAAATAACAATCGTAAGCCACTTCATTTCCTCCCTCCCTCAGGCTTTGGGTTCACTTTAAATCCTTGGTTGTAGCAGCTATTAATTGTCCTTAATAAATTTTCCTGTCTTTTCACATCTCTCAAGCTCTGCTTTGGGTGTTCCCATTTTCCCCAGCTCCCCATCCTGCTCTCTCCCTGTTGTTTCCCCAAGAGACATGACAGCTCTTGACTCTGCAAAGTGTTTGGAGCACAACAACCGCTGCTCCCTTGCCTGGGGACGCCCCAGTGTGAAATTCAGCCTACAGCCTCCTCTTTGCGGGGGGAAAAAGCAGGGATTTGGTTATTATGAGATGGGGAGATGGAAAGAGGTATAATGGAGGGGTCCTAAAAGCATCTAGCCAGTGGATGGAGCATGAGAAAGAGTCCACCCCTCCACAAAACAGGGTGCAAAACCCCATGCATGCTCATGCATCACAGTGCTTGGTGGGCCATCGGGCAGCCTGGAAGGTGATCCAAACCCCACCACAATGGGTATGGTACTTGGGGTGAGATAGAACACTCCTGAGTGTCACACACAAAAAGCAGACCTGGGAGGCCACTGTCAGTCCCGGGCAGAGAAGCTCTGAGTCCCAGGGAGACCAGATCTCCTGAAAATGAGCAAGTTTGGCAGCTCCTGCTTTAATCCTTGACTGCAAAATGCAAGCTGCAATGGCTCTTCCTTTTCATGCCTAACCACGCAACATCACTTTGCTCCTCCAAAGAGCAAGGTCCCGTGGAAACCTGGACTGGGTAAATCCAAGTTCACAGCCACAGGTGCAGCTCATAGCTCCTGCATGTATGCAGGAACAGCTGGGAGAGGCCACCAAGGGCTAGTGCTCTTCCAGCTCAGACTCATGAGATGAAGGACTGGAATTTTGTATGTATAAGGGCCTGTGGTGATAGGACAAGGGGCAATGGCTTTAAACTAGAGCAGGGCAGATTTAGATTGGACATTAGGAAGTTCTTCACTATAAGGATGGTGAGACACTGGAACAGCTTACCCAGAGAAGCTGTGGAGGCCTTATCCCTGGAAGTGTTTAAGACCAAGCCGGATGAGGCGTTGAGCAACCTGGTCTAGTGGGAGTTGTCCCTCCACCATCCCTAGATGATCTTTAAGGTCTCTTCCAACTCAAGCCATTCTGTGATGACTCTATAAAATCCAGGGTGATTTCCTGCCTCATTCCTATCTCGTACCCTTGCACACAGCCCAGCATCCTACACACTGGCATGTCCTGTGCCAAATTCACTTCCGAATTCACCTGCCTTCTTTCCAGGATTCCAAGCTAAGAAAGGCTCTGGAAAGCAACTACAGGGCAGTGCTGATACAAATGGGGTGCCCCTGCACCCTTTTATGCATTCTAAACCCTGCCTGTTTTCCAGGCAGAAAATGGCATCCGTGTGCATTTCCAGGTGACAGAGGGAAACTGGCTGCTTCCACAGCGCTCTCTCCTCTTCCCATTACAATTCTGCACCTGGTTAGCAATTGTTGGAAAGAGGTTAATCACAGTCCTTAAATCAGGAACCTCGCTGCAGTATGCTTGGGATGCGCATCTGTGCTCTCCACAGCTCATCCCCAGCGGCATTTGGGGGCAATATGCCAAACAAATCCCAACCCCAAGTAAGCCAAATCCTTCCCCAAACGACATGACAAGCACCCCAGGGTGCTAGACACCATTAATTCCTCAACCTGATCCTGAGGCATGTGTGAAACACTCTCTGTGCTCCCAGCCCCACCACATCTGTGGGTTAGGATCATAGAATCATTTAGGTTGGAAGAGATCTTTAAGATCATCAAGTCCAACCATTAACTCAGCACTGCCAGCTCACCACTAAACCACATCCATCAGCACCACATCTGTACAGCTTTGAAATCCCTCCAGGGATGGTGATGGCTTCTTGGTCAATGTTGGCACAGCCTTTATGTCACAGAAAAGGCTTTCTAGGAGTTCCATGTTTGCTCACTGTCAGCCTTGTAGTGGAGGGGAGGTATCACCTCGAAACATCTCAAGAGCCATCAGTGGGGACCACAAGCATGCTTAGCCCCACAGCCAGAGTTCAGCACTATATAGGGTCAGCTCTTGGCAGAGGAAAGGTTGGAGCTCTGGCAAGCGGCAACCGCCCAGCTTTGCTCCTGGTTTTCAAGCATTGCAAAACCCGGCCTGACCCTGCTATTTCTAGGCCTGTCCCAGGGGATCACCCTGCTCTGTCTGTTTTGGGAAAAAAGAAGCGTTTCGGAGCATTGGAGCCCTTCGGAGGTTGGTGCTTGGCTGGGCCCGGAGCTGCTCACGCTGCAGAGCCAGCGGCACTAACCGCCGGAGACAGAGGCTGCCGGGCGCCTGCACGCACACGCACATGCACAGCCCGGAAAATGGAGAGGAATTGATCCTGGAGGCAAATCTCTTTTGTTCCAACCCCACTGCTGTAACTGGATCTGCCCGGGTTCTCTGCTCAGGAGCCGCAGCGGATCACATCGCTTTCATGCCTTCTCCTAGTGCCAGCTTGTCACATTCCCCCGTCACCTACGGCAGGGAGGGGACGGGTGAGAAAGGGAGGCATTGCTCACAGCCCTTGTTTACCTCAGCGCCGCACACGCGAGGGGTGTACGGCGGTAACGAGCAAAAATCCAAGAGGGAGCAGATTGCGGATCCACCTCTCAACCCCATTTTAACGAGGTCCCCCATATCCTTCTTCCCGGCCAGGCTCCCTGCGCCCCAACAGCCTCCCTGCCTTTCCCTGCTCTCTCGGTTTTTCAAGCTGCAGAAATGCTGATTCACAGAGCCCGGCGCAGGAGGCGTTTGGGAGGCAGAGAGAGGAACGACCTGGCTGCTTCGCTGCCTGCGCAGGCAAGAGCTGCCTCTGCAATGCCACCCGAAAGCGCCCGACCTCCCCGAGAGCTTTCACACTGCTGATTAGCGGTGGCGAAGTCGCTGCAGATTAATCCGCTCTGCGCTTATTCCAGCACCTCTTATCCAACGGCTCCCTCGCCTCTCAGCAAGGTGAATTCATCCCTCCTGCTCCCCAGGAGAGCTCTCGTGGTGATTTTTCTCCCCTTTCTGCACAGGGGAAGGTGAAAGATTTCATGTCATGCAGAGAAACGCTGGGGATATATGGGGTGGGGATGGTGGGGATGGAGCGATGCAGGAGGTAGGGTGGGTCCCCAGGGACCTACTTTGCTTTCCAAGTGGTAGGAAAAAGCAAACACCATACTGATCTGCCACTGTGCATGTGGATACTTTGCTGCATCACCACAAGTCTTGGATCCATCTCCTCATTCCAGAGCAGCCTGTGCCCAGTGGTGGGGCCTGCATTTCAGCTGGCCTCCTGGCATCAAAAGCCATGGCATGAGCTGAACCTGCCAGCCTCGTGTCACCTCCTCTCTCCTGCCAGTGTGGTGTATCTGGTGTGGTCTATACCTGCAGCAGTGTTCTCAGTGGCCCAGGTCAGGCAAATGGCTGAGAAAACAGTCTGTGGCTCTCCAAGCATTCTGCTTCTCCAAAGTCCATGTCCCTTCCCTCTAGGATAATTGTGCCATGTTACAAAAAAACCCTCAGGTAAACAGATCTGAGCTGGTTTACTCCAGCTCATGTGTTCAGTTACACTCAGTGATTTCTTCTCCTTCATCCTAAAGTTGCCTGTGGTGCCATGATGGATGCAAACACTTTGGGACTTCATGCACTGAACAGCATGATGTGACACAGAACTTCGCGTTACACTCAAGCTCCTACCCATGCCATGTCCCTCTGGGCCAGCTTGGGCACTACTGGGACCAGGCAGGATCCATCCAGAACAGGTGATGCAGGAAGTAGACCTGGCAAGGCAGGCAGGGAGGCCAATACTGCATCAACCTCTGAAAGCTCACGGCTACATGCTGGATGGGTCCGGGGACAGCAGGGCACCAGCAGGGCACCTCCTGCCACTGTCATGCTGCTGCCTCTACAGTCTCAAAGATCAACCCCCAAAACTATTTTTATTTCATTATTTACATTTATTTCAGGGCTGCATCTAAGCTGTGTCAGTCCCCTGAGCCCCTCTGCATGGGCAACTGCCTGCCGGAAGCAAGTGGGCTGAGCTGGCCTGCTCATCTGGGCTCGTCGAAAAGCCATGGTGCATCTGAATAGATTTACACCATGCAAATGTAAAGGCCCCAGTGGGTTTGAATAGGAGCCCTTGAGGTATTATCTCAGCAGTGCCTCGAGGCAACCACCTGAATCCTTCCGTGACTGCTGCACAAACCCGAAATGTCTCCAGTGGCTGGGGATTATGGACAGACCTTGCAGAGTAGCATCCAGGCCACCACAACCCACAACATCAGCTCTCAGATGCCCCTACATGAGCTCAGCCCTCAACAACAACAAAACCAATGACAAACAACAACAACAACAAAAAAGGCACAGTGATGCTAAGAGTTGCAAGGCCCAGATGCCAAGGAGAGAAACCAAGCTGAAGTTTGCACATTAATCATATCAAGCTCTATTCTTTTTCATCTATTTCAAGGCAAGTCAAAAAGAGGTTCACACTCTCCCCTGGCAAACCACAGAGGATGACGTGAGCCTGTCTCCTGCATTGCAAGTAGAGTGTGTCAAGCAATTAGCAAGTAATCAGGAATTCAGATAGGGTGGGCAGGATATGATCCCTCAAAGCTCTGTCAGGAGCAAAACCCACCCCAGAGTTTCCCATCAGGCATGGAAGGCAGCAGAGGGAGCAGGGGCTGTTGGTGAGCTCTGGATGAGCAGACCCTGTGCCAGCAGAGCCTGCTGCCATAAACCACCTCACCTTCGGGGAGTGCTGGAGCTAAAAGGCCCCAGGCACTCATGCACAGATTTCCCCTAACTGATTCCCAGTCTCAGCAAGGTGACCAGGGCAACTCAAAGGGCTGGTCTCTAGGAGTCCTGCAGACCTGCTGGGTCACCCAGGCACCTCAGTGCATGTCTCAGCTTTTCAGCGTTGCATTAACTCTTGCTGCTGTCACCAGTTTTACTCTCCACGGCTCTGACTCTGGTGGCTTCCACTAAGCGTCCTCCCAGCAGCCCAAATCCTGCTCTCCTGGAAATGAGTGATAAAACCAATGTAAGAGTAGGAGCAAGGCTTCAGGCAACTACTTCCACTTTACTCCCCCAGTGCTTCTAAAAGCACATCACACAAAGCCCTGGCACAGCACACGAATAGTATGGTACCATCTCACCACCGTGGCATGCACCAAAAGCACCTTGGAGTGGCACACACCTACCCATCACCTCCCCAGACACCTCACTAGTCCCCAAGAGCATCCATCCAGCTCTGCAAGAACAGAGGGAGGATTATCCCAGAGTGTGAGCTGCCAACCTGGGCGCACACCTCCCTCCCTCCGGGCGCGGGGCCCAGGGTGCAGAAGGAGCCGGCGCGACGGGCAACGCGTTGCAAAGGGGACGCCTAATCTGCCACCCACCCTTTCTCCTCCCCATTGCCAAGGTAGCAGCAGACAATGCTATCTGCTGGGTTGTCAGCCATCCCTCCTCCCGCCGCCTCTTTAGCCAGAAAACTCTCCATCTGTCTCCAGATGGGGTGTTTCTACCACTCCAGTCAAACCGATTCAGAGTGGAACAATGATGCTTTGTTAACAAAACAATTTTTGTGTGTCAAGCCCTCCTTCTTGCGGTTCCTCCCCCCCCCCCAGTCCCCAGTGGGTCAGCTTTGTGTGGCGTCCTACATTTTTGTTGTTTCTTTCACATTTTAAAGGCTCCGTATTTTAGTACAAAAGGTGCCTGCGGAGCAGCTTTTATCTGCGAGGCAAGATTTGACACATACGCAGATCACAATTGCGACAGGAGGTTCGTGATGTGGTGGTTAAGGGTGGTGTCAGGACCTTCAGAGTGATGAGGCATTATTCCCAGTGATTTTTGCCTCCAGGATAAAAATTAGAGCTGGTCCTACGCTGCATATAATGCTTCTGTGAGCTGGAATCCCCCGAGGGCTCATGGGGGAAGCAGCAAGAGAAAGTTTGAGCTTGCTTTGGTGCAGGGCAGGCATCAGCCATGTCCACCCATCCTTCTTGTGTCCTCCAATGGAGAGCTGGTTGCTTCTTTCAGCTTGGGAGGGGAAGGGACAGGTCCATAGGATGAACCTATGTGCCTGTGAGTAAACCACAACCCTCTCCCCAGCACAAACCCCATGGTGGTCAGGATGGCAAAACCTCAGTCCTCCCGTGGTCAAAGGCTCCAAATGAAGACTCAGGGCTGTACCTGCAACCTAAGGTTGGAGATGCCTCTTTTCTCTTCCACAGACATCTCCACCACAGGTTCTCCAAGAAAATCAGCTCTTCCTTTTTCCTCCTTTTTTTCCTCTCTCTCTCTCTTTTCTTTTTTTTGCCCTGAAGCAACAAGCACACAAACCACCTTCTGCTCTGCTCAAAACCAGCAACTCACAGCAAATAACCAACCCGCTGGCTCCAAAGCAAACAGCTTTGTGTTCCTAAGCGGGTTGGCAATTTCGACACAAGTGGGACTTTTTCTTCCAGCTCCCCCCACGTTTGCAGGGAAGTTCCCTCCTCCTTCCTGTCCTCAGGTAACTGCATCTTCATGGAAACAGCAATATTTTTATGAGTCACCCTCCTTCTTCCCCCCTCCTGCTCTGTGGCCAACACCCCTCTGCTTTCGAGATCAAAGCCGAAGGGGACCAGCTGTGTCGCATCCTTTCCTCTCCAGCCCTTTCCATCTCCATTTGCAGCCGTCGCCAGCACGAGCCCCTGCTGTTCTGACAGCTCTTTGTGCTGCCCGTTCACCATCACAGCTCTGTGCCCGCTGCTTGCTCTCCCTCCACCCCACTCCTGCCATTTCTGCTCTCCCTCCAGCCACACCGGGTACATAGGGCACCCTCCAGAGCTTGGGGCTTCGTCCCCTCCAGCACGCATGGGAGCTGCCCGACCAGCCACCTCAGCTGCTGCCCTGGCTGTCATGCAGTGCTGCTTTGGAGGAAGAAATGTGCTCAGAGAAGAGAGAAACGGGATAATCTGCTTCCACTGAAATCCCATCCTAATTCCCTGCTTGGAAACTCCTCCGCAGACCAGAGTATGAGGCTGCATCTCCCTTCCAAAACTGCATCTCCATGGGGACCTTCGCTCTGGGCTCATTTCATGGGTACAACTTCAGCTGGGAAAGTCCAGGTACCTCTGAGAAAGCAGCTGAAGGAAGAGGAAATCTCCCTCCCTGTTCAAAAGGCTGCAGACACTTCACTCAGCCCCCCCTGTGCCGCAGCAGGGATTTGCAATGAGATGGGATAATCAGGGATGTGCTTCTTGCTGCATCCAGGAAAACCTGCCCTTTTTTGGCCTCCAAGTGAGTGCCACTTGTACACACTCGATGGAAGCTACCACCATCTGCAGTAAGTCACACATCTAATGGGTCCACCTTCAAAGGGTAGCCCCCAGCCTTTGTGTCATCACCTCCTGGGTGCTGCAATTGTACCTTGAGGAGCGTCACAGTCCCTGCTTCCCAACACACTCTCAGCTGAAACCCAGCTCCGAGTTGTCCTACAAGGACTTTGAAGAAAGTATGGCACAGAATTAAGTCTCAGTGCTTTTTATATGCAAAATGCTGAATTTAGCTGCTAATGGCAATTCCCAGAAGAAAGGGATGGTTAGTAGTGATGGGGATATTTATGAATACTTTTAAAGCAAACGCTGTGAGGCAGGAAATCCATTGGTCCTCCTGGAAAGCTCCCCCAGTTTGCTGCTGCAGGCATCTAAATGCAAAGTTTCCACATGGCTTTTTGCATTTTGTGCTCTGCTACACGTATCCTTCTCCAATCTCTTCTCCCAGGAATGGTTTGTTGGCCTCTCTTCCCTGGTCACGCGTGTGTCACCGTGACCTGCCCAGCTCAGGGAGGGAGGCAGCATCTCCGTCCTCCACCAGACACTCCACCGACTTGTCGGTAGATAAAAGTCAGGGGGGGACCTACTTGACTGGTCTCCTTAGCTGCTCTCTCCAAAGCAGTGAAGGGTTGACACAGAAAATAGCCGTGTCCTGGGTTTCTGGGAGGTTTTCACTGAGAGCTCATTGTTTTTCCCCAGCAAAGCCAGGAAAGAATTTACAGCTGGTCAGGGCAGCGAGACTGCTCTGCTTTCTCTTCCCTGGGACAGAAATTCAGTTTGAAACAGATTGCTAGCAGCTAAATGCAAGTTCCTTAGCAGCTTCCAGGGTGAAAATACTCCCTCTCCAGATCTCCTTTTATGTCCACAACACATTATTCCGGTGGAGGGCTCTCTTGCTAAGAAAAGTTGTGATGACTCCCAGCCTTGTTTCCAAAGTGGTTCAGGTATGGGAGCCAGTTCCCCTGCAAAGCATCCCTTGGTCCTACTGCCCAGATGAGATGTCCTTAATTCCTCCATCTGTCCCCTCCAGGCTCTGCCTGGCTCGGCTCTCAGACAGTGAATAAGTGAATACATACAGCAGGCTGCAAGGCTGCTTCTCCTAAATGTATGCTTCTCCTGCAGCTTCAGAAGAAACGATGTCTAAGTTCCCCAGCCCACTCCTGGGGGTTTCTGGGGCTTTCCATGCTAAGCTGCCTTTCTCCTGCACACTGCATGCAGACAGACAAGAGGTTCACACCAAAACCCACCTCTCCTCTCTGCCTTTAACTGAACCAAAACAAAAAACAGATGGAAAAATCAAATGCTGGCAGCCTTAAGTATGTGGGCTGCACTTGCATCACCCCTCCTGGAGCTGCAGAGTGTATTCCCTCCTGCGCTGGGGTCCCAGCCTTCCTCAAAAGGGTTATTACTGGCGGGGGGGGCGGTCGTTTTCCTCCTATCTGCCAGCCACTGAGCAGCATGGAGGTAAGAGCAGAGGGTAGGAACAGAAAACAAGGGGTGAGAGCAGACTCAGCCTTTTAGGATAGTCACAGGATCACAGAATCATCTCAGAACAGTTGGAAGAGATCTTTAAGATCATCAAGTCCAACCATTAACCCAGGTCCTGGAGGAACACATTTGTCCTTCATGTAGGATTTGCACAACATACACCGAATGAGGTACTGGAGCTGCTGATGAAAAGATGGGGGGATGGCCACATACTGGGCCCTGAGCTGTGTTCAGCTGAGCTCCATCCATTCCATACACTCCCTGAGACAGAGACCCTGAGGAACGAGGAGCTTGTGACCAGAGAATTAAGACTGTGCCCTAATGAACGCACACCACTGCCAGCCGTAAGCTGCTCAGGTGCCTTTAATACTGGGATTTCTTATGTGCTCATGTCTGACTTTGTAACCTTCATCATGCATATATTATATCCTTGTTTTGGTGTGCAGAACTATGGGATCTTCTTTTCAATCTCTTTCTAGGCTAAACAGCACCCACAGAATCACACAGTCACAGAATGATAGGGGTCAGAATGAACCTCTAGAGATCACCTTAGTCCAATCTCCCTGCCAGGGTAGGTTCACCCCAGCTCTTCTGTATCCCTCCGTTAGACCACATCAGTGTCCCTAAACTTCCCTAGACGCTCCTCAGTTTTGTCCTTGCGAAGCGGGATGAGCCGTGCAGCGCAGCGATAGGGCTGCAGCAGACTCGACTCCAGCTCCTGCTGGAGTTTTCCAGTTCTCAGAGGTCGCTCCCACATGTGGACGAGCACCAGATAACCCCATGCCAATGCTCGGCACAGCAGCAGGAAAGGAAGGAGTGGGGAGAGCCTACAGTGGGGGCAGGGGCTGGTGGCGTGTTTGTGGAGTAACGCTCAAACTGCCGTAACGGATTGCCTTGTTTACACAGGGTCCAGGGAAAAGCACTCTGGGGATGGAGATGAAGAAGTATGCAGAAGCCTCTGAGAGCAGGAGAGGCTGAGCAACCTCCTGTCTTTTACTTTTGCTTTCAAAACCATCCCACTCCACTTCACTGCCAAGTTGCGAAAGACTTAAAATCACAGTAACAAGCAGGGAAAGGAAAGGAAAAGAGGTGTCTGACGGGAATGTGACTTTTCCATGGCAGCGTGGCCTCCCCCTCGCCAAAAGGAGCCCTTGACCCCAAGGCTGAACCAAGGGAGGTCACCAGGCCAGGGACTTCCAGGAGGAATCACAAGGAAACGCTGGAAAGGGAGAAGAAACAGGAACCACCTTAAGGGAGGGGAGCTGCCAGCAGAACAGTTAAAAATGACTAAATACTTTCCCAATATCACTCCTCCACGTAAGCGCTGCTGTAATTGCCCTTGGGATGTTGCACAACGGCGAGAGGGAGGGGCAGGTACTGGCAGGGAGGAAGGCGTCCCCGGCCTTGCACCAAAAAGTGTGCAAACCTCTGTCCCAAGCACTGCTGGCATCGAGGACAGCTGCTTACACAGACGTCTCTGCTACCCCCGGGCCCTGCTGCTGGATTTGGCCCCTGAGGGACCGTTCCTCACAGGAGCTGGAGGACTCCCAGGAGCACTCACTCCTCATGCCTCTAAGACACAGCGGGCTGCTCCAGGCAGGAAGAGCAAAAGGAACAGAGCCCACATTGCACTGTGAGGCAAAGGGAAGAGGAAAAAAAACCAAATAAAAAAGGCAAAAGAAAAAGAGAGAGATATAAGGGCTTCATTCAAGCGCTCTCGCTCTCTGGAAGTCTCACGCAGAGCAGCTGGTCTTTAAAACAGTCGCGAGCACGACAGGCAAGCACAGAGCGGTTCCATTTCTGGGTGCTTTTATTAGTGACACTCAGACAGGGGCATCCACTCGACCCCCGTGCACAAGAAAACGGCTGACTCATTCTTCCAGCGCCACTCAAGAGCAGGACACGATGCTCTGTAGCAGCAGTGTGGGTCCCCTCCCGCTTCGTAAGCCGGATCACCGGATCCAGGCTGGGACGCCAGGCACATACGCACACACCAGCTAATCCGTGGATGTGCTGGGTCCCTGGATAGAGCATCTGCAGCCTTTGCCTCCAAAAGCAGCCTGCCGATGCTCGAGTCAAAAGGGAAACCTCTGAGAGCTGCAGTCTGGAGGTTTAAAACATCTGTGGGCCACCAGCCATTAAATAGGATGCTATGCTGCTCTGCTGCTATCGGGTCTTACGCCAGGTTCATCGCCGTGCTGGCTGGGTACCGTCCAGCAATGCATTAAGTGATGTGACTATTTCTGTTCTCATCACATGTTTGCTCTCATCCTCTCCAGGGTGTGTGTGTGGGGGGATAGGAAAACACACATTCATTATGGAGTGTCTCATTTCGGTTTAGGTTTTTCCCTTCTCTGCTCACCGTGTGCTGTTGGGCTGTCAGCAGAGGAGAAGGGGGATTTTATTGTCCCAATATCCATGTACTCAGGTATTTCTGTTAGAGGAGGCAAAGTCAAAGAAATGCTAATCAAATATCCAGAAGTGCACAGTGCTGACATCTGCACCTCGCTACTATATGGCCTTTCATTAGCATTACCTAAATGTACGACCATACAAAGAGCAGATTTCCTTAGCAACAGGGCTGCCTTCATATTTCCTCCCCACTACCCCCTGCCCTTAGAAGAAAAATGACTTCAGCTGTTTTGCAAAGCAGTGCTCACAGCCGCTCTGCGATGCAGCAGTGCTACACCATGCTGCCAGCCTTTACTATATGCTGCATCTGGGACGCTTTCCTCTCCATGCCAGGATCCGCGAGCCATAAAGCAACCTCTTGACTTCACTCTTCTGTACAGCCACAATAAAACTCCCTCACTCTTCCTAACGGAGCATATGCAAAACAGCCCTGCCACGGCAGAGGGGAGATCCTCTCCTCCAAATGACTTACGTCTCGCCGAAGGAGGATGTCCAGTACTCATGGCACTGCCAGCACTGCAGGCTGCCACCTCTTCTGCTCCCCGCCACCTGGCTGCAGGGTGCCAACTGCCCCAGACCTTGTGTTAAGCCACCTTTGCCATGGACAGGGAGCTGCCAACTCCCTTCCTCTCCCCAGATTTGGGCCAGAATGCCTGAACACTTCATCCTCTGTGCTTTCCTCCGGTGCCACAGCCTGGTGTGCTGGGCTATTTTAAGAGCTCGTCTGGGAGACTGGCACATGCACCGCGCTGCTGCCGGGAACTCCCTGCTTCTCTTTCAAAAAAGCTGGAGGCTGGGAGCCTGCTGGGACTCACCCTTGTGATTCCCAAGGTCTGACCCTCCTCTCACTGGGACTGGCACAACACTGCTGAGTCAAGTTAGTCCCAATTAGCACTGGTGAAACAGGAGGAGAATTGTGCCCTGCGTGGCATTTCAAGCCCTCCAAGCCAGAGACTGTGACCACTGAGCCTCCCCCTCCAGCTATGCCCTGGCTTTTCATCTCCTTGCTCTCAAACCTGCTTGTTCTGTGTTGCCATTCCCTGCCTTTTCCACACGGATACTCTCTCCCTTTCCCATTATGATAGGGTCTTTGATTGCACGATGGCATAACTATAATGAGACAAATATTTATTTTGCAGATATGGGTTAATCAGACCGAAGGTATAGAAATATTGCATGCGCTAATCAGAGTACCTTCAGCAATCAGTATAGTAAATAACTCAGGTAAATTAACATAGGAGAGTTCCCTTATCAGGTTTTAGTCTAAGATATATGTGCATTAAGGACTAATTTGCCCTCCCCGCCTCAGATTTGGGCTGGAGCCCAAGATGAGGTTCAGATGAAGGTTCCCTCCCATCAGCTTTCACGGGAGCTGTGTGGGCTTTGCTCCTGGCAGGATCAGACACCGGGATGAATATTCAGCAGCGCGATCGCCTCGCCTTTGTTTTCTGTGCTCTGCACCTTTAAATTTCCAAGGGCTCGGCTGTTTGCAGCTCAGACAGCCTTTTTGCATTCAGTTCGTTGCAAGCTGACACAGAAGACACGATGGAGCAGGTTGTGTCTCCTGCTCTGAGCCCTTCACGCCACTCTGGCAGCGTTCAGGGGCCATATTAAGAGCCGCGAGTAATTAGTGAATTCCTCCTGCCCCAGCACGGTGCGGAGCAGCCGTACCTGGCACCTCGTGGCAGGCTGGTTGGACATGGTGCCCAGAGGTACAACGATGAGGACACTGAGCTCCCATGAGGGACCGACAGCGGGACAAGCCAAGTGGGAAGCCAAGAAGGGCTCTTTGGTGCAACTGGTCCCCCCAGTGTGCTCACCGAAGCTGCTGCAAATCAGAGGTCCCAGGAGGCACCTTACGTGTAAGCGTGAGAGCTGCCCAGATCCCCCAGCCTCAGCGTTCTTTGCTCCACTGTTCCCAAACCAAAAGTGGTCCCAAACCAGCTCCCACAACTGCATTCTTCTGGTTTTGCTCAGAAAAGGCTCCCGTAGGGGAAACGCAGAAGACCTGGAGATTTTGCCCTTGCCTCTGTCATGTTTTGGGATCCCTGAGAACAAAAAGCACCGGAGGAATGGCAGGCATTATAGTAACGATGGTGACAAATTTAATTAGAGCAGGAAGCTCTGGAGTGGATTTCAAACGGCAACACGGCATTTTGTGTGAAAGCATTGCCTTGCTCCCCCCTCTTCCCTCCCCGCCTCCACCACGCAGCTCCATCCAAACCCACCGGGATGCATCCCTCTAATTTTCCCACATGTCATCCCCTTCATCCTTCTCCCCCCTCCCCAATCCAGACCAAGACATTCCCGTGGTCTGGAAAATGCAACCGTAGAGCAATTCAATAATACAGCAGCCAGATGTGCAACAGTATATCCAACATGTCATTCAAAGGACCCCTTCAGTGGAGCCGAGACATGTTATCCCGCAATCTTAACTAATACATCCTGGGGCCCTGGAGGAGTTGATGGATGTATACAATTCCCTTTCCTACAGCTGTGGTCCCTTTTAGAGGGGGAATCCAGACTCAACAATAGCCCCGCTGTTGCTTTCAAGACAGAACCTCTTCAGACAAACTGAGGTTTAATCCTGACCCTGCTTACGCCCGCCTGGACTCTGCAGAGGTCGGTGGGATTTTGGAGCCGAGGGCTGGGGACAGGATCTAGCCTCGTGGAGATGATGTCTGTCGTTTCACCTTGTGTTACAGCCTCTGAGAAACCTTGGTAACTGGTTGGAATAGAACCACCTTGGGGAAAAGGCAAGCGGAGAGGAGCAGGTAATAAGATTTCTAACTGGTGCTGGTAGAAAGAAGGAAGTAATATAACAGTTTAATTAATCTATGCCTATTAGCGTTATTAAAGAAAACAGGGAGCTATTGGAGATTTACCTCAGAGAATATCATCAAACGGGGACCTTCTGCAGGGAATTTTATGTCTCTGTGCCCAATTTATAACCAGCATGGAGGTGTGATGTTAGTGACAGCCAGTGCTGAAATGTCACAGTGCTTAGAAGTCATTAGCTGGGGACACAGGGAGAGAGAAAGCAAGGATGGAGGAGGGGAGAAGGCAGAAATGGGGAAGGAAGGAAAAGGAATTAATTTAATTAAAACTATCTTTAGAGCCTGTCTCTTGATTTGTGTGGTTTTGGGGCTTGGCAGAGCTGCTGAGAATGGTGTGGAAGGAAAATCAAGGTTGCTGGGGCTTTTTGAAGATGATAAAAAAAAATAAGCACACTTTTCATGTTCAGGAAGATAAATCCCCATTTTCTCAGTCTCAAGACAATCCAGTTATTTACTGACAGTTTTACTGTGAAATAAAAAGGGCTTTAAGCTTCTTTCTACTTGATGTCTCCATAGCCTGAATATTATTAGATCCCAGCCTGGTGCAGCTGGAGTTTTGGTTAATAAATTTAACGTCATTAGACAGAAAAGCTTTCTACTGAATGTTGCAATTCTTTTTTTTTTCTCTCTCTCTCTCTTTTTTTTTCTTTTTTTTTTTTTTTTTTCTTCTGTTGCAGTCAGACTGTATGTAGGTGGTAAGAATCAAAAGAAAGGAAGTATGCCTGGCAAATAGGGGAGTGCTAAAAAAAGGTTTTGCTCAGGCTCAGGTTCAGCAAGAGGGTGTTTTGCCCACAGACGATTCAGGGTTGAGCCTCCCCACCAAGGCAGATGTACCCCACTGCCATGGCAGGGCCAGTTTTGCACCAGCTCTCTGTAAAATGCTCCTGCTTTCATAGAGGTGGGGTGTCTTGGGGTGCTTGGCCCACCCAAGGGCATGGTACTGTGGGCAGCCATGGCCGCTGGGGTTCTGAGGTCTGGCACAATGATGTTATGCTGGGTTAGGATTCCTGGGAGCGGCAGTATCAGGACCCTCAGGGCCTGCCTTGGCCCTGTCACCACACAGTTGAGTCTAGGGTGGCTTATCTCAGAGGAAAAGACATGTTTTCCACCCAGAGTCTGCCTTAGAGCCACCACAAGGCCAAGGGCTGGCACACCAAAATGTGGGACAAGGGGAGGCGAAGCCATGATGGGGTGGACAAGGAGAAGGCAGGCGGTGCTGGGGTCTCTGTCTTCCCCTCCTGGGAGCCAGGTAGCTGTGGCCCCTCAGAGCGGGACTCACACCCACAGAGGGTGAGCTCCCACCCAAACCGGGCAGAGTGTTGTCCCCCGCTTCGGGTAGCTGCCATCTTGCACCTCCCCCTGCCATTCCCTCTCTTGCTGCCTCACCACAGCCACAGACCTTTTCCTGCCGGGAAACACACCAGCTGAGAGGAAGACACTGAGGAAGATGCTGCAGCACTCTCATCCCCCTGACACACACCTAACCTGCTCCTTCCACATATCCTGCCCTGCTGCCTTCCTGCCACAAGCTGCCAAGATGTCATGGGCAGAATCTCCCTCCCTGCAAACAAGCCTAAAGAGTGTCAAGGTTGGAGGGATGCTTAATTCTGGGGAACTAGTCCCCGTGGTTTTGCTAAAATATGTCCCATATTGTGGGATTCTAACCCCTAAATTTTGCAGGTCTTGCATCCACCAGAAGAGTTTTGGGCTTCTCACTCCAAGAAAGACATTGAGGCTGGAGCACGTCCAGAGAAAAGCAATGAAGCTAGTGAAAGGTCTGGAGAACAAGTCTTGTGAGGAGTGGCTGAGGCAGCTGGGGTTGTTTAGCCTGGAGAAAAGGAGGCTCAGGGGAGACCTTATTGCTCTCTACAACTCCCTGAAAGAAGCCTGGAGTGAGGTGGAGGTCGATCTCTTTTCCAAAGGGACAAGCGATAGGAGTTTAGGTTGGACATGAGGAACAATTTTTTCCCCCAAAGGGTTGTCAAGCCCTGGAACAGGCTGCCTAAAGCAGTGCCAGAGTCCCCATCCCTGGAGGGATTGAAAAGCTGTGTAGATGTGGTGCTGAGGGTGATGGTTTAGTGGTGACCTGGCAGTGGTGGGTTAACGGTTGGACTTGAAAGGTCTCTTCCAACCAAAACACTTCTGTGATTCTCTGGTGGTGGGAGCAGGGTCGTGAGTCACCTCCCACCCCGCAGTCCCATGGCCGTGGCTTTCACCCCATGGGAAAGAGCTTCCACATCAGAGATAAGCCCTTACAAAACAAATAGCGGTGGCTGGAAGCGGAGAAGCAGAAGAGGGGTCTCAGGCAGATAGTGCGGGGCCAGGGCCGGGAAGGGACGGCTGTGGAGCCAGGGGCTGCCGGGACGGGAAGGAAGTGGTTGTTGTGGGAGTAACGTCAGGAAGAGCCTCCGCTGGGGCCCGGGCGGACAGGGAGAGGGGAAGATCAGAGAGTTCATGCGACGGGGACAGGGAGGGAGCGAAGGGAGGGGAGGCCAAGGGGAGGGGTCCAGTGTAGGGACATGGACGGTGTGCTGGCAGATGCCCGTCCTGGAAGCACGACTGACTCCAAAACACTGCTGAGTTCAGGACTGCAGTGCCAAGCGATTTCTAAATAAGGTTGTGAGGATTTGGGGTTTTGTGATAATCCCCCCTCTGGTGAATAAAAGCAAAACAAATAACGGCAGAAAGGGAGGCTGGGTAATTAGCAGCAGATGGCTGGTGATGGCAGGTACCTCCATACCTGTGCACCCCTCCTTAACAACCTTCTCACTTGGAGGTGCTCCCAGATCAGCTGCTCTCACCAGCAGAACGGTCTCAAGCCGGCCAGAGGCACCAGTAGGGGAATGCAGGCAGCAGCGCCCTTAGCTGCTTTAGGGAAATCCAGCTTCGAGCCAAGGCGATGCATGCAGAGTCATTAATCTAGGTCTAGTGCCAATGGGGATGGCTTTGCATTAGCGCCGGGCCCCTTTGTAGTTCAGACAATCAGCCGGATTCAAGCAGCGCCAGATAACGCTGCAGAAAGCTGAGACCACTGCAGCTCATTCCTCCTGTAAGGGGCGGGGGGAGAGGATTTACAGGCGAAATAGCATTGCATTAATGGGACTGCTCAGTATTCCGCACAGACGCTGGCGGATAATGTCTTTGCAAACTAACTGCAATAAATTAATTAAATTAATCTACTACGCCGCGCTTGTCCCCACCCAACATCAAATTCAAGGATGATCAGGGCTTGCCTTATCCTCCATAGCCTCCGAAAGAATCTGATCTCACTTGCTCCAGAGTTTCTGAGGCACTGAATTGCAAAGTACCACCTGCCTCACTAAACTAATCACCAGCCTGGTGGTTTAGATCACATCAGTTTTACATGTAATTAAGACTGTCCAGGAGGGCATGCAGCTGCTTACATGGTCGTTCCCTCTTACACACCAACGTGCCTCCTGCTCAGATAGGTGCAATTAAACAAGCCTGTTCACAGTCATTAAGCATTAATGCACCTCATTAGCATAAGAACTGGAAGAAGCTTTGATGCAGGGAACCCCGCAGGAGAAGGAGATAGAGAGAGATGTACACCCAGACAGGAAGGCGAAGGGCTGGGCCACCACCTCCTCCTGGCCCCGACCAACCATTCCAGCTCCATTTCTCCAAAGCAATGAGCCATGCCGTGCCCTCCTCCCCAGAAATGGGACTGGGTTATCTTTCTCTTTCCCCCCTCCCCCCTTTTCTAAATTATGCTGGTGGAAAAAAAAAAAAAAACAACAACAAAAAAAAACCAACCCCAAACCAAAAAAAAAACCAACAAAAACCCTCACCACACCAAACTGTTGGGATATTAACCTAGCGAATCCATTAATAAGCTGAACTCTGTTGGCTTTGACACAGCGCACTAAAGCTTTAAAGAGACAGGGCCCCAGACACTGGAGATAGGGGCAGAGACAACAGAGCTAACAAAGAGCCACTGTTGCCACGGCCGTGGCCATCTCGGGTAGGTCCAGCTGTCTTTGGTGTTCTGTTTTCCAGACACAAAGAGCAGACTGAACCGTTTTGGTCTGAATGGCTTTCATTTGATGGTAGAGAAAATGAGAGGGAAGAAAGAACCTAAGTAAAGTGTCCAGAAGAGTAAAAAAAAAAAAAAAGAAAAAAAAAAAAGAAAAAGAAACACAAGATAAAACACAACAACCTCCCCCTCCCAAAAAAAAACAACCACGAGTGTGGTGTGCTGCAGGTCTTCAGGCTCCCCAGAGCACAAAATGAGGTGAGGGTGCAAAGGGAAGGCAACGTTGCAATGTGGGAGCGGTGCATGCCGCTGCGTGTGAGGGACTGTGGGTAGGGAAGGATGTACTCTCCTGGCAAGATGGGATGGATGCTTCCTGTCTCTTACCAGCTTGCCCAAAGGTCTCTCAGCATTGCCAGATGGCAGACAAACAGCTTGTCTTAACTTAGTTGTGATCTCAAGGGCCAACCTGTGTTCATGGAATCATGGACTGGTTTGGGTTGGAAAAGACCTTTAAAACTCATCTAGTCCAACCTCTTCGCAGTCAGCAAGGACATCTGCAACTAGAGCAGGTTGCTCACAGCCCCATCCAACCCTACCTGGAATGGTTCCAGGGATGTAGCATCTGCCACATTAGTGGGCAACTTGGGCCAGTGTCTCACCACCCTTCTCATAAAAAACATCCTCCTTCTACCTAGTCCAAACCTCCCTCTTTAAGTTTAAACCATCACTCCTTGTCCTATTGATCACAGAATCACGGTTTGGGTTGAAAGGGACCTCTAAAGATCATCTAGATCATCATGTTCGTACAGCTCTTGGCACCACAGTGCTCAGAACCCGTTAGGAGACTCCAGCCTGGCCCATGGCTTGTTAGCATGGAGAGCCTCAGCAAGCTTTACTGTCACCATAGTCAGAAAAGCGCTTGTACCAGGAGCATGAATCAGCTAGAAAAAGTGAATCTCTGAGCAAAAAAGCTTCAAGGAACCACCACGCTCACATGCTACCATGGAGCTGTCTCAGATCCACACCTCAGGCCAAAACATACCCCAAAGCTCCATCCAAGATGGGATGGGGATGTGGCCACCCCAACCCTTCTGCTGCAGCTGCAGCCTCAAGATGCCTAAGCCATTCCCTAGCATCTCTACCAGAGGCCAAACCTGCATCCCAGAAGCGTGAAAAACAGGTCTGAAATTCCAGTCCAGATTCCTCTGTTACAAAGCACAGCTCTGACAGACAGAAATGGAAGCTGAGACCTGTTAAATCCACAGACCCACCCACTGGAGAGCCAGGCAGGCTCGTCCCTACAGAAGGCTCTATGGCCCTCCATCTAGTCCAGTTCGTAAGTGATAAAAGCGTCCACGACTGCAGCTCTCATCTGGGAAGAAGAACAAACAACCCAAGCAGATCTTACCACTGGGAAATGGTTTCTAAGGGTCTCCAGAGATATCCTCTTTCCTACGCTCATTCCATTAGTGCTGTGCATGCTCCATTGTCCCAGTCTCTCCCTCCTTAGTGGTTACATCCTACAAACACAAACAGATTTCGAATCCCCCATAGCTACTTGGCCCACGTTGATAATAATTCTCCCTCCTTGAGCACCTTTTATCTAGAGTTCTGGAAGCATCTCCCTGGCATTAATAGTGATGAGCTTCACCATCCTGCAACACAGGGTTAGCACTGTGTTATTTCCCAGCTGAGGGGAGCTCAGGCACAGCACAGTTAAGATTCAGTCCTGACAAGCACTGTGTCCTCTCATGCCCCATCGAATGGAACCAGGATGGTGGCGTTTGGCCCCATACTGAATCGGGTCCTAAAGGATTTGCCAACAGCATCAGAGTGAGGAAGAGATCCCAGGTTTGTGCCTGACTCACCAAACCCTCAGTTTTCCCTTCTGTGCCTAGAGAAGCCAACAGAAAGTCCTCTATGGACTGCAATGGGAAGTCCATGCTTTTTGAGTCAGTTAANCACCCCACCCCTACTCCCCTCACCCCACTCCCAGCCCCTCATTGTCTGCATGAGGCTGGCTGAGCCTCTGCACACTGCAGTCCTCTGCCCATTGTACTGCTGAGAACATGCGAACAGACGCTCTCGGGCGATGGGTTTTATTGAACGCAACTTCAATGGCAAATGGAGAAGGGAGGGGGGGGAGAGAGAGAGAGAGAGGGGAAAAAAAAATAAAGCCTTGAAAATCCATGCCAAAAAAAAGAGGGGGGGAGGGGGTTTTTTAATGCAATNTTTGCCAACAGCATCAGAGTGAGGAAGAGATCCCAGGTTTGTGCCTGACTCACCAAACCCTCAGTTTTCCCTTCTGTGCCTAGAGAAGCCAACAGAAAGTCCTCTATGGACTGCAATGGGAAGTCCATGCTTTTTGGGTCAGTTAAACAGCTTTTGAGGGTTGTTTTTTTTTTTTTGGAAGGGGGGGAGCAAAGAGGCTTTTACTGCTCGGTCATTTTGATAACCAAGGAGCCAGGCTTTTACCCAGCAACAGGCTGAGAGAATGACTGATGGAGACCATGACCCCAGTGAACCACAGCCTTGCTCCCTCAGTCCCTTCCCATTTGCCTTTTGTGATTACAATTAGTAGTGGGGGCCAGCAGGTGGGGGAAAAAAAATCAAATCAAATCAAATCTGAGCCGCCCCCCCCCCCCCCCCCCCCCCCCCCCCCCCCCCCCCCCCCCCCCCCCCTTTTTTCC